>BLSH010359262.1:20738-78043 GCA_018402905.1 Glandirana rugosa
AACTCGCTTGGGCCTGACATTTCAAGCCCAGGCATGGCTTGAAAACCCACAAGCCCAGGCCCCAAGACCATTAAAATGATTTTCAAGACTTTTAACGACATTTTTTCAGGACCTTTCAGGATCTCCAGACGTTTTCCTTCCTTTTACCCCCATTCCCACCCTGTTCACGTGATGTTTCTTTACCCCTGTCCCTTTATTGAAATTTATTATTTTTTTTATTTTTGTATTTTTTTTGTTTTAACCTCCACCTACACCTGGTAGAAGTTTGACACACACTTTTCATAATTAATTGCCATCTTCAGTATAGTGACAAGATTTTAGTAGAAGATTTATACTTTTTTCACACAGTTTGAAGATGATTTTAGAACAGTGATATGACTTCTACCGTTAATTAATACTTTTCACACACAGTTTGAAGATGGTCCACATCCACCTCCAATTTTGTTTTTTTTATGTTTTTATTTTTTTTATTATTTAAAGTTATTTCCCTGTCCCCATTTCTTTGTAGTGCACTTGTCCCACCCTTACCCCCATTTTCCTTCCTTTTGCAGACCTCTAGGACTTTCCAGGACTTTTTTACAGCAATTTTCAGAACTTTTAGTAAAATTACCAGAACCCCGGACCCGAACACCCAAAAGTTCGGTACGGACCCGAACTTTACAGTCCGGGTTCGCTCAATACTACTTAAGAGTAATAAAGGGACCAATGTAGTGAAACATTTCATAGATATAAATGCTAAAAATGTGGATAGTTTATAAATACAAATGATTGAATATATAAAGAAGCCAACAAGAGGAGGGTATAGGTTTTCCAATTTATGGCACTGAGAAGTATTCTGCATTTTAACTCTAGATACCTGCTCACATGTTACATTTAACACCCATATTCAGGATGTAAATGTTACTGTTGCACCAGCCCCCCCATCCTCCCTCAATCCCCTGTTGTGACAGTGAGCAGATGGCCTACTCCCTGCATTCGCTGTCACAATTTTTTTTTAAAAATGCGGTATTACGGGGCTCCGCCCACCTGGGCACGTTATTCATTCAAATAGTTCTGTGAATAGGGAAACTGCATGTGCCGACAGCCTTTGCAACAGTCGGCTTATAATTCTCAATGAACTACCAGGGCGCTGGCGAGCACTCTAGGTAGTTCAGTGATGCTTCCTGTCATTGTTCATGGCAGACAGATACACTGATAGTTTGTGAGAGCTCTGCATTCGTGGATGCAATGCTTTGGAGGCTCCTAGTAAAAAAAAAAAAAGAATAATATATACAGTATTTCACAAAAGTGAGTACACCCCTCACATATTTGTAAATATTTTATTATATCTTTTCATGTGACAATACTGAAGAAATGACACTTTGCTACAATGTAAAGTAGTGAGTGTACAGCTTGTATAACAATGTAAATTTGCTGTCCCCTCAAAATAACTCCACACACAGCCATTAATGTCTAAACCATTGGCAACAAAAGTGAGTACAACCCTAAGTGAAAATGTCCAAATTGGGACCAAAGTGTCAATATTTTGTGTGGCCATCATTATTTTCCAGCACTGCCTTAACCCTCTTGGGCATGGAGCTCACCAGAGCTTCCCAAGTTGCACTGCAGTCCTCTTCTACTGCTCCATGATGACATCATGGAGCTGGTGGATGTTTGAGACCTTGCGTTTCTCCACCTTCCATTTGAGGATGTCCCACAGATACTCAGTAGGGTTTAGGTCTGAAGACTTCTACTTGCTGCGCTGATGTCTTCTCCCACTGCCGGTTCTTCCTCCGGTTCTTCTCTTGGGCAGAGAAGACGTGCTGCAGCAATTTTAATAAAGAGCTTTGTCATCAACATGGGGACAACGCCCCTGCCCCAAAGCACCCACCCCGTGCCCCATGAGGGCACGTGGCCTGGTATGGTCCATGGGGGTGCTCGCTCGCCCCCCACGCAGGGGTTTTTTTTTTTTTAATTTGGCAAGGGGTTCCTCCTCAAGATTCATACCAGACTCAAAGGGCCTTGTATTGTCGGGATCATAGTCGGATCCTGTTCTTTGAAGTCGGGTGGCAGCCAAATGCAAAGTCGGATTTACAGTACGACTGTCGTGTCATAGCAGTGTGAACCCGGCCTTAGTTATACTTTAATGATTCAATCTTTTAGGCCTTGCAAGGAGGTGTTTCTTTAAAATCTGGCGGTTTGCCAGGTTTATTTATCACAGGTTTGCACAATCAAAACACATAAAGGAACAGAAAACAAAACCCTGCCGTTTGACGCTAACTAAGCTGTCGTGTTCCTCTCTATACAGTGTGGGGCTGTCCCGACACCCACAAAACATAAGCACAGTGCAAACCTTTATCTTTAATCCAAATTATCACACGGAGCTCACTCAGCTTTTTCCCTCTGAGATCCAGGATAAATCTCTCCGCTGCTCTCTTCCTGCTCATTAAATGCAGGTGGAGAGGAGTTTGAGTGGACCAGAAAGTCTGGGCCGGAACCAGCTCTGCCACGGTGGCTGGCAAAACCCGGGTCGGACTCTCACCAGTTGCCTCAATGTGATCGCATGCGAGGCGACAAATATCGCCCGTCCCTCACATAACGTCACACTTTGTATAGCCGCTGTAAAACATCAATATATTAGTAGTAGAACCAACCACTATCACTCATTGAGACATTTATAGAGACTCAGTGTGATCATCTGATTCAGATATAAGAATTGCTTTTTTATGTGTTTCTTCTTGTGATGGAGTGAAATGCATTAGCGCTATTATTGCATCAGGTGGATTTTTCAGTGCACACCTTTTGCTTTAATATTCCCATTTTGGTTTTTGGTGAGTGGCTGTCCTCCTCTCTTTTTGAGGAAGACTAGTGTGTTGGATGTGCAGTGGTTCACAAACAGAGAGAGCCAGCTCCTGAAGCCGGGGTAGAGGACAGGAATGTATAGCCTGCAGTGGAGCATAACAATAGTTGTGTTTTTTTTAATCTGCTAGACATGTGCATGGCCAAAAAATTTGTTTGTTTTCGTTTCATTAGTTTTTTTTTTGGGGAATTCAAAAATTTTGAAGATCCAAAATTCGGAAATTCGAGAATTTGGTAATTCAAAATTCAAAAGAAAGGAATTTGGAAATTCGAAAATCCGAAACTTCGAAAATAAGAAAGAAAATCAGAAAATTAGAAAGAATAAAAATTCAAATAATAACTAATAAATGAAGGAAACTCCAATACCTATAATAATTAGTAATAGTTACGTTATTATTAGTTATTATTTCAGATTTTCAAATTATCGGGTTTTTGAATTTTTGATCTTTTGAATTTCCAAATGTTTGAATTTTTAGATTTTTTTGGATTTTTGAATTTCCGAACTTTCGAATTTCGGATTTTCCGATGTTTGAATTTCTGAATTTTCAAATTCTAATTTACGAATATTTGGAAAAATTGGGAAATTCAACTTTCCAAAATGTTGGATTTGTCAGAATTAACAAATTTGGCAAAATTCGTTAACCACTTAAATCCCAGGCACTTACCACCCTTCCCGCCCAGACCAATTTTCAGCTTTCAGCGCTGTTGCATTTTGAATGACAATTGCGCAGTCGTGCAACACTGTACCCAAACACAATTTTTATCATTTTGTTCCCACAAATTCTTTTGCTGGCATTTGATCACCCCTGCGGTTTTTATTTTTTGCGCTACAAATAAAGAAGACTGAAAATTTTGAAAAAATATGTTTTTCTTTGTTTCTGTCACAAAATTTTCTAAATAAGTACATTTTATCCTTCACTGATGGGCACTTATGAGGCTACACTGATGGGCACCGATGAGGCAGTACAGATTGGCACTGATGAGGCACTTATATGCAGCACTGAGGGGCGCTAATAGGCGGAACTGACAAGCAGCACTGACAGGCACTGATAGGTGGCACTGATATGCGGCACTGGTACATGACACCTATATATAGCACTATTAGGGAGGGCACTAGCAGGCATCACATATGGACACAGTACCATCCCTATAGTGCACTGTACACCCCTTAGCTGGTGGTCTAGGGTGAGCTCCCTGGTGGTGCCTGGGTGGCCTCCAGATCGTCTCACTGGTGGTCCCTGGGCAGCCTCCTGATGGTGTCCTTGGGTGGGCTCCCTGGTGATCCAGTGTGGCAATCCTAGGGGGGGCTACACTGATAAACGTTCAGTGCAGACACCCCCTGTGTCAGGAGAGCAGCTGATTGACTCTCATCTACTTATGTCTGCAGACACGAGTTGAGGAAAAGCTGATAAACGGCTCTTCCTGTTTACCATGTGATCAATGGCTGGTCACAGTGTAAAGAGCTTCCGATGGAAGCACTTTACCGATATCAGTAATGCGGTGGGTCAGATTGACCCACCGCACAACTGATCGTCGCAAAGCGCCCGCCCCACAGGTTATCCTGAGGACATCAATAGGCACCCAGTCAGGATAATGAAGCCACCGCCCGGCCGTCAGTTGTCTATAGGCCGGGTGGGAAGTGGTTAAAAAACAATATCGGAACAAAACGAATTGCACGTGCCTATAATCTGATCTGTCAGCTGTTTCCCAATTCATCCAAGTAGTTTTCTTGGTTATAATGCCATTAGATCTAAGACAGATGAGCAGGGAAATAAGTGACCACATACCCTCTGTTCTCAACTGCATATAGGGGTGAGGGTGGAGAAACCGCAGCACACTGATCTTCTCTGTGAATGGTTGTGTGTGTGTGTGTGTGGTGGGAGGTGTCAGCACAAGTTTAATCAATGGAGGAGAGCAGGCTAAGTTCCAGCAAAGCTAGAAAACTGACCACACTGTTCTCTCATATATAGAGTGATCAGTTTTTAATAGTGAAGCCAATGTCCTCCTTAGGGGTGGCTGGAAGTTGTGGTCCACCTGCTCACACTGCCCTCAATCACACTCCTTGCTTGCATCCGGAGTCATCAAACAGGATGACTCTGTTTTTTTTATTTTTTATTAGGGGTTTAAACTTGGATGGGGTAAAGGAAGATTATGGGATGCCAGATATCATCAGTTCTTTACACGGGACCAGGGGCGTTGCTAGGTGGGAAAAAGACCAGGGGCTCTAGCCCGAAGAAATGCGGTGAAAAATGGGTGTGGGCGGGGCTTAAAGGGCGTGGCATCAGGCGTGTGGCTCACATCTGAGATGAACTAAGGATGAAGGAAGGAAGAAAGAAAGAGATAGGGAGGGAAGGTGAGAGAAGAGAAGGAAGGAAAGAAAGAGGGATGGAGGGACAGCAGGCCCAGATCCTACATCACAACAGCAATATATGTATTTCAGAAAGTTTAACAATCAGCAGATAAAGATACTCCAAACACCTGGTGTTGGCGCTTCAATCATCCTGGCACCATGGTTGGTATGGCGTCAGGATAATTGAAGCGCATTATTTCTATTATTACATTGTAATATAAAATGAAATCATTCAACTCACCATAATGCAGAATCAGTGGGTATCCCCCAATGGAGTCCCTCCTTCCATCGGGTGTCCCCAGCGGAGTGCCTCCTTACACAGGTGTCCCCAGCGGAGTCCCTCCTTACATTACAGGTGTCCCCAGCAGAGTCCCTCCTTACATTGCAGGTGTCCCCAGCGGAGTCCCTCCTTAAATCACAGGTGTCCCACAAAGGAGTGCCTCTTTACATCACAGGTGTCCCCCAACTGAGTGTCCCTCCTTACACAGGTGTCCCCCCGCCGAGTGTCCCTCCTTACACAGGTGTCCCCCAGCAGAGTGCCTCCTTACACATGTGTCCCCCCTGTGTCACACCCAGTGAACTCCTCCTGGAGACCTTGTTGTAGTACTCTCCGCCTGCTGTCCTCTCCCATTCCACTTTGTGCCTCTCCGCCGGGATCTCACTCCTGCTGCACCCGGGCCCCGGGCCGAGGTCACTCTCCCCAGACTGGGGACTCCCTCAAGGCCCACCGACAGCCTCAGCACTACGCCTCCATTCTCCAACTTCCTCTCGAACTCTCCTCCCCCCACTGCGCAGACCACAGAATTTAAGTAGGCCTGCCCCCTGCCAATCCATATTGGGGATTGCTCAGGGCTCCTTAACATACTTCAGAAAGCCTCATCTCCTCTTCCCATCCTCTTTTCCAGAACTTTCTGAAGAAAAGGGGTGGAATAACCAAGGGGTGTTTCTTCCTGCAGTCTCCAGCTCTCCCTGGGCCACTCCCCTGCCCGGAAGCAAAACCAGTAGGTCTGACAACAGCCAAGCCTGCCTAAATTTACCTACTCTGACACAAAAATCCTCAATTAGCATCTACCTAACATAGAGGGTACTACACTAGGAAATCGGAGGGACTGGCAGGATCACCAGGGATTTCACACAGAGAAAGCAATACAAAAAGAACAGGAGACATTTTCATACAAGTACATGGTACAGCAGGCACAGATCAGGAATATGAAATGTTGGGTTTAGATACTGTATTCTTTAACATTACAGAAAAAGTCCAGTTGAATTAGACCAACAACTACTACTAACTTTATCCATGTGGAACCTTTTCTCTGCCCATTGGCATCTAAACTCCTAACTCACCTTTATACTTTTAATGCTTTTCTTTTGCTTCCTTCTCTCTTCCTATTGTTTACAGAAAAACATGTTTTAAAAAATTCAGACGAGATAACAGATGACGGCATATCATCTCAGGTGGATTGCCAGCTCTGTGGAAAGGTAATGTGCAAAATATACTTTTTGTTCCATAATTGTGTACCATATAATGTGAGAGTATTGTAGTTTATGGCCTACTAGGTAGCCCTTTGTCTTTTCTATATGTCAGTATATATCTTCATTTTGAAAATCTTTATTCATTCATCATTTATTGTGACACTAGGTCCAAAATTCTGGTGAAGCAGTTATTCCACATGTAATTAAGAACACATACAGGTAAGAAATGTTTCATTTCCTGTGATTGTAGGCTTTCCCCAAAAAATAATTGTTGAGATATATAAAACATTATTTTATTCCACTGCTGTCCAGTTGCTACCATAAAGACCATTTTTTTCTTTGTAGTAATAAAAACCCTTTTCTCCTATCGTTCACTGACAGACGCAGCTCATCATGACGTGTGGGTTTATGTTCGTCCCACTAGGAGTTAACTAGGCAGAGAAAAGAAACAGCTGGCCCCTCCCATGAGGGCCGTCCTCTCTTCCTACATAAACCCCCTCATAGCCTAGCTCTTCAGTTTTTTATGCCTAGTTTGCAAGGAGTTGACATGGCTTCCCTTTAGGGGAATTTGTGGTCCTGTTTGTGACCTTTTTTATTTTAATTTTCTTTTCTTTTTATTTGACTTCTATCAAGACATTGATCTGCTATCAAGAAGCCGGTCGGGGCATAGAGGGTCCACGGGCTCTGTACTTTCCCCGACCTGGCCGACCGATGTGTGCCAGTCCCGATGTATGGGTTCCATGCGGGCGGCCTGGGGTGACCCCCCCTTGCGCCCAGCCCCGGATGCGATTCGGGAAGGGCGATTTTCTGGCCTGCAGCATACCGCCCAAGAAGGGGCGGAAGGTCTGCGACTGGGTGGCTACCCACGGCGCTCGTTGGAGTGGTGAGTGAGAGTTCCTGCCTTCCCCCCTTTTTAGGGGCGGAAAAGGGGACCGACGACCGCAAACAAAAAAAAAAATTTCTTGCTGGGTAGCCGCTGGTGGGGCGCATGGAGCTCCCGTTCACCCCCCACACCCCCCCTTCCCCCCCCGCACCGCACCGATCGTCTAGGCCGTTTGTATCATTTTTTCACCGCCATGCGCCGATCGGCCGCCATTTTGCGGCGGACCGCTGCCATTTTGCCGTAGCCGCAGACATTTTGGGCCTATGGGGCTTTTCCTCTAGCGCTCAGAGCGGCCGTTTGCGGTACTGCACGTTCCCTGAAGGCGTTTTTGGCCTCTAGTGTTTAACGGTGGCCATTTTGACTGCATGCCTCTGCAATACACGTGTGTGCAGCGTTTTCCCTTCTCTGTGGAACGGTGTGATCTGGCGGCGCGGCTCTTCTGACGATCCATCCAGGGTTACAGGCAGCGGAACAGCAAGTATAGCTGGGCTCCCGTGTGGGTGCTGGTGGCGGTGGGTGCAGTCCTCCTGGGTTCCCTGGTGCACTGTGGGGCGGTGGTGTGCGGCAGTGTGGGGGTGCCTCATTCTCTTTTAGTCTCTCTGTGTGTCACTAAGAGTTTGCTGGGGGGAAACAATGGCAGATTACACTGCTGAATCTGCTGAGGAGGCATCAGTGGTGGCGCAATCTGCGCAAGGGGCATTTTTGGACCAGCTGCGGGTGGTCTTTAGCGAATTTCTCCCCCGGGCAGAGGTTGCCCAACAGGCCCCCAAGAAGCGTGTGATCGCCTGTGGTGGACCCACCGATAGCATGTAGCATGCCTTAGTAAGGCGATGACCATTCGTCTGGAAGGAACTCTTTCTTTTAAGGATCCCGCTGATAGAAAAACAGAGGCGCTTTTAAAGTCGCTGTCCCTGGTGGCAGGTTTCGCTGTGCGACCAGCCTTGGCGTCCGCCATGGCGGCACAACATCTATCCGAGTGTATGGCAGAGCTCCTAAAGGATCTGGAAGACGGTCACCTGATGGACGCGCCGCAGAGGGCTGAGTTTTTGCTCCAAGGGTTCAAGTACCTTTGTGGTGCAGCTGTTGATTTACTGCTGATGTTATCCAGAATAACGATTTTTGCCATCATACTCAGACGGATACTTTGGTTGCGTTCTTGGTCCGGTGACCACGCTTCCAAAAAAGGTCTTGCTGACCTCCCCTTTCAGGGTGGACGTCTATTTGGTCCACGTTTGGATGAGATTATTAAGGACTTCACGGGAGGTAAGAGTACCTTCCTTCCAGAGCCCCGCAGGCGTGAGTTTCGCCGTAGACAGGGGCCCCCTCCTTGGGGTCAGCAGGAAAAGGGACCCGCCCCGGTAAGGTCGCTGTGGGGGCCGGAAGACGGCAGTGGCAGCGCAAAACCAAAAAGGCGGAGGACAAGTCCTCCTCAGCCTGATGGGTTGCCCCCACCCGGGTTTCGGGTGGGGGACATCTTCTGGGGTTCGCAGGCCGGTGGCTGGCTCACATTTCCGACTGCTGGGTCCGGGAAGGGGTGTCCACTGGGTACAGGATAGAGTTCAGCTCTCTACCCCTAGACAGGTTCTTCCCATCAAATTTAGGGCTCCCGCAGGAACGCCGGGGGGCTCTTTTTGGGGCTGTACAAGCACTCTCAGACCAGGGGGTGATCGTGCCAGTGCCTCCAGAAGAGAAGTTTTGAGGGTTCTACTCGAATCTATTCGTGGTTCCCAAAAAAGGGGGGGTTCGGCCCGTACTGGACCTGAAGGCCCTGAACCGGTATGTCAGGGCTCGGAAATTCCGCGTATTCTGTTCGGGGCAAGGTTCCCCCTTTTCCGGTCATGGCTCATTCTACCAGGGCTGTTAGCACTTCCTGGGCTTTCAGACACCAGGCCTCGGTGTCACAGGTGTGCAAGGCGGCCACTTGGGCCTCAGTTCACACTTTCACTAAGTTTTATAAAGTTGATGTGTTTGCATCTTCAGATGCTGCTTTTGGCCGCAAAGTTTTGCAGGCGGCAGTGTAGGCGCGTCTGGCGCCTCCTTAGAGGTTCAGTTGGGTACTGTTGTTAGCGTTTACCCACCCCTCTTTTTGACACAGCTTGGGGACGTCCCCACATGTCATGATGAGCTGCGTCTGTCAATGAACAATAGGAGAAAAAGAGATTTTATTAAAACTTCACTGACAGGCGCAGCACCGTATGAGGGGGCTTATGTAGGAAGAGAGGACGGCCCCCATGGGAGGGGCCAGCTGTTTCTTTTCCCTGCCTAGTTAACTCCTAGTGGGACAAGCATAAATCCCACAAGTCACGATGAGCTGCGTCTGTCAGTGAACTCGGAGAAAAGGATTTTACGGTAAGTTTTAATAAAATCCCTTTTTCTTCTCACTATCTAAAACTAAAAGAACATTTTTGAATGGAGTTGGACTTTAAAGCAACTCTGTAACAAAATTAAATTAATTACATTTCCTGGGTGTAAGAGATATATTTACCTGTCCCACCATCCACACTGTCGATCTTCTTTTATTCTCTGAGCTAAAGTGTGTAGGAAATCCTCTTCATCTGACACACTTCCTACAGTTTCAGATTCCAGGTCCATACAGCATCACTGTGTCCTCAACTGTGTTGCTGGTATACAGGTGGTGACTGGGTTACAAACAAGATAGGGACTGTAGGTTTGTTCTTAAATTGAATTTGTTTGTAAGTCATAACAGGTACATTTTTTGAGTGTAGCTTCATCCAAAAATAACATTTTTGGACAGGAAGTGACAGGAAATCTTCCCCTAGGAAGGGAAATTCACTCCTGTAAGCGTTATGGGAAAAAGGGGTCTCCACTGATGCTTTATCACCAAGGTTTGTTTCCACAACAACCCAAAATTTTCAAAATCCAATTATCATTGGGACAGGAAGTGAGGTGAAATCTTCTGAACAGAAACATAGACAGCAAAACAAACATTACAGGGGTGTTACCCCTTCCCTACGCTATCCAAAAAGCTTAAAAATAGTTATTTTGGCTGAAGCTACACTTAAAAAATGTACTTGTTCTGACTTACAAACAAATTCAACTTATGAACAAACCTACAGTCCCTATCTTGTTTGTAACCCTGGGGCCGTCTGTATATATATATATATATACAAAAAAAATCACACAATATAAATATATCAATAATACATAAGTCCTCTTTAAGTGCAAAGTGCTTCCACTCCAAAATATTTGCAACAGTGGGGCTTTTTCTTGCATGAGAGCACTTTTCCATTTGGGGTTTTTTTTGCCACTATTTGGAGTGGAAGAACTCATTATATTGAAATTGTTGATGAGGAACAATGCCTTTTCCAGCATGATGGAGCACCTTGCCATAAGGTAAAAGTGATAATGAAGTGGCTTGGGGAACAAAACATCAAAATTTTCCCTGGTCCCTGGCCAGGAAACTCTCCAGACCTTAATTCTATTGAAAACCCGTGGTCAATCATCAAGAGGCAGGAGAACAAAAACCCCTCACAAATTCTGACAAACTCCAAGCATTGATTATGGAAGAATGGGCTGCCCAGTCAGGATGTGGCCCAGAAGTTGAGTGACATCATGCCAGGGAGAATTGCAGAGGTCTTGAAAAAGAAAGGTCAACACTGCAAATATTGACTTTTTGCATAAATGTAATGTAATTGTCAATAAAAGCTCTTGACACTTATGAAATGCTTGTAATTATACTTAAACAGTAAAAATGGGTGAATGGTTCAGCCTGAGCATGAGTTCAGGCCAAACATTTGCCTGTTTGGCCAGTTGCCTAACACCCGAATTTGCAGGATGTGAGCCTAGATGAACACCCTACAATACACTGAGTGCAAATCTTTGCCCAATCAGGGTGCAGTGTAGGCTAGTCGTTAAGGATTGGGACCGAGAAGCTGGCTGCAGTGTCCTCCACAACCTGCTGACAGCTGAACAATAAAAAAAGAAAGTGCCAGTAAAAAATAAAGGAAAATATGGCGCCCCCCCCCCCACGTCCATACCAGACCCTTAGGCACCCTGGCAGGTCAGGAAAGTGGGGATGAGCAAGTGCTCCCCCCCATGCTGAACCACACCAGGCCACATGCCCCCCCCACCCTGAAGCAGCTTGTCCCCATGTTGATGGGGACAAAGGCCTCATCCCCACAAACCTGGCTGGTGGTTGTGGGGGTCTGCGGGCAGAGGGCTCATCAGAATGTACATGACAGTTCCCGTCTGCCCAGTGGATTGATATAGAAGAGAAGAGACGGGACTGTCATGTACTTGTTGTGATACGGCGGATCACTGCACACCGCCCAGCACCCGAAAGTGAGGAAAGAGTTCGCTGGGCTCTCCAGCTGTCTCCTCACGCATCACCAACTTACTAATAGACATATCAGGCTGGATGTCACATTACTTCCTCAAACTCAATCTATCCAAAACCGAGCTTATGATATTTCCTCCCCCACGTGCCACTTCCCCTGATTTCACTGTCAAAATCAACGGCTCAACTATCAACCCGTCACCCCACGCCAAGGTCCTAGGTGTAATCCTGAACTCCAAATTAACCTTTCGGCCCCACATCCAATCGCTATCCAAAATTTGCCGCCTCAACCTCCGCACCATCTCCAAGATACGCCCCTTCCTAACCAATGACACCAAAAAGCTTCTAATCCACTCCCTGGTCATCTCGCGCCTCGACTACTGCAACTCCCTCCTCACTGGCTTACCTCTAAATAGCTTATCCCCACTTTAGTCCATTATGAACACTACCGGCAGGCTCATCCACCTTAAAAACCGCTCGGCGTCTGCTACACCCCTATGTCAATCCCTCCCTTGGCTACCACTCAACCAATGTATTAATTTCAAGATACTAACAATAACTTGTAAAGCAATTCACAACCTGGCCCCCAGCTACATCACTAACCTGGTCTCAAAATACCAACCAAATCAATCTCTTCGCTCCTCCCAAGACCTCCTGATCTCTAGCTCCCTTGTAACCTCATCCCATGCTCGCCTCCAGGACTTCTCCAGAGCCTCTCCCATCCTCTGGAATGCTCTACCCCAATCTGTCCGACTTTCTCCTACTTTGTCTACCTTCAGACGATCCCTGAAAACTCATCTCTTCAGAGAAGCCTATCTGGCTCCCACCTAACAACTGTACATTTATCTCCTCCATTAGCACATCCCCCACAGTTATTACCTCTTGTATCTCTTGACCTTCCCTCTTAGATTGTAAGCTCTAACGAGCAGGGCCCTCTGATTCCTACTGTATTTAAGTGTATTGTATTTGTACTGTCTACCCTCAAGTCGTAAAGTGCTGCGTAAACTGTTGGCGCTATATAAATCCTGTATAATAATAATAATCTAAGATCCCTAACTCACATTCATATATACACATACTAGGGCCAATTTAGACAAGATCTAATTAACTTACCAGCATGTCTTTGGAGTGTGGAAGGAAACCCAGGCAGACACAGGGAGAACATGCAAACTCTGTGTAGGTAGTGCTGTAGTAGAGATTCGACCGACAACCCTAATGCTGCTAGGCAAAAGTGCTAACCACTTAGGCACTGTAAATGCTTAAAAATAAATATATAAATAAACAAAAAATATGTATTTTCCATTAAAACTGAAAGCTTATTTTAAAAGCACACCTCACTGTTCTTAGCACTAGACCCATGTAGAGCACCCATGAGCCTGCCAGTATGATATGTAATGAAACAAGGGTCTGTATATCAATGTTCCCCCCTCAAGATTTACACTACTTTCACAGAAGATTCACACTTTTTTAAATAAGGTTTAATTTGAAAAACTACTACATGAAAAATTGTGTGAATCTTTGGTACAAATGTGCATCTATCTACATCCAAATAAATGTTCAGCAATCATGAAGTATGTGACCATGCATTCCATAATTTCTCATCTTATATTTACATGTTTTGATTTTCAGGCTGATCCTGACATCTGCCGGCCTCTTCCGATGTCAGGAAACTGGCATTAAATTCCAGGTCACAGGTCCTGTGGTTATTTCTTACAGTCTGGAATCCTGGAGCGATTACTTGGAAGACATTTGGTCCAAAAAATATGAGGCAATAGGCCCTCTGTTCAACATAAACACGAATCAGCCTGAGATGGTGGCAGCTGTGTACCTACCACATTATTTGTGTTTAGAAGGTGAGTCAGATATTGATACACAGTTATGTAATATACAGTAATATATTTGTAATATAAAGTAGACTCAATGTGCATTAGCAGGGGTACAGCCAGTGGTGAGGGAAGAAGATTGGATACACCGGGATTCAATCCAAATCACCCCGATACACATTTACCTATCAGAGGGGGCAGCTTCCTAAAAGTTCCTTTATTTCAATCCATAGCCTGTAATAGAAAAATATGTTTTATGGGGTTTCGTAGGGGAAACCCCAAAACTCAGCATGGGTTTCAGTTTCAGTGACTGCTAAAGCCAAATTGAAAAATAGATGTATTTATTATACAAGAATGTAGTTACCTACATGCAGTCAGAGCAGCACGATACATAGTGTTGGCTTCAAAAGGATTGATTCAACTGGCTAAGGCCTTCTAATACAATTTACAGTATACAATATGGCCTAAGACATACCTCCTTTTTGAGATGGGAGTGAAGGACTAGGGATGGGCAGAACACCCCACCCCCCACCCCCGGTTTGGTTCGCACCAGAACGAGCAAACAGGCAAAAAATTTGTGCGGTCATTCGAACACCAATCTAGCAAGCTGGATCAGGCACTTTCGATTGTGGCACGAAAATCGTGTGTTGCAGCTGGCAACAATGATGTGAAAAATGAATGACCCGATGATTGACCAAAATTTAGTTTTCAACTTTTCTATGTCCTGCTTTAGTCAAAGAGTCTAAATAAAAATAAGCATGCTGGAAGAGGCATTCCCCTAATTTTCATGTCCATCTTTTCATGTGACAACACTGAAGAAATGACACTTTGCTACAATGTAAAGTAGTGAGTGTACAGCTTGTATAACAGTGTAAATTTGCTGCCCCCTCAAAATAACTCAACACTCAGCCATTTATGTATCAACCGCTGGCAACAAAAGTGAGCAAATCCCTAAGTGAAAATGTCCAAATTGGGCCCAAAGTGTCAATAATTTGTATAAATTATAAAATACCGCGCTTACTAATATAATAGCGGAAGGCAGCTGCTAGCACGACGATTTAGACCAAAATTGTATAAAGAGTGTGGATGTAGAGTGCAGCACTACCAATCACTCTATAAAATCAAGTAGAATATAAATTAAATACTTAACCACTTGCCGACCGCCGACCGCAGTCTGACGGCGACAAAGTGGTTCGATATCGTAAACCGCCGTCACCTGACGGGGCTGCGATAACTAGTGCTGTGAGCATGCGCGTGCCGCCAGAGGCACGCTCACACGCTCATTGTGTCCGGGGGGGCCAGGGAGAGGATGCGGCGGATTTGATCGCCGCCGGCTACCCGTGATGCCCCCCCCCCAGTGAAAGAATGGAGGTCCGTGTAAGTAAACACGGATCTCCGTTCTGTTAGAGGGGGAAGGGCGATGATCACAGCCTTCCTCTATATGGAAGCCGTGATCATCCCCTTTCCCCAGTCAGGGCAGCCCACACACAGTTAGAACACGCCCAGGGAACACAGTTAACCCTTAGAGCACCCCCTCCAGGTTAACCCCTTCACTGCCAATGGCATTTACACAGTAATCAGTGCATTTTTATAGCACTGATCGCTGTATAAATGCCAATGGTCCCAAAAAAGTGTCAAAATGGTGCGACATGTCCTCCCCAATATCGCAGTACCGCTAAAAATCGCAGATCGCCGCCATTACTAGTAAAAAATAAAATAAAAACCCCAGAAATTAATTCTCATCGTCCGTAAACGCTGCAACTTTTGCGCAAACCAATCAATAAACGCGGATTGCGATTTTTTTTTTACCAAAAATATGAGGAAGAATATAAATCGGCCAAAACCGATGGAAAAAAATGTTTTTTTATATTTTTTTTTTTTGGATTTGTATTTAGCAAAAAGTAAGAAATTTGGGGTTTTTTTGCAAAATTGTCGCTCTTCTTTTGTTTATAGCGGCGATCAGAAATGACGCAGAGGGGATCAAATACCACCAAAAGAAAGGTCTGTTTGTGGGAAAAAAAGGACACAAATTTCGTTTGGGTACAACGTCGCACGACCGCGCAATTGTCAGTTAAAGAGACGCAGTGGCGAATCGCAAAAAGTGCTCTGGTCCTAAAGTGGGAAATCCTTCCGGGGCTGAAGTGGTTAAAGTGAGAAATTAATAAAGAGCAGTGTATACACTTAATGTAATAACATATAAAAAGAATTAAATATACGTAAATGCTAAACAGAAGATCAGGTGTTATACACAATATCTGAGAAGTATAGTCCACCGTGCAATTGAGTATAAATGTCCAATCAAACTAATAAGGGACACAAAAAGTGTCTAAAGTGCAAAAAATATATTGCCAAATGTCCACAAGATAGTAAAAAATAAAGTGACAAATGCCAAATAATCAAAGTGAATGGTGCCAGAATCCTCCACCACAAATTGTAACTGCTTACCAGATACTGGTAAGTAACCAGCAGAAATAAACCACTAGTATTGGAACTGCCCTCTTGTAGAGATGTGCTCTGTGACCAGACTCTGGGATCATATCTAGGACTCCATAAATTAGCGCCACTTTGCTTGATATTTCTCCAAAGGTTAGACCATAAGAAGTATATCTCAGGAAATTTTCACCACTTTTCGACACTGCAAGGTCACCAGATTACTCTCACAGTCCAGGGGCTGAATGTTCAAATCCACAAAGTTAAATTGACCCTGTATGCTGCGAACTCCCTGGTTTTCTGGCACATGTGTGCATGTCCCTTGCTGACCTGTGCTGTGAAAATGTCCAAATTGGGCCCAAAGTGTCAATAATTTGTATGGCCACCATTATTTTCCAGCACTGCCTCATCCCTCTTGGGCATGTAGTTCACCAGAGCTTCACAGGTTTCCACTGGAGTCCTCTTCTACTCCTCCATGACGACATCATGGAGCTGGTAGATGAGTCCTTACGCTCCTCCACCTTCCGTTTGAGGATGCCCCATAGTTGCTTAATAGGGTTTAGGTCTGGAGACATGCTTAGCCAGTCCATCACCTTTACCCTCAGCTTCTTTAGCAAGGCAGTGGTCGTCTTGGATGTGTGTTTGGGGTCCTTATGTTGGAATACTGTCCTGTGGCCAGTCTCTGAAGGGAAGGGATCTTGCTCTGCTTCAGCACTCATGCAGCCCCAGACCATGACACTCCCACCACCATGCATGACTGTAGGTAAGACACACACGCTTTACACCGTTTGAAACCAAATACATTTTCTTGGTTTCATCAGACCACAGGAGATGGTTCCAATAATCCATGTCCTTAGTCTGCTTGTCTTCAGCAAACTGTTTGCGGGCTTTCTTGTGCATCATCTTTAGAAGATGCTTTCTTCTGGGATGGCAGCCATGCAGACCAATTTGATGCAGTGTGCGGCGTATGGTCTAAGCACTGACAGGCTGACCCCCCACCCCTTCAAATTCTGCAGCAATGCTGGCAGCACTCATACATTTATTTCCCAAAGACAACCTCTGGATAAGATGCTGTGCACGTGCACTCAACTTCTTTTGTCGACCATGGAGAGGCGCTGTTCTGAGTGGAACCTGTCCTGTTAAACCGCTGTATGTTCGTGGCCACTGTGCTGCAGCTCAGTTTCAGGGTCTTAGCAATCTTCTTATAGCCTAGGCCATCTTTATGTAGAGCAACAATTCTTTTTTTCAGATCCTCAGAGAGTTCTTTGCCATGAGGTGCTATGTTGAACTTCCAGTGACCAGTATGAGAGAGCGAGAGCGATAACACCAAATTTAACACACCTGCTCCCCATTCACACCTGAGACCTTGTAACACTAACGAGTCACATGACAGTGGGGAGGGAAAATGGCCAATTGGGCCCAATTTGGACATTCACTTGTGTGTACTCACTTTTGTTGCCAGTGCTTTAGACATTAATGGCTGTGTGTTGAGTTATTTTGAGGGGACAGGAAATTTACACTGTTATACAAGCTGTACACTCACTACTTTACATTGTAGCAAAGTGTCATTTCTTCACATGAAAAATATAATAAAATATTTACAAAAATGTGAGGGGTGTACTCACTTTTGTGAGATACTGTATATATATATATATATAGTGGCAGTGGGACCCTGTGCTACCCGGAAGATTGCTGAGTTATGCCAGATTTTGGAGAGACAGGCACGCTGATTGCACAGGTGTGTGCGGGGCTATTTAGTGGTGACCTGACTATGGCTCAGGGCCCCACCCAACAGACAGGAAGTCTGTGTAAGGGAGTCTGGTGGACTCCCATTTCCTCTGCAGGAGTCAGAGATGGCATGGGGCAGCCATTGTAGCACAAGACTACAGGACAGCACCGAGTTGCTGAGCGTTCAGGTCTGGGGTAGACAGACCTAGGCCTAAAGCAGAAGGCCTTAGCAGGAGAGCTGCATTTACAAACCAGGAGACCTGGAGATTGTTTATTTCTCCAAACAGCACAAATCTGACAGTGAGTAAAGCCAGGAGGCTAAAGCATGTTATGCAATAATGTTGGAACCCCCTGCGAGGGAAGATTACTGTTTATTTGACTTTTTTGTTTCTTTTAATAAAAATGGGCTGCCATGCCCTTAAAAATACCGCTTTTTCAATGACATCACAAAACACCTAGAGCAATATTTCCAGACATATCCCCAGTAACACTCTGGGAAGCGCACAAATGCGTTATCAGTACTGACTGCAACTGCAGCTAGACGTAAGCGCGAAAGACAAAAGATTATTACATAGTTAACCACACGCATCCACTCACGGGCAGCAGATATCCTACAAGAACTTCTCCTAGCAAGAGAAGAGCTTCTAGAGGAACTCGGTAAATGGATAAAACGCAACTTTGCGTTCACCCAAAAATTATTTTACGAATATAGCAATAAATCAGGCAAGCTCTTAGCCAGGGCTCTACGAGCCAAGAGAGCTGCAACAACGGTCCATTCTCTCACAGACCCCTCGGGACGCAAACTTACCTCTAACCCAGAAATTGCCAATCACTTTGTACGCTATTATTCCCAATTGTAGAATCTCCCAGAATCACACCCTGCTAAACACAATCCATCTAGACTCCAGGCAATCAGAGACTTTTTAAAAAATACAGCCCAAAACCAATCACCAATAATGAAGCACAAAAGCTAAACCGGCCTCTCTCGGAAGCTGAAGTAAAAGCTGCACTGAAACAAATGAAGCCAGGGAAAAGTCCGGGCCCGGATGGACCAACAGTGGGGTACTACAAAACCTTTACAAACACAACACTCCCCCACTTTTTATCAGCCTTTAATTCCCTAACCTTAAAGTCATGGTCCACAGGCTTTTTTTCCTGGTTCAGTGAGAGCCGCCATTTTAAAAATGAACATTCTTCCCAGAATACTATACATCTTACAAACAGTACCAATTCAATTGCCACCAGCATTCTTTTCATCCTATCGGAATCCCATGGACGAACCCTGAATATTTTTCCTTACCCCTCAAAACACATCCCTTAATTGGAGCAATTCACCCACCCAGCCATGCTCATTCATTGATCCATGGTCACCGACCCAGCCATCCATGCTCATCCACCCTGCCATGCTCACCCATCCATCCATGCTCACCCATCCATCCATCCATGCTCACCTACCCATTTATCCATCCATCCATGCTCAGACACCCAGCCATCCATGTTCATCCACCCAGCCATGCTCACCCATCCATCCATCCATGCTCACCCACCCATCGGTGCTAAGTTATCCCCATCTGTGCTCATCCATCCCCATCCATGGCTTAACCATCCCCATCCATGGCTCTTTTGTGCCTCATTCATGCTCATCCATACCACATCAGTTCTCATCCATGACACATCCATGCCACTACAGCTCCCAGTCTTTCCAAATTGCGTGCTGCAAATACAAGATCTCATCAACCCTAGGCCACTCACCCCTATCCGGGTGAACCCAAAATTACCACCAGGCATGACAAAAACCTTCCTTGCAACAACCTGGCCCCACTCAATGGTTCGAGCCGAACACTTTTTTGATAAAGGGCACCTACTGTCCTTTTCTGAGCTTTCATCTCCTTCCTCAGAACACCATCTCCCGTTCTGGACATACGCGCAAATCCGAAATTTCTTAAACAAACCCCAACTCACCCCAGCATGGACTCGTCCACGTACTCCATTTGAGTCCATTTGTCTGTGGAGAGAACCCCAAAAACACTTAATTTCTGACATCTATGCCTTGCTTTTTGCCGATCATGACCCCAAATCACAATGGATCATCAGCAAATGGGAACAAGAACTAAAGACAGAGATTACAGATCACAACTGGGAGACTATCTTCACTTACATACACAAGGGTTCCATGAACGTATCAACACAGGAAACCAGTTACAAAATACTTTCTAGATGGTACGGAATCCCAACCAAACTACACAAAATGACCCCCTCGATCTCCCCCAAATGCTGGCGGTGTAACGAAAACGTAGGCACACTCCTACACATCTGGTGGGAATGCCCCTCAATACAACCGTTTTGAGAAGAAGAAGTACACAAACTCACATGCAAAATCTCCACCCTCCCACTGGAATTCACCCCTGCCCAATTACTATTACATTACTCCTCTATACCCAAATCCAACTATTTTCGCTCCCTAGCCATGCATCTCATAAATGCAGCCAAACTGTGTATTCCAGTCCATTGGCGATCCCAAAATCCCCCTATTTTAGCAGAATGGTTCAAGAGAATACAGAAGATTAGTGATATGGAGCAACTCATACACCAGGCAAAAGACACCCCTACCAAATTTAGAAACACCTGCACATGTTGGCAACACTTAAGAACAACAGAAGAGTATTCTAAACATCTAAAGTAAAAACGAAGGAGAGATGAGTCCACGGAGGGGCGCGAGAGAAGAAAAGATCACCTGACTCTCCCCTACACATCCTTGAAACCCCCCCCCCCTCGGAACTTCTTTGATTATACAACTGCCTAGCTCCAATACACTCCCAGGTCAGACGGCCACACACACTCTATTATTCCACACATGTTTCTCTGCCCACACACCTTTATTACCGTCCGCTTTCTCTATCCCCCTACCCATATCCAAGCACCTGAACACTAATTTCACAATTATATTGTTTATCTACATATTCTGAAGTTGATACTGTACAGGGCAGGCCATACAAGTCCAAGGTATTTCCTATTATGAAATTGTCTTTTATCAAACATTGTTTTAATCGTTAATTGCTCACTAGTTAATTTAAACAAAATGCCATACGTACTCTATCTAAATGAAGCCCCTCTGGTGGGAAAGATCGGACAGTCTTGTCGCTCCAACCCTGGTCACAACTAGATCCCTTTTGGGGTGACAGGGAACATGGAGCAACACACCTCATTCTACCCATAAGAGTGAAGGCACTACCAAGGCGCTTCCAAAACAATCTCTCGAACATGGCATAAGTTTTCACTCATGTGATCTTCTTTGTATTACCCAGCTATATAAACACTTTATTGTTGACTTGAATTGTATCTCCTGTGATATAACCCAATAAAAATGTCTGGAAAAAAAAATACCGCTTTAGACTGGCGCACTTACTGAAAATACACCTACCGCTTGAGTCAACCCCAATCTTAAAAAAAAAATGTATATATATATATATATATATATATATATATATATATATGCACACAGTTGTGCTCATAAGTTTACATACCCTGGCAGAATTTATGATTTCTTGGCCATTTTTAAGAGAATATGAATGATAACACAAAAACATTTCTTTCACTCATGGTTAGTGTTTGGCTGAAGCCATTTATTATCAATCAACTGTGTTTACTCTTTATAAATCATAATAACAACAGAAACTACCCAAATGACCCTGATCAAAAGTTTACATACCCTGGTGATTTTGACCTGATAACATGCACACAAGTTGACACAAAGGGGTTTGAATGGCTATTAAAGGTAACCATCCTCACCTGTGATTCTGACAGACCCTTGCACCTTTGATCCAGTGCTGCACTGACGTTTCTGGATTCTGAGTCATGGGGAAGGCAAAAGAATTGTCAAAAGGATCTGTGGGAAAAGGTAGTTGAAATGTATAACACAGGAAAGGGATATAAAAAGATATCCAAGGAATTGAGAATGCCAATCAGCAGTGTTCAAACTTTAATCAAGAAGTGGAAAATAAGGGGTTCAGTTGAAACCAAACCACGGTCAGATAGACCAACTAAAATTTCAGCCACAACTGCCAGGAAAATTGTTCAGTATGCAAAGAAAAACCCTCAAATAACTTCAAGTGAAATACAGGACTCTCTGAAAACATGTGGTGTGATTGTTTCAAGATGGACAATAACCGCTTGTCGACGGCTGATCGGCAAATGACGGCGACAAAGTGGCTCTGTAACGCGAATCGCCGTCATACGACGGCGGCCACGATACAGAGCCTAGTGAGCACTCACTGTGTTCGGGGGGGCCAGGGAGCGGGTGCGGCGGCTTCGATTGCCGCCGGCTACCCGCGATGCCCCCCCCGGAGTGAATGAACGGAGGTCCGTGTATGTAAACACGGACCTCCGCTCTGTGTGAGGGGGAAGGGCTGTGATCACAGCCTTCCTGTACATGAAGACTGTGACCACTTCCCTTCCCCTTCCCCTGCTAGGGCAGTCCCCCCACAGTTAGAACATGCCCAGGGAACATAGTTAACCCTTAGCGCGCCCCCTGCAAGTTAACCCCTTCACTGCCAATGGCATTTACACAGTAATCAGTGCATTTTTATAGCACTGATCGCTGTATAAATGCCAATGGTCCCAAAAAAGTGTCAAAACGTTCCGACATGTCCGCCCCAATATCGCAGTACCGCTAAAAATTGCAGATTGCCGCCATTACTAGTAAAAAATAAAAAAAATAATAAAAACCCCAAAAATGAATTCTCATCATCCGTAAACGCGACCACTTTTACGCAAACCAATCAATAAACGCCGATTGCGATTTTTTTTTATCGCAAATATGAGGAAGAATATAAATTGGCCAAAAACGGTGAAAAAAAATGTTTTTTTATATTTTTTTTTTGGATTTGTATTTTAGCAAAAAGTAAGAAATTTGTGTTTTTTTGCAAAATTGTCGCTCTTCTTTTGTTTATAGCGGCGATCAGAAATGACGCAGAGGGGATCAAATACCACCAAAAGAAAGCTCTATTTGTGGGAAAAAAAGGACGCAAATTTTGTTTGGGTACAACGTCGCACGACCGTGCAATTGTCAGTTAAAGTGACGCAGCGCCGAATCGCAAAAAGGGCTCCGGTCCTAAAGCTGGAAATCCTTCCGGGGCTGAAGTGGTTAAGGAGGCACTTGAAGAAAGATGGGCTGCATAGTCGAGTCGCCATAAGAAAGCCATTACTACGCAAATGCCACAAAGTATCCCACTTCCAATTTGCCAAACAGCACAGAGACAAGCCTCAAACCTTCTGGCACAAAGTCAATTGGAGTGATGAGATCAAAATTTAACTTAATACCGTGTATTGCCCCCTTTAACATCAATGACAGCTTGAAGTCTTTTGTGGTATTTGTGGATGAGGCTCTTTATCTTCCCAGATGGTACAGCTGCCCTTTCCTCTTGGCAAGAAGCCCAGTTGTGGCTGAAATTTTAGTTGGTCTACCTGACCGTGGTTTGGTTTCAACAGAACCCCTCATTTTCCACTTCTTGATTAGAGTTTGAACACTGCTGATTGGCATTCTCAATTCCTTGGATATCTTTTTATATTCCTTTCCTGTTTTATACAGTTCAACTACCTTTTCACACAGATCCTTTGACAATTCTTTTGCTTTCCCCATGACTCAGAATCCAGAAACGTCAGTGCAGCACTGGATGAAAGATGTAAGGGTCTGTCAGAAGTCCAGAAACTCATTGACCTTTTAAACACATACACTAATTACAAGCAAACAGATCACAGTTGAGGATGGATACCTTTAATAGCCATTCAAACCCCTTTGTGTCAACTTGTGTGCATATTATCGGGCCAAAATCACCAGGGTATGTAAACTTTTGATATAGGTCATTTGGATAGTTACGATATTTGGGGTGTGTTTTCTGGGAATAACTGATACTGTAATACAGACTTCCACACTTACACTTGGCTGCTGGGGGTACTATTCAAATTAGGGCTTGAGAGCAAATAAGTTAAATCTGGAAACATATTTGCTTAAATATTTGTGGTGTTTCCCTGGGAATAAATGATACTGTAATGTTCATTTCTATATTTAAAAATGGCTGTTGATGGTTCTGTTCAAATTGGGCTTCAGTGCAAAGAAATTAATTTTTGAAATGTAGTCAGAACAATATTTTGGATGTCTTTTGTTGGAAATACGTGATATTTAAAGTTTATTTAAACCTATAAAATGGCTGCTGTGTTCCCCCTCTGCTCAAGCAGTTGCTAATGGCACGAAATCCAATCTATTTAATATAAAAAATGGTAGTGATAGAGCACCTAGTGCAAGCCATACACAACAATGACTCTATTCACAGCATACAAACACCCTCTGCCCACTTTAAATTATCATTATACGCCGACGATTTGCTTCTCTATGTCAGTAGAGTTGAGCGAACCCGAACTGTAACGTTCGCGTTCGTACCGAAATTTCGGGTGTCCGTGTCCCGAATCAGAACCCAAACGATTGAGAAAACGTTCGGGTTCTGGGATCTGGTATATTTTATCACGCATGTTGAATAGCTGCAGGGCAGCCAATCAACAAGCGTTTCACTGGTTTTCCCTAGAAGCCATCACAGCCATGCCTACTAATGGCATGCCTGTGATTGGCCAGTGCATCATGTGACCCAGCCTCTATAAGAGGCTGGAGTCACAGTGCTGCATGTCACATTCTATTAGGTTAGTGTAGGGAGAGGATGCTGCCGGCGCTGTGAGGGACAGATTGTGAGGGACAGATTGCAATAATAATAACCAGGTAGAGATTACTACTACTGCTTTGAGGGACAGATTGTAGATCTATAACATCTCATCCTGCATTACAGAAAGATCTGATTACAGAACAATCTCTCATCCTGCATTACAGAATGATCTGATTACAGAACGATCTCTCATCCATTACAGAACGATCTGATTACAGAACGATCTGTCATCCTGCATTACAGAACGATCTTATGGGACAGATTGCAGATCTAATAACATATCCCATTTTTATTCCTTTTGCAGCCCTCTAGCACTTTCCAGGACTTTTTTACAGTCATTTTTGTGCCGAAAAGTTCGGGTCCCAATTGAATTCAATGGGGTTCGGGGTCCGGGGTAAAGTTCGGATAGCGTTCAGTACCGAACCTGAGCGTTTCCGGAAAGTTCGGCCGAACCCGAACGTCCAGGTGTTCGCTCAACTCTATATGTCAGCCAACCCCATATTAGCATCCCTTCATTTTTGTGCGGGCTTCAGTGGTTCGGTACCCACAGTCATTTTAAACTGAACATCAATAAAACAGGGGCCCTCAACATTTCTTTACTGCCTTCAACAATTTCCAGTACTCAATCTAATGTTCCATTTAAGTGGCAACCCCGATTCATTAGATACTTAGGAACCAAAATCCCACGTCCTTTCTCAGACTTATACTCCCTCAATTATAGCCCGCTGCTGACAAAAAAATTAGACCACAGTTGGAATCTTGGCAGACCCAATAGACCTCATGGTTTGGGTGCATGAGTGTTCTAAAAATGGACATCCTGCCTAAACTCCTATATTTATTCCAGATGATTTCCATCCAATTGCCTACAGCATTCTTTAGAACCCTGTGCTCCTTAGCTATTCAATATGTATGGCAACATAAACATCCTAGACTCAAACATACATTTTTATGCCATTCCAAATTAACCGGGGGCTCCTTCGCTTTACTATCTAGAATATTGAAATGGTTTCCCCGTCCATTTCTGAAAGTAGCACCTACTGTGGAACAGGACCGCTCCCCAGTAGACCTTAGAGCCCTTTTATGGGGATACGAGAAGTTCTTCGGCTCCATCTCCAAGCTCTGCCCACTGACTAATGCTACCCTAACTAAATTGTACTGACGCTGCTCAACCTTGGTCTTATCCTTAGACTCTAGCCTCCTTTCTCCCCTCTTTGATAACCCGACATTGCCAAACAGTGACTCTACAGTTCATTTTTGTTCGTATGAACGTACAGCGTGGCCCACAACTCATGATTATGTACATCTGACATTGGGTCTTTTTAGACCTTGGCAAGCCCGACACGAAGTTCCTATTGACTGGCTTACATCCCTCAGCTTAACCAGTTAGCAACAAAAGACGTCTACAGGGTGGTTGCTTAACTCTGGGAGGACGTACATTGACGTCCTCCCAGAATCTCGCTTCCCGCGTGCCCCCTAGGGCACGCACACGGGAACATCCGTGACCGCCGGGTCGCATCATGGATCGCGGTGAATGGCCACTGTGGGCGGCCTTTCACCACATGATCGCTCCGTCAATTGATGGACCGGTCACAAGTAAACAAGCCGGCGGAAGCGCCGGATTTTCTCTCTCCTCTCCGCACCGATCGGTGCAGTGTGAGAGGAGAGAGGGGGAGAGAGGACATGCTGCAGCACTGTGGGCGATGTGTAATGCCCACAGCGCTGCTAAGTGACAATGGGGGACAGGCTGCACCCCCCAACCATCCATCGACACCCACCACCCACCCAGCCATCCTCACCCCAGCCACCCTCACCCCATCCAGCCATCTTCACCCCATCCAGCCATCTTCACCCCATCCAGCCATCCTCACCCCATCCATCCACCACCCACCCAACCATCCTCAGCCCATCCATCCTCACCCCATCCATGCTCAGCCACCCATCCAACCATCCATGCTCAACCACCTAGCCATCCTCACCCCATCCATGCTCAGCCACCCATCCATCAATCCATCCACGCTTTCCCACCCAGCCATCCTCACCCCATCCATGCTCATCCATCCATGCTCAGCCACCCATCCATCCATCCATGCTCAGCCATCCTCACCCAGCCTTGCTCACCCACTCAGCCTTGCTCAGTCATCCCCATCCGTGCTCATCCATCCTCATTCGTGCTCAGTCATCCCATCCGTGCTCATCCATCCCCATCCGTGCTCATCCATCCCCATACGTGCTTATCCATCCCCATCCGTGCTCAGTCATCCCCATCCGTGCTCAGTCATCCCCATCCATGCTCATCCATCCCCATCCGTGCTCATCCATCCTCATTCGTGCTTAGCCTTCCCATCCGTGCTCATCCATCCCCATCCGTGCTCATCCATTCCCATCCGTGCTCATCCATCCCCATTCATGCTCAGTCATCCCCATTCATGCTCATCCATCCTCATTCGTGCTCATCCATTCCCATCTGTGCTCATCCATCCCCATCCGTGCTCAGTCATCCCCAGCCGTGCTCAGTCATCCCCATCCGTGCTCAGTCATCCCCATCCATCCCCATCCGTGCTCAGTCATCCCCATCCATGCTCATCTATCCCCATCCATGGCTCATTTGTGCCTCATTCATGCTCATCCATACCACATCAGTGCTCATCCGTGACACATCCTTGCCACTACAGTGCCCATTCATGCCACTACACTACCCATCTGTGCTACTACACTGCCCATCTATGCTACTACACTGCCCATCTGTGCTACTACACTGCCCATCCGTGCCACTACAGTGCCCATCCATGCCACTACACTGCCCATCCATGCCACTACACTGCCCATCCATGCCAATACACTGCTCATCCGTGCCACTACACTGCCTATCTGTGCCACTACAGTGCCTATCCATGCCACCACGGTGCCTCACAATAGTGTAAAAGGTAGTCAAATTAGATTTGAAATGTATGCCCCTAGAACACCTGACGGTGCTCCCTGCATGTTGGGCCTCTGTATGTGGTCAGGCTGTGTAAAAGTGTCACACATGTGGTATCGCCATACTCAGGAGGAGTAGCAGAATATTTTGTGGGGTGTCATTTTTGCTAGGTACATGCTGTGTGTTACAAATATTGTATAAATGGACAACTTTGTGTCTTTCCACATTTTCCAAAAACTTGTGGAAAAAATGACATGTTCAAAAGACTTATTATGCCTCCTAGAATATACATTGGGGTGTTTATTTTTCAAAATGGGGTCATTTTTTGGGCATTTCCATTGTCCTGGTGCTCCAGGACCTTCAGTAGTCAAGAAATTAGATGTGTAATTTATGCTCCTGGATCGCCTGATGGTGCTCTCTGCATGTTGGGCTTCTGTATGTGGCCAGGCTGTGTAAAAGTCTCACACAGGTGGTGTCGCCATACTCAGGAGGAGTAGCAGAATGTGTTTTGGGGTGTAATTTGTGGTATGCATATGCTGGGTGTGAGAAATAACCTGTTAACATGTGACAATTTTGTGATAAAAAAAAAAAGAAACCGGCTCTTCCCTGCAGAGGAGAAATTCTCTTTCTCAACCGATGAGGGGGGGGGGGGTGTCCGGGGACTTCTGGCCCGCAGCTTGTTCCCTTTAGGGGCGGGCCGGAACAATCCGGTTACTCTTACCCAGTATTGTTTTACGAGTTGATCTGCATAGGAGAGTCTGGTGGGTCGTAAAAGATTATCTTAATATTAATAGAGTATACCTAACTATAGATACTTGGTTGTATTTGTGTTCATGTTAAGTGGGTAAGCGGGCAGGTGATTGAGCTCATGATGGTCTTGACCTAACTTAGAGTGTCGACTATGTTGTTACTCTGTACTCTAAAAATGTGTATACTTTATACTTGTACCATTACTTTTTCAATAAAAACTATTGAAAGAAAAAAAAAAAAAGAAAAAAAACCTTCACATTGCAAAGAATTGTGGGAAAAAATTACAACTTCAAAAAATTCACTATGCCTCTTACTAAATACCTTGGAATGTCTACATTCCAAAAAGGGGTTATTTGGGGGTATTTGTATTTTCCTGGCTTGTTAGGGTCTCAAGAATTGAGATAGGCCGTCAGTACATCAGGTGTGATCAATATTCAGTGATTGGCACCATAGCTTGTAGACTCTATAACTTACACAAGGACCAAATAATATACACTAATTTGTTTTTTTTTTACCAAAGATATGTAGCAGTATAAATTTTGGCCAAAATTTATGAAGAAAAATTACTAATTTGCAAAATTTTATAACAGAAACTAAAATTCATTTTTTTACAAAATTTTCGATCTTCTTTTTTTAATTATAGCGCAAAAAATAAAAAACCCAGCGGTGAATAAATACCGCCAAAAGAAAGCTCTATTTGTGTGAAAAAAAGGACGCAAATTTCATATGGGTACGGTGTTGCATGACTGATTAATTGTCATTCAAATGTGAGATCACTGAAAGCTGAAAATTGGTCTGGTTGTTAAAGGGTTTAAGGGCCCAGTGGTCAAGTGGTTATCCACTTCAATACTATGCACTTAGAACACTTTACTACCAGACCAATTTTCAGCTTTCAGTGCTGTTGCGTTTCGAATGAGAATTGCGCGGTCGTGCGACGCTGTACCCAAACAAAATTTTTATCATTTTGTTCCCACAAATAGAGCTTTCTTTTGGTGGTATTTGATCGCCTCTGCGGTTTTTATTTTTTGCACTATAAACAAAAAAAAAACGAAAATTTTGAAAAAAAAAAAAATCTCTATTTCTGTCACAAAACTTTGTAAATAAGTAAATTTTCTCCATCACTGATGGGCACTGATGAGGCTACACTGACGGGCACTGATCTGGCAGTACTGATTGGCACTGATGAGGTGGCACTGATGAGGTGGCACTGATGAGGAGGCACTGATGATGAGGCACTTATATGCAGCAATGATGAGCACTGCTAGGCGGCACTGATAAGCAGCACTGAAGGGCACTGATATGAAACACTGATGGGCACTGATATGCAGCACTGATGGACACTGATAAGCGGCACTGACGGACACTGATAAGCGGCACTGATGGGCACTTATAGACGGCACTAATAGGCACTCATAGGCGGCACTGGGCACTGATAGGTGGCACTGATGGGCACTGATAGGTGGACACTAGTAGGTGGCACTGGTGGCACTGATATGTGGCACTGGTATGCACTGATAGGGGCACTGGTACACACTGATAGGGGTACTGGTGGGCATATGTACAGAAAGGGGCCCATTCCGTGGTGGTCTAGGGTGGCATCTTAAGGTGGCACTAAGTGCCATTAATATTGGGCACTATGCCCCTTACCTGGTGGTCTAGGGTGGTCTCCCTGGTGGACCAGATCGGCTCCCTGGTGGTCCCTGGTCGGCTCCCTGGTGGTCCTGGGTGGGGACATTGCTGGTGGTCCCTGGGCAAGCTCCCTGGTGGTCTAGTGTGGCGATCCGAGGGGGGGCTGTGCTGATAAATTATCAGCACAAACCCTCCCTGTCAGGGATGCAGCCGATAAACGGCTTTCCTGTGTTACACTGTGACCAGCCATGGTCACGGCTGATCACATGGTAAAGTGCTTCGGATGGAAGCACTTTACCGAGATCGGTATTGCGGGGGGTCAGACTGACCTCCCACACCACCGATAGCCGCGATGCACACCCCCCCGGGCGCGCAGTGGCTTGTTATCCTGAGGACGTCATACGATGTCCAGTCAGGATAACTGAGCCACTTCCCGGCCGTCATTCTGCATACGGCGGTCGGGAAGTGGTTGTACAAGCACTGTTTATCCTTACACAGATTAGGCAACACTCACAGGCCCTTAACATATTTTGAGGACCTTTGCACCCTCTCTGAAACACCTCGCCACACGCTGTCATTGATATATAGAGAACTTCTATTTTGTACGCACAAGGAGCTCCCAACTTATACCAGACTGTGGTCAAGGGACTGGGACCGAAATGACCCCAGAGGAATGGCAGACTTCTTTTTTGTTTACAAGTTCTCGGTATCTGTATACACCCAGAAGAAAAATGTTAAACTTCTGTCACATTGGTATAAAGACCCGGTAATGTTACATCGGATCTTTCCCGACTCTTCAGATGAATTTTGGTGCTGTCACAGAGAGAGAGGGACTCTTTACCATATTTGGTGGGACTGTCCCCTTATCCTACCCTTTTTGAAACTTATTTTCCACATATATAACAGGATTTACGATAAAACACTCCCCCCTACCCCTAAGATCCTATCCATTCTCCCGAGCTCAGTTTGGGTACAAAAGAAAAGCCTACTCAGATTTTTCTTGTCAGCAGCACGACAGGTCATTTCCAGACATTGGAGGACAGACTATACCCCCCCCCCCCCGATTAACCAATAGGTGGCTATGATTAATGACATTATGTTAATGGAGGAAATGCAAGCAAGAGAGACAGACACTTGGGAAAAACACCGCTCCTGTTGGAGTGTCTGGACTCATTATTCAAGATCCAAACCCTTCCAGAAAAGCTTCCTTTCTTAACAGGGTCGCACTGTCTTCTTCCCTACACTGTGTTATGGGCCCAATTGGTTTAATTACACGACTATGATCTGGACAAGGTGACATGGCATGTTCTTAAATAAAAATTTGAGCGCGGGATGCCCCTTGCCTGGTTTTCTTTTCTTCTTGCTTTTCTCTTTTCTTTTCCCCCTTCTCCCCCCAGATTGGGTTTTCCCCCTTTACTCTCCTCTCTTGGTCCCCCCTCTTTTCACCTTTCGCCCATCCACCTTAGATTCTTCTTCTTTTCCTTATATGTTTAATTTTCAATAAGACACAAGTAAATAAGCAACCATATTTTCTTAGTTGTTAGTTGACAACATGTTTCTTTGACCTGGAACCGTAGATCCAATAATGGTACCAAATGTAAATCCTATGATTGTTCTGTTTCCTTTACAACTTTTGCAGCTGTACCCATACATGTTGTAACACAACTTTTTTTTTACTTCCAATAATTAAACAAACATATATTCAACCTAAAATTGGGGCTTGAGCGCAAAGAAATTCTTGGTACATAATAAGTAAAATGTTTTGGCCGTTTTTTCAGGGAATAAGTGATACTTTTTATTTACAGCCTTGCTGTCCCTGCCTGCTGTCTTTTTAAAAAAGTGTAGGGATGGCCTTACAATGAAAATATAACCCCGGGGGGCATGGCCATCAGCTGGAGGAAATGGCCGCATAGAAGCCTAGCTCCGGCACAGCGGGATCCACTGAGCGACACTACGCGATGGGGAGCTGATTCCTTCCTATCCTCCCCACACATTTCTGACACCCGGGCAGCGGCGGTGACTTAATGGGGAAGAGGAAGAAGAGAGAAGGGCCCTGAAAACTGACTGATTTCTTCAGTCCAACGGGAGCCCGTGAAATCCAAGATGGCGCTGGCGCGAGAGGGCGATCACACAGCTTCAGAGCGATGGATGCTGCGGGGACACAAGGAAGACAAAGAGCAGAGGCACACTCTCCTGACATGGACAGGGAGCTGTGTGCCTCCACATCATCAAGCCCAGTAAAGCAGAAAAGAAGACTGGGAACAGATAAAGACACCGTGAGTACTTTACCCTCTGACAATGTCTTTATACATGACAATTCTGGTTTTGAGGAACAACTGGTCTCATTCCCCACAGCAGGACAACCCATAATGAAGTGATGATGATTTGGTGGAGGAGATTTGTAACCTTAAAATTAAAATGGCGGACCTAGAGGACCGTTCCCGCAGGAACAATGTTAAATTCAGAGGTATTACGGAATCAGTCTCAGCCTCAGACCTCCTTCCATTCCTACAAAAAATGATAGCGGAATTACTCCCAGCAGTAAACCCCCATGAACTGTTTATTGACAGAGCCCACAGGCTCCCCAAACTGGCATTTCTGCCAGACCCGGTTCCCAGGGATGTCATTGCTAGGATACATTATTTCCATGTCAAGGACCAACTCATGTATTTTGCCTGCAGAAGAAATTCACTTCCTGAACCTTATGCAGGGATTACTCTCTACACTGACCTTTCCCAAGCGACAATCCAAGGTCGCAAGAACCTAAATACTATCACCAAAATACTTTGCAATAATAACATTCCATATGAATGGAAATTTCCTAACAAACTTTCCATCAACAGGAATAGTAAAACACACCTCATTTCTCATCTGGACGAAGGCCTTGACCTCTTGAGGAGCTTGGGCCTTCTCCCGGAAGAAGAGGAAGACATCTATGACAACCCTTCCCAACAATGCAATATCTCAGCTTGGCGCACAAGCCCAAATAAATGATAACCCAGCTCTCTTAGGATCTGGATCTTTGAACGACGATACTGCACACCTCATTGTCCTTAATCTACACCCCTGAGAAATCCCCTTGGGCAGTAGTTAGCTCCCACCTTTACTATCCAGGATCCCCTCCTGCTGGACACCATACCCCCATTTTACAATGTGTACGGGACACACCTGTACCCTTGAGTTATGCCCTAACTCACCACCTATTTTCTGTTTGGTTCTTTTTTTGTTCCACGTTTTTGTTAACCCCTACTCCCCGTTGCTAAGGATTACAAGTAACCAGCTTAAAAGACTGCTAGTCCTGCTGTATAATGACCTCAATGTGAATGAGGCCCACTCAGAGCATCACACTATTTCTCTTGCCCATAATGGTACTTAAGTTGCTGTCACTAAATGCTAAAGGACTCAATAGCCCTTACAAACGCAGGGCTCTTTGGAAGGAAGCTCTCAATTACTGTAGTGACATTTTGTGTGTACAGGAGACCCACTTCTCTGCTGCAAAACCCCCACAATGTACTCACAGCAACTTCCCGCATTTATTCTACTCCAGCCACCAGAAAAAAAAAAGAGGAGTTTTAGTAGCAATCAAAGACACAGTCTCGTTTAAGTTACTCCACTCGTTAATCGATACTGAAGGTAGATTCATCATTTTGGTTGCAGAAATTAACAACATTACTTATGCTCTTCTAGTTCTTTATACACCCCACGTCACTTTTTAGGAAAAACACAGAAGAAAGCACGTAAAATTCAAAAAGGCTACCTGCTGATTTGCGGAGATTTTAATGCCCCTATGGACCCTGTAATGTATTCAACAGCAAAAAATCCTAGCAAGAAAATAGGCCTTAATTCTTTTATTTTTCAGGAAGATCTACACGACCCTTGGAGATGTTTACATACCACAGAGAGGGACTACACTTTCTTCTCTTACCCACATAAAACTTACTCCAGGACTTACAGGCAAATATTTGCTACAAAAGGTATCTTCGGGCAGCATCCACAACATATCGTGGTCAGACCCCGTGCCAATTTTGCTAGATATCCTGGATGGCCAATCTGGGGTTAATTCAGCCTTATGGAGAAACAATACATAGAAACATAGAAAAGTGACGGCAGAAAAAGACTGAGTATTCCATTGAGTTTGCCCTCTTTTTTTGTTTGTTTTGTTTTTTGTTTGTTTGTTTTTTTGTTTTTTTAGTCCAATTCTGTTTATGTTAATGATTTAAAGAAACAGCTAAAGGAATTCTTTCACGTTAATACGGATAGCTCTAGCAGTGTCTTTAATCTGTGGTGCTCTCGCAAAGTACTGATCCACTGATCCAATTGGCTGCCAGGGAAAAAAGAAAGAAAACACAACATATAACTACATTGCTAACAGAAAATGCTCACTTAGAAGGTCTACATAAACAGAACCCGCACGATTCCACCTTGATTAAACTCAGGGACCTCAGAGATGAACTTAAATCCATCCTGATAGCAGGCCAAGAAACAAAGCAGGGAAGAGACTAGCTGCACAACTTAAACAAAGACAAGCCAAAATGAGATTAGCTTAAATGAAACACCATACTACTAATAAAGTGGCCATAAACCCACACGACATAGCACAAACATTTTGTGACTACTATGCATCCCTTTACAATCTTAGGGACGACTCCAATATACCACACCCTAACCCAGAGGACATATAATCTTTTTTAAATACTATTAATTTACAGACACTAGACCCCTTTACCCTCTCCAAGATTAACAAACCCATATACCTACAAGAGGTCATAAAAGTTATTAATGCACTCCCCTTACATAAATCTCCAGGAGCAGATGGGCTCTCTTCTGAATATTACAAAGCCTTTTCATCAACTCTAAGTCCACACTTAGTGAAGGTATTTAACGAAGCCGCAAAATCTGAACACTTTCCTAAAGAAATGTTGGAAGCAGTGATTGTTGCCCTCCCCAAGTCGGGTAAAGAACCCAACCAACTACAAAACTTCAGGCCAATTTCTTTTTCAAATTCTGACTTAAAAATGTATTCTAAAATTTTGGCAAACAGACTTCTTCACATAACTCCCTCTCTTATTGGTCCGGAACAGGTGTCAGGACACCTGGGGTCAGGTGACAGATGCGCACCGCTGGGGTGCGAATCACACCGATGAAGTGCAAAGCGCATCGCTAAGGTTGTGAACCTATAGCTGACTGCTGCTAATGAGCTCCGGCTGGTATGGGAAGACGGGCCCTTGGATCACTGACACTGAAACACAGGGAGCTAGTGCATCAGTTTCCCCAGGGCGTGGAGTCTAAGAGCCAGTAGGTATTCGCCAGAGCCTCTGGTGGTGAGGATGGACTTGGCTGCAACTGGATTTGGGTGGCGGCCCCCGGGGTCCCCTAGAACACGCTCAGCTGGCTACAGGTGGAAGAGAGGAATCAACAGCGCAGGAACAGCAAAGATAGACAGCGGCCTAGCCAAGGTCAGGGCCACAAGCAGACAGGGACAGTTGGAAGAGCACGCCAAGGTCGGGGTATCAAGCAGACAGGAGAAACAGAGAACAAGCCGAAGGTCGGGGTATCAAGCAGGCAGGGATAGTCAGAACTAGCCAAAATTCGGTAAACAGAAATAGACTCAGAGCATATGACAGGAACAACCACACACAAAGCCAAACACACACAACATTGACATCGGCAAGGAGGCTTTGCATCACATGGTCTTAAATGGTGTTTCCTTAATTGGAGACTGGGGTGGAGTTTACTGAGAGGAGATTACTTAGCCCACAGGTGGTGATGAGCATGGCCTCTAGGTTGACACAACCAAGTGGTGAGCAAACAGACAGGACATGAATGTTACTATAGGTTCATGACAACAGGTAGGGTTCGTAAAAGGGAGGCTAGCTCCAGATGGAACGAGAAGAATGATCAATCTAATTCATTACGCAGAATTCAGTAAAACGCCTTCTCTGCTCCTTGCCCTGGATGCAGAGAAGGTGTTTAATAGGGTACATTGAGGTTATCTCTCTGAAGTACTTTCCAAATTTGGATTCTCTGGATTTATCTGCTCTGCCATTATGTCTCTTTACTAAACCCATCTGCCAAAGTATTTGTCTCAGGCACGCTGTCTAAGGCCTTTGAACGGAACGAGACAGGGATGCCCTTTGTCCCCCATAATTTTTCCTCTGGCCATAGAATCCCTAGCAGAAGCTATAAGAGCTAGCCCAGTAATAAAAGGCCTATGCATAGGACAACATGAGCACAAAATAGGGCTCTTTGCAGATGATATCATACTATCTCTCTCTCACCCAGAATCATCGCTTATAGGTGTTCAAGAAATATTAGAAAAATTTGGACATTTGGAATTTGCACAGTTCTCCCCATGGGCATCCACCCAGATGCAATCCACCATATAAAAAGTAAATTTCATTTTAACTGTGACTCCCCGTCCATCAGGTATCTAGGTATCCAACTTACTTTTCCCATAAAAAAAAATTATACGAAGCCAATTATCCACCCTTACTACGTAACATAGCCGAAGACCTGAACAATATAGGGAAAAAACAATTATCCTGGCTAGGAAAAGCAGCAACTTTCAAGATGCAAGCGCTCCGAAAAATGTTGTATGTTTTAGAATGCTCCCAATTCACCTCCCACCATCTATATTTGCTAACTGCAACACCATAATTCAAAATTTCCTTTGGCAGGGACATAAACCCAGAATAGCATTCACTGCGCTAACCAAACATAGGCGGAAAGGAGCGATCGGTCTCCCGGATCTGAAGGAGTATTATAGAGCCTCATTACTTTACCAAATGCAACACTGAGTTACATCTTCGCAGGACAAATTATGGGTATCTATAGAGCGTACACTCATGAAGCACCAAGACCTTATAGCTCTTATGGTAGCATCTCTCGTGTCACCCGCAGTTTGTAAACTATCTCATCCAACTGTGGCTGCATCCTTAGAAGCCTGACGTATGCTGCTCCACTTACAACGCACTATCACTTGCTACATAGACATTCCTGTAAGGGCATATGAATGGCTCATCCCCTTTTTCTTGGTAAAGGACTGGTTATCAAGAGGATTGAACTTTGTTAATAATGTTAAGCAGAACTCATTACCCCAGGATGCCTATAGAATTACCCAAATTTAACACTTCCACCTCCTCAGTGGATGCAAGGATAAAATAGAAATCCCTAAATCAATATGGTATTACCTTAGAGGAAAAATCCCAAAAGACGCATGGGGCATTTCCTTTTTTTATTCCACCTTAACCAATAGCCCAGTCCTGATTAAAGAATCGGATATGTTAAGTTGGTTTGTCTCCTGGGAATATCCTTAACACTGGAACAATGGAGAAAGGCCATCTATACAAGTTACAGTTTTACCTCATGATTGATCATTGGGATAGCTTCCAAAAAATATATCATAGGTGGTATTTAACTCCATATAGATTGTCAGAAATCTTCCCTAATACCTCTAATTTATGCTGGAGAATGTGTACTCAAATAGGGACTTTATTACCATATAATGTGGAAATGTGAAACACATCCAGCCATTCTGGAAAAAAATAGCTGGCCTAATTGGCGAGGCTATAGGAGACAAACCTATTATTAACCCAGAAATGGCACTCTTAAACATGTGAATCAATACTTACCCCAAACCATTTAGAACAGTGATAACACATATATTGTTTGCAGGTAGAGTATCTATAACTAGCCACTGGACATCCCCCTCAATCCCCAATCCAGAAGAGGTAATAGCACGATTAAACGTACAATGCCAATTTGAAAAACTCCTAAGCCTTAAAGAATTTAAACTATCTTCATTCTCAAAATTCTGGGGCCCATTGTTAACCCACCCTAAAGCCTCTCCAAGCCTGCCACTGTAATCCTACTTTCTAATCACAATCAAGCACCTCATCTATGTTACTGTATAGTATTGGTTCTATTTTCAAGTTCTGAAGGTACTTATCTGGTTATTACACTGGTTATTTCTCGGTATGATGGCTCTTCTGATGTTATTAGGAAATTGATTTTCTATCTCATAATTCGGTGGGGCTGCTGACCCCTACCCTGTCACAGATTGCTCCCATTTGGGGTGACAGGGTGGAAGTGGTCCTTAGCCACCACCTAGGGCATACGAATCGTTGTTTTAAACAATATTATTATTTTATCCTTATTCCCCCTCCCCATTACTGTTATTCATATTGTTTGAATGGACCACCTTAGTTGACAATGTATACTACTGAGTACAAAATATTTGATGTCCATTGTTTTTCTATGTCATATGAAGACATTTCAATAAAAAATATATTTAAAAAAAAATAACCCAAAACATTTTTCATGGAAAAAAATTGAAAACAAATGCTAATTTTAAAACATTGTTCCAAATAAATAAAACATCATAAAAAGAAACTGATGGTGGGAGGGAAAACAGATGGGTCTGGACCAGTGTTTGACTCTCAACACTAATAAAGGTCATGTTTCTGCACTTTCTAAATTTTTTTAGAGACTGTGGGCCTCTCACTCTTAGAATAAGAACATTTTAAAAATTGGAACAAGTGTGAGCGCGGCCAGGCTATACCCTTTTGTTTTCCCCTTGCAGCTTTGACTCTAGTGTAGTGGAATAACTAAAATAAAAGATGTGGTTTGATGCACCCCATGATGCGCCTCCATCCCTATACAAACATAATTAGAACAATAAATTAGCCCATTGGGACTTTAAATGAGGTGCAACAAACCCAACTAATGGAGAAATGGTAAATAAATGGATTGATAAATACACTAGTAATAAAGTAGCACATCAAACAAATGCCATACTGCCAAGCTGATTTGTAGTAATTGCATGATAAATTCCATAACCAAATACAGTATTGCAAAAATCAGTATATAATACAAGTAAAAAATGCATCCTTAAAACTCAATGGGGTTTATTTACTAAAGGCAAATCCACTTTCCACTACAAGTGCACTGCAAGTGCACTTGGAAGTGCAGTCACTGTAGATCTGAGGGGGGACATGCAAGGAAAATAAAAAAACGCATTTTTGCTTCTACATGATTGGATGATAAATTCAGCAAAGGTTCCCCTCATTTCAGATCTTCCCCTCAGATTTACAGCGACTGCACTTTCAAGTGCACTTGCAGTGCACTAGTAGTGCAAAGTGGATTTGCCTTTAGTAAATCAACCCCAATGTGTTTCATAAATCAACGTTCACTTCAGGTTCAGTTCACCTCAGGAGTTAATGCACACATAAATATCTGCAAGGTAAAACAATTGTGAAATAACGTGACAAAGTTGGTGATAAATACTATTGTTTTAAAGCTGAGGGTCACCATAGGGGACCCGTACTTACAAAACAGCTAAAATTGAACGCACATGATCATGTTCCAATTGTGACTGCAAACAATGGCTTACCTGGGAGCTGTGGGCAAAGTATCCACAAGGACCCAGGAGGACAAACAGAGCTGGAGGTAGTACAGGCATAAAGGGAAAGTATCCAATTCAACATAACACCCAGAATGATGACTGTAAAAGATATATGTGTACCAAATTAGGTTATATACAGTATTTGTAACCAGCTATAATCTCAGCCAAAGTAAAATAAAGTAGTAATATAATAGTGTAAAGTGCCATATAATTTAAGTGTATTGAAATAAAGACACAGAGATGGGTGATGTATAGTCATCCTGTATTGCACAGAAGTATGTGGCTATGTACTGCTCACAAAGGGCAGCTTTGTCTGTGGAGTTCCACCCTATTAAAAGTCAGCAGCTACAAAAAGTGTAGCTGTTGACTTTTAATAATCAGACACTCACCTGTCCCAGACTCCAGCGATGCAGCTGCCCGTAGCGTTGCTGTTCTCCCTCTCCCCCGTGAGGCGCCGGCATCACAAGTGTGGGCACCCGGCTTTGGCTCCAAAGTTGGGCGCGCACTGCGCAGAATGGCCGGCACATCTTCTAGGACCTATAATGTGTCCCAGAAGATCGCCGAGAGGGAGGGGGAAGATGAACTTCCTTCCGGTTCCATGGCACCAGGAGAGGAAGTGGACCTGGGACCCTGTGAGGGTCCCCCCCAAAAAAATGACATACCAATTGTGGCATGTCAGGGGGTCACCTTCCCTTAAAGAGGAAGTTCCACTTTTGGGTGGAACTCAGCTCAACAAGTTTGAAACCGAGGCCAACTTCCTAGGTGGGTAGACAGCCTTTTCCCATTAGGTGTTCTCCCTTCAAATATGCCTACAGGCTGGTGCATCCAGCCACCATCAGGAGATGCAGCAAAGAGGTCTTGATGCTTTACGCTCTCTCTTGGATGGTAGCAGAGAAGGAGTACTCTATTGGGAAGGGGTGAATATATTATTTTTTTTCTGTGAGGTGGAGATTTTTGCAAAAACATTTTATGGAAAACAGCTCTACACTGTACCTCTGTACCCTGTATGCATCTGACAGGAGTCTGTAATATACAGCATTGCATACATGCTGCAGTCTGTATGCTAGGCTGTACATCTTGCACTCTTGACACCTGCATTATGTTGTAAACAAAAAAAAATCCACCATTGCAGTGCTGCCCCTCGGCACTACTGGGTTATTTGATAGTTATGTCTAGGGAAGAGATGAAGAAGCAGTTTCACTTAGCTGATTCCTTGCTCCAGCTGGCTCCAGTGCTCTCCTCGTCCACCCAAAGCCGTAGTCTGTGGCCAAAGCCTCAGCCTCGCCATGTATCATAGAAGGACATTAACCCTGTATGGTATGCTAAGGAGGCTGAAGTGTGACAGGAGCTGATTGCAACTTAGCTCCTGAGGACCAGTCGCCACGCTGGAAAGGACCTGTTGGGACAAAGTATTTATTCCTTAATCTTCTGCCCCTAAACAAGTAATTAACCCCTGCAGTATAGGGGACAACAAAAAGGGTGGATTTTTTAATTTTCCTGGAGTTGGACTATAAGGTAGGCTCATAAAAAGTGTTAGCTCTTGGTCTATATTATGTGTGTAAAAAGCATATATTTATATATATATATATATATATATATATATATATATATATATATATATATATATACATATATATGAGTTTTTAAATGATTGTGCTGAGGTTTATGTGCAACTGTGAGACTCTTGCTTGTGGCACAATAATTAAAGTATATGTATAGTCATAACTTGTTTTGGATATCAGTTTTTTGTTTTACTGTCTGTGTCCTGTTGAGAATATGTTCCTTTATTGCCTGTCTTGGAGATGCAACAGTTAAAGAAAATCTTGCCTGCGCCGCATGAGGAGGAGGTAGGAAGGAGAGCTCCTGCTTTGTCCCCCTCCTAAAAGCCTGCACACAAGCCCACTAAGCCCTCGGGGTGTAATCCTTTGCCCCCCCTCAACCTGACAACTGAGATGGATTGATATGTGGAGCGATCCCGTCTTCCACCCCCAGCCGGCGCCGCCGATCACACGGCCACATCCAATATGGCGCCCGCTCCCTGCGGCGCTGCAGACGAGCAAACAAACACAGGGCAGCCTGCTTCCACCTCCACATCTCCAGCGGACATTGCACAGGCAGTAGTCACCATTCTCACCCCCACACTGGCTGCCACAGTGGACGCAGCAGTACAGAAGGGGCTGGAACACCTGCATATGGAATTGCAAAGCCAGGCTGAAAGAATCACATGTGCTGAGGAGAGAATATCCGCCATAGAGGATGACACTGCTGCCAGCTCAGCAGCCCGGGCGCGTCTTTCTCAATCACACATAGATATCTGGGACAAATTGGACGATTTAGAGAATCGTGGGAGGCGCAACAATTTGCAGATCGTGGGTCTCCCTGAGACATTTTCTAACACGCAACTCTCAGAGATATGCTCTAAACTTATACCAGAGCAGCTAGGCCTGCGCGCCCCCTGTGTCATCAAACAGGCGCACCGCATAGGACAGACTTCAGAACAGGGTACTAAACCCAGGCCAGTTATCATCCGATATCTGAACTACGCTGACAAAAATGCAATTCCCCAAAAATTCCGTTGCTCACACAATCTCTCCATAGATGGCTCGAGTTTATTACTCTTTGCGGACTATTCGGTGGAGGTCATGAAACAGCGCAAAGCATTTTTCCCCATCTTCTCCACTTTGCACAGCAATCAAAAATCAAATTCACGCTGGCCTACCCGGCCACTCTCCACTTCCAATCTCCTACCAGGGAACATCTCACCTTCACCTCCCCGCTGGACGCAGAACATTTTATTAACAATGACCTGGCCCTGGATATGGACGTCACAGCCCCGACTTCTAGCTCTTCCTCGACTGCCCCTAAAACTTCCTGGGCATCCTCAAAACAATGCCATTCTCCGGAGCAACCTCCACATAAGAGAAGTCGCACCACTTACAAGCCAACAAGGAAGGAATTCGCTGAAATGCACAGGTCCCCAAATCACACTGAAACGCACGCTGCATACTGGTAACTAAAGCTTGGTGATACTGGTCCTTATGAGCTACTGTGCCTTAATTTGGAATTACAATACGGATTCATTATGCCCTACTGTTAACTACCAGTAGTGTTATTGCCTTTGGGCCTGTTTGTTTTTCTATTTTTATTTTTGACTTTTTTCCTTTCAGCACCTCTACCTCTCAGTTGTTCAATTGGTCCACTCTTGAATGAAGCCCGTTGTTTTTGTTCCCCGCTCCAAAAATTTGAGGCTGGGCGTATATCTCTATTACCCCCCCCCCCCCACCCCGGGGAACAAATGCTATGGAGGAAAAAGGGAACGATTGGTGGGGGTTGCACAAAGGAGTCAATCCTCATGTGGAAAAAAATGATGTCAGAAAGGCTGTATTGGTGACCTATCCACCAGTTGTTGTTGTTGCTCAATGATCTATGTCTGTCTGCTATGTTTACCTGTTTTCTTACCCTTATTGAAGAACTTAGCATTAATGGTGCTATGGGGTGCTTCCCTGGTGTACAGGGAACAAGGGTCTTGTCCTATGTGGATGCCTATATACAGTCAGGTCCATAAATATTGGGACATTGACACAATTCTAATCTTTTATACAAACTGTTGTAATTCCTACACCGTTCACCTGATTTGGATGTAAATACCCTCAAATTTAAGCTGAAAGTCTGCAGTTAAAGCACATCTTGTTTGTTTAATTTCAAATCCATTGTGGTGGTGTATAGAGCCAAAAAGATTAGAATTGTGTTGATGTCCCAATATTTATGGACCTGACTGTATCTTACCTTTAGGGTTAACCCCATGTTTACTCCATCGACTATGCACTCAGTATTCTCAGAATGGCATACCAGGGGTCTCACTACCATCACCCATCACCCCATTATACTCTAGTGATCGGGGAAAATGTAAAACTTTCCAAGCTCTGTCACTTGAATTTTCTCTACCACCTTCCAATATCTTCCACCATCAGCAACTACTCAGCTACCTACAGACATACAAAATGTTTAATAAAGATCCTTTTCAAAAATCTATTCTAGACGCAGTGATTCAGAACAATGACTACTCTATCTCTCGACTCCACTCCCATCTCATCCAAACATCAAACAGACAAGTATCAACTTGCCCCATTTCAGAAATGGACCTCCATCTTCAATTATTATTATTATACAGGATTTATATAGCGCCAGCAGTTTGCGCAGCGCTTTACAAAAATTAAGGCAGACAGTACAGTTACATCACAATTTGGCACAAGAGGAATCAGAGGGCACTGCTCGTTAGAGCTTACAATCTAAGAGGGAGGGTCAGTTGATGCAAAAGGTAAAAGCTGTGGGGGATGAGTTGATGTAGAAAGAAAGTATTAGGTAGAAGCAAGATAGGATTCTTTAAAGAGAAAGGTTTTCAGGGATCGTCTAAAGATGGATAGATTAGAAGACAGTCGGACTGATTGGGGTAGGGAGTTCCAAAGGATCGGAGAAGCTCTCGCAAAATCTTGGAGGCGAGCATGGGAGGAGGTGACAAGTGAGCTAGAGAGCAGGAGGTCTTGAGAGGACCGAAGAGGGTGGCTTGGTTGGTATTTTGAGACTAGGTTAGAGATGTAGCTGGGGGCAGAGTTGTGGATGGCTTTGTAGGTTATTGTTAGTACTTTGAATTTTATACGTTGGGTGAGTGGAAGCCAGTGGAGAGATTGGCAGAGAGGGGTGGAGGACACTGAGCGGTTGGCAAGGTAGATAAGTCTTGCAGCAGCATTCATTATTGACTGAAGGGGGGATAATGTATGCAAAGGTAATCCAATGAGGAGAGAGTTGCAGTAGTCGAGGCGAGAGATAACCAGAGAGTGAATTAGAAGCTTGGTGGTGTCATTGGTTAAAAAGGGGCGTATTCTAGCGATGTTGCGTAGGCTGAGGTGGCATGATTTGGACAGGGATTGAATGTGGTCTTGAAAGGATAGTTCAGAGTCTAGGGTTACCCCTAGCACCCTGGCATGTGGGGACGCACTAATAGTTGTGCCATTGACCTTAACAGAGAAGTCAAGGGTAGGGGCACGTGGGGGAGGAAATATAATGAGCTCAGTTTTAGATAGATTCAGTTTGAGGAAGTGCTGTGACATCCAGGCTGATATGTCTGTTAGTAAGGCAGTGATCTGTGAGGAGACTGATGGGGTGAGTTGAGGGGTAGAGAGGTAGATTTGGGTGTCATCGGCATATAAATGATAGCGGAAGCCATGGGAGGTGATCAGCTGACCCAGGGAGGACGTGTAGATCGAGAATAGTAGGGGTCCAAGGACAGAACCTGGATCTGGACCTTCCAGAAACCATTTTAAAATGCTATCAACTTGTCCGCAAACTCATCCTTTCACAGACGTGGAGGGAAACCCAATTTTAAATTATACACAGAGCATATTATCCATTTCAGAACAGTACTATGGACCCGTCACAAGCACAGTGCCCATGGTGTTCACTACCGCGGCCAACCCTACTGCATGGACTGTAGGAATGCCCTACTGTCTCTGCTTTTTGGGACTCCGTACTCTCATATGTCTCCAGTATCACTCGGACACATTTGCCAAAAGACCCGCTGTTATGTCTATTTGGATCTGAAATACCCACCACATCCTCTTCAAACACAGATATACCGACCATATCTCAGTGGACACATATTTGCTTTTTAGTCGCTCGCAGGACTATTATGGTGCAATTGATTAAACCCTCGTCACCTTCAATACAAGCTCTGAAACAAGCTTTAACCTCACTCTTCTATGAAAATCTCTATAAAAGGGTTTATCCTTGTTTTAAACTTGTTACCTGGAATTGAGAATTCTGTATACGATTTATGTGATGTAACTGAACTTTGCCTTCCCTGACTTCTTTTTCTAATAAAAAATATATTTGAAAAAAAAAAGTATTTTCCCTTTTATGTGTGTAGCACCCTCTAAGTTGCTGGATGGATGTACATAGGTTTTTGATAGACTAGGTAAATCTAGGCAGGCCTGGCTGGCAACCAGCTGGTTTGTTTTGATCTGGGTTGGGAGTGACTCAGGGTAGAGCTAGTGACTCACAGGCAGCATCACTGAGACTTCCCACTTCTTTCTAGAATGTTCTAGTGTCTTCTAGAAAGGAAGGAGGAGAAGAGAGATAGAGTTGTCTTGGGTATTCTGAGGAGCCCTGAGCAATCCCCTCCTTAAATAACTAGGGTCAGGCCAGTTAGGGAGGAGTTGTTTGATTGGAAAGCTGGAGATGGAGTGCTAGGCTATCGGGGGCCTTTGAGGGTGCTCCCCATTCTGGGAGGGGGGATCTTTGGCCTGAGCTTGGGTGCGGACGGGACCCTCTAAGAACACGTGGCCTAAACTGAAGGCACGGGATCAAGGAGAGGACAGCAGGAGAGAGCACTGCCTGGCAAGTATCCAGGGAGGAACAACAGGTCGCAGTCAGGAGGGCTGGTGAGTGATGCACAGTCAGGAGGACTGGGGAGGCACACCTGAGAGGACTGGGAGAGCACAGTCTGGGATGGGTGCAGAACCAGAAGAGAGGAATGGGAGGCATGCCTGAGAGGACTGGGAGAGTGCAGTCTGGGATGGGTGCAGAATCAGAAGAGTGGACTGTGGAGGCATGGGCAGTGGAGAGAGGCAGCTGCAGCCAGGAGGGCTGCCAGGGCCTGAAGAGGTGATACTGGGAGCAGTAGCCACATGGACGGCTAGCAATGGGACTTACCTACATTTTGCTACACTAAAGGGGCCCGTGGTCCCTGCCTGCAAAAGGCATTCACCTTAGGCCTGGTGGGATCAGTGCCAGGCCTACAAATCAGTGCTAGCTGGTCTGAGAAGTGCAAGCAATGTGCTGGAGGTGTTGAGGAGAGATAGTCTACAAGCAAGTTATATGCTGGAGAGAAGAGAGGAGGTATATATACTGAGGTGTATATACGTTGAGTCCTGTGTATATTCTGTTTCAATTAAGTGGGCATCCCATACTCCCTTACTCTATCCAAGTTTAATACCCTTCAATAAAAATACAAAAACAAGTGCAAGGACTCTTTCATGTCTCTGGATGCTTGAAATCGTGTGCCTGGCTGGTCAGGGTGACAGACGGACCACAACACTCAGCAGCCCCTATGGGGGTACCGCTACATGTGAAAATCCAAAAAAATTGTGATACAGTCCCGAAATAAAGATGTGAAAACAATCCTTGATACGTAGTAGATATCCACTATGTGCATAAGTGATCATACAGTGATTCAGTACAGCTCAATTATGCACTCACCAGAGATATATAAATAAACAGCCTTAGACCACAATACCATTTCATCTGGTGTTGTGAACCTAAAATCACCATCCGTGATCCTCCACCAGCATATGCACTCACCTGAATCACTGGATGATTACTTATGTACATGGTTGATATATATGCACACATGGTGGATATCTACTTTGTATCAAGGACTGTTTTTACAACCATATTTTGGGAAAGTATCACAATTTTTTGGATTTTCACATAGATGTTTTTGCTTATTGACTAATTATACTGTAAAGCGCTGCACTTACTTGATTTGGATGTTATTTAGGGAGTTGTATGATCACTCTTATGTGCTAGCAGCTGCATTTTCTTTTTTTCATTTAGCGTTCACTTTTCACTTTTTGACCAACTTCTGACCTGCATTTGGCCTTCTTCAACTGGGTTTTGCATTCCCATTGACTTGTGTAGGAATGCAAAACATGCTTAAAGAAAACCAAAGGTCATCAATACAGGCCCTTAGACCCCTTTCACACTGAGGCACTTTACAGTCATTTTTGAGCTAAAAATAGCACCTGTAAAGCACCTCTAAACTGCCTTCTTATGCACACCAGTGTGGAAGCCCGAGTGCTTTCACACTGGGGTGGTAGGCTTGCAGGACGGGAAAAAAGTCTTGCAAGCAGCATCATTGGGGCGGTTGAGGAGCAGAGTATACACCACTCCCCCACAGCCCCTGCCCGTTGCACACTGCTTCAGAAGCGTCGCGCTCAGGCAATTTTAGCCCCCTGTTAACCCCTACTTAGGGGTCAAAAACATCCCGCTGCCACCCAAATATAACAGCGGTAAAACGCTGCTAAACTAGCTGCACTTTACCGCTAGCGCTCGGGCGGCCCCAGTGTGAAAGTGGTCTGTACTTAGAGCTGCATGAAATAGCTGTCATATGTCCTGGCATTCATAGGAAAAGGGAATAATCATTTTGTAACTATACCAGTATGCTTTCATACCCTTTACATGAAAGGGAATACAGGTAGAAGAGGATGAACTATTTCATAAAATGTCCCTTGTTTATTTATTAAAGCAAACCTTTACCGCTTACAGAGTGGATGGGCCCTTCCCATAATGTGCAAGAACACAAACAATATAGAATATATAGAAACATAATTAAATAATGAGCACATTCTCTCTCTATCACACACACACACAAACATCTTGCTTCATAACTCTCAGGCTAAAGCAGTCAGTGCAGAGGAAATAGCTGTAAATAGATTTCTTAGTAGTGGAAACTGGAAAAAGTGTGAAAACTAAGGCAGCTGCAGATCTCTATTTACAATTATTTGACATTGCTTGGTTAAAAGTTTTTGTTACCTGTAACCTACAATCAGTTTAGCTGAACCAGTGGCAAACAATATATTGTTGTGTCCAGTGCAAGTAGGAGAGACACCCATTCCCATGGTATACGGCATGTGTGTGTGGAGGAAAGGCATCCCATAGCCACAATATGTTCATAATTGTATGGATCGATTATTGTTTGCATTGGGTTGGTCAGATTGTGTGATGTGTGAATCCTCCTACTCAGGGTACGCTCAGCTTATTAATGCAAATTGGGAAAATGTGGAGTGGTGCACTTCACTGGCATTAAAGGTATGGATAGATGGCAATGGATCCCTGAAATGTCTGCTTAAGACTCAATAGTGTGAAGGTGGTATTGGTATATGGGGTTTGGATTGATGGCTTCTGAACAACAGAGGGCTTCCACTGTCTTTTAAGTGGGGAAAAATGTGTTTCTATCCACAGGATTGAAGTCTATCCAAAGGATTTATGTTTGCTAAGAGTTTAAACCAATATAATTTCTTGAATCTCATTTTGAAATGCTCAGTTTGCTACACCTGCTAGCAAACCACAAACTGGAGTGGCACATTGTGATTTTTAAGTCCAGATACAAGTTTATTCCACTGCATAATTAAATGAAAGACTGTATGCAAACCCTAAGCATTTTGGGGCCAAGCCTTGTCCCTTTCATGAGGGCTTAACAGATAAGGAACAGTGTATGTGGATTTGGTGGTTAATGCATTATTTTGTTTAATAAATTGTGTAAATTGGTATAATAGCTCATCTTGGCTGCAACACCAAAGTGCACATGAGCTATTTTGCCAATTTATATAATTTAATATACCAATCTATCCATTCACTACCAACTCCACATACAACATACATTGTTCTCTGTCTGTTAAGTCATTATGAAAAGGCTAAGACTTGGCCTCCAAAATGCATTGAAAGTGTTTACAGTCTTCTATTAAATTTTACATTGGAATAAACTTGTATTTAGACTTTAAAATCGCAGTGTGGTACTCCGATTTGCGATTGACTAGTAGGTAGAGTAAATTGATGTAGGGATCTGCCGTACTCTACTTTCTGAATGTATAAATGCCTACAAATATATTATGTGTGCACTTCCTGTCCCTAGGTTGTTGAATTTGAAACCCTGGAAGGAGGAAGTGGAGAGAGAGTCAAAGTCTCAGAACATGTCCTGTCCATGCTGCTAAATGCCAGGCCAGAAGGGACTAGTATGCAAGTATTCATATGATCCAATCATGTATCTGCAGATGCTGAGTGTATATCTACATCCTTGTGATAAACAGAGTATCTCTTCCCTGCCCTATTTTTTTCCTTGCGCAGTGCCAGATAGCTAGGTCTTTGCTACTGTAGTGTACTGTATGTGTATGTGTAGTGTATGTGTAGTGGTAACCTTCCAGTATATTGGTAAGTGAACCTGTTTATTTCAATATAGTTATTATGGTTAAAAACTGGTATATAACGCACAAAGTTGACCCCTTGGTGCACAAACAGTGCTTGCCAGGGTAATAATGTATATATTTAAACCCAAAAAATGATGTAACTAAGTGCAAAGATCAATGAGAACAACATCCATAAAAACACATAAATAAGTGTAATCCATAAAGTGAAAACGTGCTGTGCAAAGTCCCCAAAAAAATCCTTATTTACATCCAATATGTAAAATTCCTCCTTCATGTATCATAGGGAATCAAAGGAGATGGACATCGCGTGAAATAGATAGGTAAAGATCCGCACCCACCAGACGTAGTTGATCCCCCTTGCCTTATGACAAGAGGGATTTAAAAAGGGTAGACCAGTCTCCCAAGACCTCCTTGTGTCCTCCGGCCGGTTCCTCTGAGATCCTCTCCGCATTACCCAAAGACTCTCCAGAGTGGGATATCACCAGTGGCAAGGGAAACAAAAATTGGAGAACAGACTGCTCATAGCGTAAAATCACTGGGGTATCTTTACTATAAGGCCTCAATGGGCTATGCAATACAAAAAAAATTGTAAGGTAGTAAGGTATAAAAGCCTCCTATAGAAACAATCGCACTGTGCAGTGAAACCAATAAAGCAAAGAGAACTACGAGACCCTCATGGAGTCAGCGGGTGTTCCACTTGTTTGTGAACTGGTGCAACGTGCATCTTGGCTTCTGGTTAACCCTGTCCATTCTGGTCTAGAATTATAATGCTAGTTTTAGCTTAGGACTTCATAACCAGTATAGGTTAGAGCTTCCAAGTAGCCAATATTGAGATCTTGGGTTTAGATATCCAGTTGCATGCCAGATTAGAAACTATTAAGGGAGGGACTATAGCACAAAGAAGCTGACTTCAGTTCCAGTGCCACACCATCGTTCCTACTGGTGAGAAGCACCATTCCAGGCTGGTTTGACAATAGTGGGAGGATCTTGCCATCTTCGACACATAGACAGATGAGGCATCAACCTTGAAGGTCCCTACAATGGAACTTTGCTTCAGCATTTATTTGAAGGTATCTCTATTAATAACAAAACATACCCAAGTATACTGTATGTGCATAATTTCACCAGGAGTCCTGTCCGTCCCTTTGTTTTTACATTGGATGTATGCACTGTTACTAATATCTTCTCATATATAGCTTTTACTATTTCTATACTGGTGTGAATTATATATCAATGGTTAATGTTCTATGCTAGTTGCAGTAGTTCTCCTGTTTCCAATTACTTTGATTAGATTACAGGTTAATTTCCGAGGAAGGGAATCACCTCTGTTCACGGAGGCCCTGTCCTGAGTGGAGGCACTGCCAACCTTATTATCAAACCCACTTTTCCACTTAACCCACATATCCCTATCCCCCCTCTCCCACAAAGGAGGACTACACTAAGCATTTCAAAGATAAGATTTAAGAAATTATATTGGCTCAAGCTTTTATCAAACTTTAACATGTTAATATGTTATAGCAGGCTTAAATCCTTTGACATTTTCTTTTTCATTTAAGAAAATTATACTAAACATTTCTTGCTTGCTCTCTCTCTAAACCCCATAGATGTTATAGGTGTTATGTTGTTTTGCATAGCAATGGGCAAGTAATCATGTAGGTTTTAGTGAATCTACTGGGCTCATACAATCAAAAACTGAATATTTATATCAATCCTGCATAAAATATGGGTATGATTTTATATTTTGTATCTTTATATCAATCTGAGTGTATATATTTACAGTATTTATAAACTTAGAAATAAAGACAAGTTGTTTTAAAGATGGTCTCTGGGAATATACAATCTGTAAATATATAATTTTTGATGTAGACACAAAAACTTCACTCATCCCCTAAAGAGCCTGTGCATGGACAGAGGAAATTATCTAATTGCGTTTTTGTCATGGGAATAAAATGATCCCTGTGGCAACCTACTGACTCCTATAACCTTGCCTCTTTAAACTGCACCAAGTTCAAAAGCTGTTACTGAAGGTTCTTTAGTTATAATGATTAATTAATTCTGCATTGAGCAATGTTCTTGACTAGAAGAAAAAAAAACCTCCACTTTAGAAAACATAAGTGACAGCTTGCATAAAATAATTAACACTGATAATATTGGGAATCTTATTCCTCTTTACACTGACTAATTTTGGAGAATTTAATTAAGGTTTGAAAATGCTTAGAATGAATCAGAATAAATAAAATCCAAGAAATTAATATATACTCTGCTTGGTTTTGAAACACTCATTTTCACCACCAGGAATCAAATTTATTCAGTATGGTTATTGGTTAAAATGAGAAAGAAATTTATAAAAAGAAACTTCCTTTTAAGCAAGTAGAATAATCACTGTCACTCTATAACATCAATTTCTATGAGGCCATTTGTTTGTTCTATCAGAGTTTCCATTACAAGGTGCTGCTTTTACATTGAAGTTTGAGACTCCTTAAAGATAAGTTGACACTTTAGCATTTACAGAGTATGCAAGAGCATTGAAATGCATGTATCATTTCATCGCATGTGCATGCATTTGCTGTCTAATTACAGTACATTTCTGCATAGTATGGTGAATGTTATCTGCCACACTGGTGTATAGTAACAAAGGACTAGCTTTGCTTCCAAGGGGTCCCATAGACCTTCTTAATGAAATCCAAGTGTCCACTCAATTGCAATCAATTTGAGGAAGTAAGTGATTACATCGCTTTTCCTGAAGAAGAGGAGACATACTGGGAGGTTGGTTAGAGATGGAAGGTTATGAGAGTTTGTGGGGTTAGGTACACAAGGTAATGTATGGGCACATTAGATACAGTGCAAGTTATGGAGTTGAGTATGTTAGGAGGAGCAGTGGGTATGGTATTTAAGTTCAGGGGCATTTTCTTATGTCTTAAAACTGGGCCTAGGCAGGTCAGGCTATTGATCTGCCACCTCCCCCGCTAAGTTGTATATAGCCTCCAATGTTCCTGCTGTTCCTCTTAGCCCATGAGAAGTGCCCAATGTCCATTACCTTCCCTACCTCTTGAAACACCTGGATGATACCAAAAGGTAAATGAGAAAGCAAGGAGCATGCAAATTTCATAGCCTTCTTGCAATAAAGCTATTAGCTGATGTACCCAGTAAACATTTTCTCCCTGATGCCCAACATGTCAGGCTCTGCTACTGCTCCAGTTTGCCAGCACATACAAAGACACCACCAATGTCAGGATGCCCACAGAGTGCCTGCAAAGTACAGGTTGGGCAACACTAGGAAATCTATAGTGCATTGGGGTCAATTTTACTTACCCTTTCATTTTTAAACAGATGTTTTATATGTTGTATCTTGATACTATTTATATAAAACATTTAGTTTCAAATGAAACCTTTAATACAGGATGCACCCACAATACTGGCAGCATTATGAGATTTCTAAAGATAGAACATAGCAGAGACTGTTTTGTTCAAACATTCTCCCTACAATTCAAAATATAGTATATACGGAGATAAACAGAGCAGGGAGGGAAAAGAATAAGTCACTCCCCTTATTCAGCTGTGTACGTGATGTGGGCTTGAGCTATTGAGCCCTGTAAACATGTTTTTTCCTGAAAGGCAGAAAAGATTTACATTGTGAAAATAAAAAGGTGTGGTGGCTGGAGGAAGGTAAACATGAAATATTCATAATGCAATATTTTTTGTTTACCTGAAATGAACATACAATATATAAAAACACTATATATGACCTTTAAAATATGTAGTGCGGAGAATATAGCCTTGCTAGGAAGGATAAGTGCGTGACAGGAAAGAATTTATGCAAACAAAAATGCAAAGCAATGTCCTAACATGAGCAGGAGGGTCAGGACAATTGCTTCTATGAAAATAGAGGTTTCTGCAGCATTCATTTTAGAGCAGTTATTTTTAAATGCGTTATGCTGACAGGAAAATAACATATTTTGCATGTTGTAGATTTCGTTTTATTTATACATACACAAATAAAATGCATATGCAGGAGCTGTTTTTCTTGCCAAAGTATGTGTATATCCAGCCACACAATCCTTAGATTTATACAACCCCATTACACACAGCCAGTGTGGCTAATATCACTTCTCCATGTCATCATTCCGACCCCAGCTTGCTGACTGGACAGTGAAAGAACAGCAGAAACTGAATAGGCCACCTCTCTGCTCACTCTGGTCTCTTGTCTATCAGTGTGTTCTTTGTAAGCATATTTCATGCAGCACACCTGATTACATTCAAGTGCTGTCTTTCATTTTCCCAGTCTGAATCCTGCTGTGTATGGGATTGCAAGAGACGGGTATTAAGTCAAAAGCAAGTACTTAAACTAGTTGAATTTAAAAAAAATGCATTTAATGATTTCTTAATGAATATATAGCTACATTAACTTGTGTCTTTTATATCTGCCTGAACTTTAGCTTTAAGTGTCTATTTAATTAGACCATGTATCAGTGTACAGATGTCATCACACATCACACATATTTAAATCAATGCTTTATATAGTTAACAATGTAGTTTTACTGCTTCAACACATTAGCATACTGAGTAACTTTCCTATCAATTACTACTAAAATCTTTTGAGATTATTTTTTTTCATTGCCGGAGGTAGTCTTTGCCAGTACCTGATTAAACACAAGCAATTATGGCAAATTGATATGAGCCTTAAGATTGAAATGGGAGTATATTTATTACATTGTTACAAAATATTAAACATTTTGATTCATTTAATATATTCTCAATTGGTTTTGTAAACTGTTGTATTTGTAGAATGAGATAAATTAAATACAAAAGAAACACATGCTATTGATAAATTGTATCTCTGAGAATTTGCCATCTAACCCCTTCATTATACCAGTCCTTAACTACTCCCTGCCCGCTTTATGACTATAAGCAGCAACAGCGTGGCTCTGTCCCGTGAATCGCCCCTTATAGTCGTCACTTTAGTGCACTGCGGTTAGGGGGCAAGCGTGCACTGCTGGCGTCAAGCGCTCGTGCCCGCCGCACGCTCCCTGACAGGCGGCTTGTCAGAGATCTACTGATCCCTGTACTCGGGATCAGTTAGATCTCTAGTGTCCCTGCCAGCCCAGCCCTCTCACAGTTAGAACACGCCTAGGTTAACCCCTTCACTGCCCCCTGCAGGTTAACCCCTTCACTGCCAATGACATTTATACAGTAATCAGTGGATAATTAAATTTCTGATCACTGTATACATGTTATTGGTTCCAAAAAAGTGTAAAAAATGTCCGAAATGTCCACTGCAATATCGCAGTCCCGATAAAAATCGCAGATCGCAGCCATTACTAGTGAAAAAAAAAATTGTAAAAACTTAATAAATTAATTCTCATGGTTTGTAAACTCGGCAAGTTTTGCGCAAACCAATCAATAAACGCAGATTCTGATTTTTTTTTACCACAAATATGAGGACGAATATAAATCGGCCAAAAACGATGAATACATTTGTTTTTTGATATATTTTTTTTGGATTTGCATTTTAGCAAAAAGTAAGAAATATTGTTTTTTTTTTGCAAAATTGACACTTTTTTTTGTTTATAGCGGTGATCAGAAATGACGTAGAGGTGATCAAATACCACCAAAAGAAAGCTCTATTTGTGAGGAAAAGGGATGCAAATTTAATTTGGGTATAACGTCGCACGACTGCAAAATTGTCAGTTAAAGGGACACAGTGCCGAATCGCAAAAAGTGCTCTGGTCCTAACATGGTCCTAACATGGGAAATCCTTCCGGTCCTTAAGTGGTTAAAGTGATTGTAAGGGTTTGTTTTTTTATTTTATTAAAATAACATACTTTCATACTTGTCATACTTACCTGCTCTGTACAAAGGTTTTGCATGGAGCAGCCCAGATCCTCCTCCTCTCAGGTCCCCCTGGTGCTCCCGGCTCCACCCCCAAGCTGAGTGCCCCCATAACAAGCTGGTTGCTATGGGGGGCACGAGTGCATGCTTGCTCCTGAGTCCTGCTCTCTGTGTCCATAAGACACAGGGAGCGAGGCTCAGCCACAACCCCCATTCCCTCATCACTGGCTCAGACTGACAGCAGCGGGAGCAAGATGTGGTTTATTTGTGTATTTAGAATGTATTATATGTACATAGAATGCAGTAAGGTAAAAAAGAAACCTGTATTTACAACCACTTTAATATTTAATACGAAGAAGGAATATATATACAGTATCTCACAAAAGTGAATACACCCCTCACATTTTTGTAAATATTTTATCATATCTTTTCATGTGACAACACTGAAGAAATGACACTTTGCTACAATGTAAAGCAGTGAGTGTACAGCTTGTATAACAGTGTAAATGTGCTGTCCCCTCAAAATAACTCAACACATAGCCATTAATGTCTAAACCACTGACAACAAAAGTCAGTACACCCCTAAGTGAAAATGTCCAAATTGGGCCCAACGTGTCAATAGTTTGTGTGGCCACCATTATTTTCCAGCACTGCCTTAACCCTTGGGCATGGAGTTCCCCAGAGCTTCACAGGTTGCCACTGGAGTCCTCTTCCACTCCTCCATGACGATATTACGGAGCTGGTGGATGTTAGAGACCTTGCACTCCTCCGCCTTCCATTTGAGGATGCCCCACAGATGCTTAATAGGGTTTAGGTCTGGAGACATGCCTCGCCAGTCCGTCCCCTTTACCCTCAGCTTCTTTAGCAAAGCAGTGGTCATCTTGGAGGTGTATTAGGGGTCATTATCCTGGTGGAATATTGCCCTGCGTCCCAGTCTCCACAGGGAGGGAATCATGCTCTGCTTCAGTATGTCACAGTGCATGTTGGCATTCATGGTTCCCTCAATGAACTGTAGCTCTCCAGTGCCGGCAGCACTCATGCAGCCCCAGACCATGACACTCCTATCACCATGCTTGACTGTAGGCAAGACACACTTGCCTTTATACTCCTCACCTGGTTGCCATTACACACACTTGACACCATCTAAACCAAATAAGTTTATCTTGGTCTCATCAGATCATAGGACATGGTTCCAGTAATCCATGTCCTTAGTTTACTTGTCTTCAGCAAACTATTTGTGGGCTTTCTTGTGCATCTTCTTTTGAAGAGGCTTCCTTCTGGGATGACAACCATGCAGACCAATTTGATGCAGTGTGCGGCATATGGTCTGAGCAATGACAGGCTGACCTCCCACCCCTTCAACCTCTGCAGCAATTTTGGCAGCACTCATACGTCTATTTCCCAAAGACAACCTCTGTTTATGATGCTGAGCACGTGTACTCAACTTCTTTGGTCGACCATGGCGAGGCCTGTTCTGAGTTGATCCTGTCCTGTTAAACCACTGTATGGTCTTGGCCACTGTGCTGCAGCTCCGTTTCAGGGCCTTGGCAATCTTCTTATAGCCTAGGCCATCTTTATGTAGAGCAACAATTCTTTTTTTCAGATCTTCAGAGAGTTCTTTGCCATGAGGTGCCATGTTGAACTTCCAGTGACCCTTATGAGAGATTGAGAGCGATAACACCAAATTTAACACACCTGCTCCCCATTCACACCTAAGACCTTGTAACACTAACAAGTCACATGGCACCGGGGAGGGAAAATGGCTAATTGGGCCCAATTTGGACATTTTTATTCAGGGGTGTACTCACCTTTGTTGCCAGAGGTTTAGACATTAATGTCTGTGTGTTGAGTTATTTTGAGGGGACAGCAAATTTACACTGTTATACAAGCTGTACACTCACTACTTTATATTGTAGCAAAGTGTCATTTCTTCAGTGTTGTCACATGAAAAGATATAATAAAATATTTACAAAAATGTGAGGGGTGTATATATATATATATATATATATATATATATATACAGTATCTCACAAAAGTGAGTATACCCCTCACATTTTTGTAAATATTTTATTATATCTTTTCATGTGACAACACTGAAGATATTACACTTTGCTACAATGTAAAATAGTGAGTGTACAGCTTGTATAACAGTGTAAATTTGCTGTCCCCTCAAAATAAGTGAGTACACCCCTGAATGAAAATGTCCAAATTGGGCCCAATTATCAATTTTCCCTCCCAGGTGGGATGTGACTCATTAGTGCTACA
>BLSH010359296.1:88779-102459 GCA_018402905.1 Glandirana rugosa
TTTGCTTTAAACGCAGGAACCATTACTAATAAAAAATAAAAAAAAAATAAAAACCCCAAAAATGAATTCTCATCATCCGTAAACGCGACCACTTTTGCGCAAACCAATCAATAAACGCCGATTGTGATTTTTTTATCGCAAATATGAGGAAGAATATAAATCGGCCAAAAACTGTGAAAAAAAATGTTTTTTTATATTTTTTTTTTGGATTTGTATTTTAGCAAAAAGTAAGAAATTTGGGTTTTTTTGCAAAATTGTCGCTCTTCTTTTGTTTATAGCGGCGATCAGAAATGACGCAGAGGTGATCAAATACCACCAAAAGAAAGCTCTATTTGTGGGAAAAAAAGGACGCAAATTTCGTTTGGGTACAACGCCGCAAGACCGCGCAATTGTCAGTTAAAGCGACGCAGTGCCGAATCGCAAAAAGGGCTCCGGTCCTAAAGCTGGAAATCCTTCCGGGGCTGAAGTGGTTAAAGGAGAAGTACAGTCAAAGCTTGTTTGACTGTACTTCTCCTGTGGATCATGGGAGTGCAGTTTGTTCTGCACTGCTGTGATCCATTTTCAGCTGACAGCAGGCTGAACCCTGCTGTAAGCTGATGTCACAGAGCTGGTCCAGGGTGGGGAAATATTACAACCATATGGATCCACCCACATGCCTGGACTGGCACCCGGGTCAAGCTCTCAGCAAGCTGCTGAGAGCCTGAGCCAGCTGCTCCTTCCCCCTCAACAGCCCAGCACTCCAATGAGTGCAAGGGGACAGAGCAGAGAGCCAGTCACCGGCTCTCTGCTCACGGAGGACTGAGAACTGAGCAATCAGAGGTCTTTGCTTAGTTCTCAGTCTGTTTCTCAATGGATCCAGTTCACACATCTCCAGGACGGCTGCAGAGCAAATTGCACAGGAGTCCTATGCATCTTTGGCTCTATAGCAGGTCTGAATTCAGGCAAAAATCCAGGCCTGATTTGTCCCTGAAACAGAGAACAGGGATGCACCGGACCCCTGCTGTCAGCCGCTCCATTTTTAGTGTGAACTCAGCCTTAACAGGTAACCTGTCCTGTCTGCAAAATGGATTTAAATTATTATTATATATTATTTTATTTTTACATGCTTTAAAAAGAAAATGTTGTTTTAACATATTGTGGTTCTACCATATTAACCACTTAAGGACAGGGCCTCTTTCTGAGATTTGGTGTTTACAAGTTAAAATCAGTTTTTTTTTTTGCTAGAAAATTACTTATAACCCCCAAACATTATATATATATATATATATATTTCTAACAACCTAGAGAATAAAATGGCAGTCGTTGCAATACTTTATGTCACACTGTAATTGCGCAGCGGTCTTAAAAGAGAAATTTTTTTGGAAAAAATTTACTTTTTTGAATTAAAAAAAAAAAAAACAGTAAAGTTAGCCCAATTTTTTCCATATTGTGAAAGATAATGTTACACCGAGTAAATTAATTCCCATCATGTCATGCTTCAAAATAGCGTCCGCTCGTCAATGGCGACAAACTTTGGAATTTAAAAAACGGCGAAGTTTAAAAATGTGTACAGGTTACCAGTTTTGAGTTAAAGAGGAGTGCTATAATTATTTCTCTCGCTCTAATGATCGTGGCGATACCTCACATGTGTGGTTTGATCACCGTTTTCATATGTTGGCGGGACTTACATATGCATTTGCTTCTGCGTCCGAGCTCGGCGGGACGGGGCACTTTACATTTTTTCTTTTTTTCTTATTATTTATTTTACTTGTTGTTTTTTATTTTTACACCGTCCTTTTATAAAAAAAAATTGGGTCACTTTTATTCCTATTGCAAGGAATGTAAACATCCCTTGTAATAGAAAAAAAGCATGACGGGACCTCTTAAATATGACATCTGGGGTCAAAAAGACCTCAGATCTCATATTTACACTTTAAAAAAAAGAAAATATGACTCTTGAAAAAAAAAATTGTCTCCTTTAAGAGCATTGGGCAGAAGTGACATTTGACGTCACTTCCCACCCTTCAATGCAATGGAGCTGAGTGGGATCCATTTTACCCTCAGTCGGCATCCAGGCAGTGAGGGGAGTAGACCTGATGGTCTCCGCTGCTACAGACGGATCCGGTAAGCGGCGGAGACGACTGGAAAGTGGCGGGGGGTCCTCTCCCGCCCCTGATAAAAGTGATCTCACGGGGAATCAACTGCAGAGACCACTTTTATCTGAAAGCCGACCGCCCGACATTTTAGGAAAATACAGGGGTTATGGTAGCTATCTGCTACCATAACAATGGTATTCCACGTCAAAGTACAGACGTACAACGACAGCAGGCGGTCGGTAAGTGGATAATAAAGAAAGTAAATTTGAACAAAAACACTATACATTCTGTTAAAAGGGATGCTAAAGTGTAACTAGTGACAAAACTTTTTTTGGTTTTCAATTTTGGATCTAGTGGAGTGGGACTCAAACACCTGTCAGTTTTTATTTCTGTCAGTGCTCCTATTAGGTAGATTCACCCCCTCTATTTGTCCTGTTTACCATTATCATGGTAAAGTAACAGAAAATCACAAATTTTTGGTTGACAACAGAATGGTTATAGAGAGGAAATCTTCCAAAGGGGACACTTGTTCTGGTGACTCATTGGAATTCCCTTACTTTGGAGGAATTTCCTCCCATTTCCTGTTTTGGCTATAGGACAGGAAGTGAAGGGAAATCTACCCTCTGGAACAAAGATGGCAAAAGAAACTGACAGGGGTTATAAACCCTCCCTTACTTCATCCAAAATGAAAAAAGTTTTGCCTTTATTACACCTTAACTTCAAAACTGACTCTCTTTGGGCTCATTCACACCAAATGCATTGTCAAAATGAACAGACAAGAGAAAATACTGTGCATTATTTTCAAAAGGAACCTATCCCTAACAATGTGCTCTGTTAGACTGCACTGGAAATGAGTGATGTATGCTGCTTTTTTTTACTAAGTTGATCTAAATTTTGCAATTAAAGTCCATTAAAATGGGATCTCTCAAACATGCAGTACATCTAATTAACATGTCACTGAAATACAGTTGTGCTCATAAGTTTACATACCCTGGCAGAATTTATGATTTCTTGGCCATTTTTCAGAGAATATCAATGAGAATACAAAAACATTTCTTTCATTCATGTTTAGTGTTTGGCTGAATTTATTATCAATCAAAGGTGTTTACTCTTTTTAAATCATAATGACAACAGAAACTACCCAAATGACCCTGATCAAAAGTTTACATACCCCAGTTCTTAATCCCATGTATTGCCCCCTTTAACATCAATGACAGCTTGAAGTATTTTGTGGTATTTGTGGTTGAGGCTCTTTATCTTCTCAGATGGTAAAGCTGTCCATTCCTCTAAGCAAAAACGCTCCAGTTCCTGGAAATATTTGGGATGTCTTGCATGATCTGCATGTTTGAGATCTCCCCAGATTGGCTCAATGATATCGAGGTCAGGAGACTGAGATGGCCACTCAAGAACCTTCACTTTATTCTGCTGTAGCCAATGACAGGCCGACTTGGCCTTCTGTTTTGGATCATTGTCATGTTGGAATGTCCAAGTACGTCCCATGTGCAGCTTCCTGGCTGATGAATGCAAATGTTCCTCCAGTATTATTTGATAACATACTGCATTCATCTTGCCATCAATTTTGACCAAATTTCCTGTGCCTTTGTAGCTTACACATCCCCAAAACATCAGTGATCCACCTCTGTGTTTCACAGGCCTTGTTAATGCCTCTCCAAATGTAGAGATTATGGTTGAAGCCAAAAAGCTCAATTTTGGTCTCATCACTCCAAATTACTTTGTGCCAGAAGGTTTGAGGCTTGTCTCTGTGCTGTTTGGCTTATTGTAATTGGGATACTTTGTGGCATTTGCGTGGTAATCAAAATTTTGGAGAAATACCACGCTTACTGTAATTAAATTATATTATCTCATTAGTGTCAGCAGCCAGCACAACAATTTGACAAAAATTGCAACCTACAAGTCTACATATAAAGTGCAGTGCTTCAAAGAAAGAAAGAAAACAAATCAGGTGATAGTCACCACCTGACAGGATGACTAGTACCCGAATATACTACAAAATAAATCTATCTTAACCAAAGTGTTCAGTGCTTATAGTAACCAATAGTATACAGTGTAAACAGCACCTATCAAAGTGACTAGTGCTTAAAGTAACAAATAGATAAGTAGAACGTTCAAGTGCTAGGTAAACTCAAAAAATATATGATAGGAAGAGTATCAGAAGACACATTCAAATAACAAGTCCATATATATATATAAGGAGAAGCACTTGTTAAGGTGTCCTTTGCTAAATTAGTGTCCAAGTATTTGAATGTTAAACGGATAGGTGACTGGTGACTGGAAACTCCACCTAGTAGAAAACAAGTGCCAACCACCACACAGTGACAATCCTTCACCGAAATTGTAAGCGCTTACCAGAGACTGGTAAGAATCAAGCATAGATTACACTTGTAATTCCAATGGCATCCACCGGAAGGCCCTGAGGTCGCCCCCTGGGGATTGCGTGGAATTACAGCAAGCAGCAAGCAGATAATGCCCTCTAGGAACTCATGGGTTAGACTTCCAAATAGTGTTGCATCACAGGGGTTTTCACCAGGTCATATGAAAAAACAAAATCTCGCCATAGTGTAAAACCAATGATAAATTTATTTAAAAAGCAGTTAAAAACACTTACATCTCCACAGATAATCATGGGGGGGACCAATAATCCGACGCGTTTCATTTCATACAAATATCTTCTGGGGTGTCCCCCCGGCCGGTCACGGGATCTAGGATAAATATAAATAAAGATGATACAATGAGTAAACATAGTTGATTGATAATAAATGGCTTCAGCCAAACACTAACCATGAGTGAAAGAAATGCGTTTGTGTTATCATTCATATTCTCTGAAAATGGCCAAGAAATCATAAATTCTACCAGGGAACTTAAACTTATGAGCACAACTGTACATTATGCACTTGTTCTAGTCCACAGTAGACAGAAATTATGCTTCGTGTATTTACCTGTAAGTTCCTATCATGTAAAGGACAAGTGTCACGATCCTGGTGGTAGAGTCTGTCTTAGCAGGGAACAACCACTCTTACTCACCCGATTCGGGGACCTCTGGTAGTATAGACAGGAAGTCCCAGAGTGCGGGATGGCACGAGGGCTGGATGTTCACTGGTGGTGATGTGATGCTCCAGAAGGTCGTGCAGACAGAAGGGTGGTCATGCAGGCTGGGTCGGCAACTGGCGGGTCAGAGGGGCACAGAAGGGGCAGGCAGAAGAGTAGTCAAAGTCCAAGCAGAGTTCATTCACAGGCTGGCGGCAAGGTACAGAGGGGTCAGACAAGCGGATGGTCGTGGATAGCCGGGGTCAGTGCAGGCAGATAGGTACCAGGTCAGGGCATGCCGGGTCGGTACACAGGAACAGGAACAACACAGGAAGCCGGTTTCAGGTAGGAGAGCTGAAGCTCGCAGGTACTCAGATGCTGTAGAATGGACAGCACCTGCTGACAGGTGCAGGAAGCTTAAATAGGGCCACTTTGAGCCGTTTCCGGCGCGGGCGCACAAACGGGAGCATGAGCGTGAACGCACGTGAATGGCAAAAATCGGCAAAAAAGTCCAGAACGTGGCCTGACTTCACCAGGACAATCTTTTCCTAACACTGCCCCCCCCCCAAAGGGGCAGCCTCCAGATGCCCAGCTGCCATGGGCAGCTTGGCAGGATTGTTATCCTGGAAAGTTTGGATGCAGTCATCAGCATGAAGATTAGTTTCGGGCTCCCAAGAGCTCTCTTCCGGCCCGTAGCCCTTCCATTTTACAAGGTACTGAACCACACCGCCCCTCTTTTTGCAGTCAAGTACAGATTCTACTTCGAACTCCTCTTCTCCATCGATCAAGACAGGGGCAGGGGGAGCGCCAGCTCTATTGGGGAAGGGGCCCGGGGTCACCGGCTTTAGCAGAGACACATGGAACACCGGGTGTATTCTTAGAGACTGCAGGAGATCCAACTCAAAGGACACCTGATTAACTTTCCTCTTAACTGGGAAGGGGCCAATGAACCGTGGGCCCAACTTCCTGGACTGGCAGGACAGCTTCCGATTCTTGGTGGACAACCAAGCCTTGTCACCAGGCTGGAGGTTGAGTTTGCCTCATTTTTTCTTATCGAAAGCAGCTTTCGTCGTTTCCTGCGTCTTGGCAAGTGTCTCCTGTAGCAACTTCCAACTGGACCTGAAAAATTGCGTGGCTTCCTGAACTGCAGGTAATGCTGTCTCCTGGGCAAGACTGGGAAGCTTAGTGGGGTGCAACCCATAATTAGCCCAGAAGGGGGACTGCTTTGTCGCGGAGTGCACCGAATTATTGTAGGCAAATTCCGCCAAGGGTAACAGCAAGCACCAATCGTCCTGAGACTAGGCTGAGAAGCAACGGAGGTATTGCTCCAACATTTGGTTTGTCCTCTTGGTCTGACCGTTGGTCTGGGGGTGGTACGCTGTTGAGAAGGAAAGGTCGATCTCCAAGGCAGAACAGAGGGACCTCCAGAAGCGAGATGTAAACTGGACCCCCCCGGTCAGACACAATGTTACCTGGCACACCGTGGAGATGAATAACCTCCTTGAGGAAAATTTCGGAAGTCTCTTTTGCAGTGGGGGTGCCCTGCATTGGGAGGAAGTGTGCCATTTTTGTCAATCTGTCCACTACAACAAAAATAGTGGTGTATCCTTGAGCCGGGGGCAGCTCCACAATGAAGTCCATTGAAATTTTGGACCACGTACGGTCAGGAATGGGGAGAGGTCTTAACAGCCCCCAGGCTCGGGCTTTGTCTAACTTATTTCTGGCACAGGTGGAACAGAAGCGGACATAAGCCAAGCAGTCATCAGGAAGCAATGGCCACCAGAAGGAACGTGATACAAGCTCGGCAGTTTTCCGTGAGCCGAAGTGTCTGGCTAATTTATGGTCGTGGCACAGTTCCAGTATGGCAGGACGGAGCTCCTTGGGGACAAAGATTTGATTCTGGTGTCACCAGAGACCATCCTTCCAGGTTAGCCCTTGATCAGATAATCCCAGTGAGCAGGCTGATGTTTTCCGAATCCAGGACAGTAGACCCTCCTCAGTAAGCAAAAAGTTCCTAGGTTGTAGGATAGCGTCAGGGGGAGCGGTAGTTCCCGGCTCCAAAAACATCCGAGACAGAGCGTCGGGCTTGGTATTCTTCACCCCTGGGCGGTAGGTCAGGTGGAACTGTAACCTCGAAAAGAAGAGTGCCCAGCGGACCTGGCGAGGTCTGAGTCTCTTGGCTGTCCGGAGGTACTCCACATTGTGATGGTCCGTGTATATCAGGACAAGATGCTGGGCCCTCTCCAACAAGTAGCGCCATTCCTCCAAAGCCGCCTTAATAGCCAACAGCTCCCTGTCTCCGACATCGTAATTCTTCTCCGGAGCTGAGAGCTTGCTGGAGAAGAAGGCCACAGGATGGAGGAGAGCCCTGGCCCCCTGCCGCTAAGACAGAACCGCTCCTACCGCCGTTTCAGATGCGTCCATTTCCAGGACATAGGGCAGTGTAGCGTCTGGATGCTTCAGGATAGGCGCTGTAGTGAAGAGCTTCTTTAAGGCTTGGAAAGCGTTTTGGGCCTCTGCTGACCAGTGAAACCGCTGACCTTGCTTTGTGAGCTGTGTAATCGGGGCGATGATGGGCGAGAATCCCCTTATGAATCTCCTGTAAAATTTGGCAAAGCCGACAAAACATTGGACCCTTTTTTGTCCACAGGTGCCGGCCAATCCAGAATAGCTGTGACCTTCTGAGGACCCATGGTAATTCCAGAGACAGACAAGATCTTTCCAAGAAAGGAAATTTTGGGGCACTCAAGTGCACATTTCTCGGCCTTCGCATACAGCCTGTGCTGTCGCAGGCGGTTGAGGACACACCGGACATGCTGACTATGCTCTTCCAGGAAGGAGGAAAAAATAAAAATATCGTCCAGATAAATAATAACAAAAAGATCCAGATAATCCCGGAACACATCGTTGACCAGATGCTGAAAGGTAGGGGAGACGTTGCAGAGTCCGAAGGGCATGACCAGGTACTCGTAATGGCCGAAACGAGTCCGAAAGGCAGTCTTCCACTCGTCACCCTCTCAGATACATATGAAGTTTTAGGCCCCCCGGAGATCCAACTTGGTAAACACGGTGGCTGACCCCAGCCTCTGAAACAGCTCCGGGACAAGTGGGAGAGGATACCAGTTCTTGACCGTGATGCGGTTTAGCTCCCGGTAGTCTATGCACGGGCGGAGGGTATGGTCCTTCTTTTCCATGAAGAAGATGCCCGCCCCTGCAGGGGACGTGGAAGGTCAGATGAACCCCTTGGCCAGGTTTTCATCCAAGTAGGCCTTAAGGGCCGTTAGCTCAAGTTCAGATAGCGGGTATATGCGGCCGAAGGGGACCTCAGTTCCAGGGAGCAACTCAATAGGGCAGTCATAGGCCCAGTGGGGAGGTAGCTGGTCTGCCCCTTTCTTACTGAACATGTCAAGGTACTCATGGTAAGCAGGTGGCACAGTAAGACGGGTCACCGAGTCGACGTCAGAGTCTAGGCTCAAGAGAGAGGGACCAACATCCCCGGACAGGAGCAGGCAGTGTTGTTCACAGTAAGGGGACAGGAATTGGATGTGCCCCGAGGACCAGTTTATGTTGGGGCTATGTGCCCGCAGCCAGGGGAGCCCCAAAATGAAAGGGAACAGGGGTGAGGCTATGACATCAAGGATGAGTAACTCCTGGCGTCCCTGGGGTGTAGATGCCGGAATAGGTTGGGTTTCCATGGTGACTTAGCCGGATTTAATGGCCAACCCATTGGCCAGGCGGACCGTCATCTTATGCACCTTGGGGCGCAGGGGCATCTGGTGTAGCGAAGTAAATTTCCGGTCCACAAAACAGCTACACGCCCCAGAGTCAATAATCGCTGACAATTGAACACTCCCTCCGGGCAACTGCAAAAAAACAGAGAGAGTCTGATGAGACATATAATTACAGGCTGGCATTGAGTCTAGACTGGCTCAATTGGGCTGCTTACCCGCTTTGGCAGGACAGGTCCTCACCATGTGCCTGGCCTCATCACAGTAAAGGCACAGATTCAGTGCCCGGCGCCACTGTCTCTCTTCCGGGGTGAGAGATGGGCGCAGCAAGCCGATCTGCATGGGCTCAGGCAGGTCTGTGGGTGCAGATGGAGCTGGTGGCGGGGCCGTGCGACCGGGCACCCGAGGCATCATCCAGGTTAAGCGTGAAACAGGAGAGGGTCCTATAGCTCGGCCCGGCATTCCCTGAGCCACCGGTCGATCTGGATGGCCAAGTTAATTAAGGCATCCAGGGTCGCAGGCACCCCGACACGGGCAAGTTCATCCTTCAACGACTCGGCCAATCCCATCCTGAACTGGTAGCAGAGTGTGGCGTCGTTCCACGCTGTGTCTGCACTCCAACGCCGGAACTCTGCTACGTAGTCCTCCGCGGACCACCGACCCTGCTGTAGGGTGTGCAAGGTGGCCTCGGCTGTGGCGGCTAGGTGAGGATCCTGGTACAGCTGAGCCATGGCATCGAAGAAAGGGTCCAGGGTGGTGACTTTGGGTGCTCTCTGTTCCCAGGGGTCACCCTGCAGCAGGGAAATGACCAGGCCCACCTTGGTGTTTTCAAGTGAAAAGGTGTGCGGCTGCAGACCCAGGTACAATTCGCAGGAGCTGCGAAAGGTCCGAAACTTGCTGCGGTCCCCCGCAAACTTGTCGGGCAAGGGGACCTTGGGCTCGGAGGGCAGCGCCACAATGGTGTGGGCCGTGGCGGCACCCCCTTCAGGTGCCGAGGGCACGGAGAGCTCACGCATTTCCCGCACTTCTCCTTCGAGCTGGGTGTAGCCCTCCAGCAGGTTTTTCACTGCTTGTGTGAGCCCGGCCAAATGGATACACAGTTCGTCCATGGGTGAGACTCGGACATGGCTGTCCGTTACTGTCACGATCCTGGTGGTGGAGTTTGTCTTAGCAGCGAACAACCACTCTTACTCACCCGATTCGGGGACCCCTGGTAGTATAAACAGGAAGTACCAAAGTGCGGGATGGCATGAGGGCTGGATGGTCACTGGTGGTGATGTGATGCTCTAGAAGGTCATGCAGACAGAAGGGTGGTCGCGCAGGCTGGGTCGGTAACTGGCGGATCAGAGAGGCACAGAAGGGGCAGGCAGAAGAATAGTCAAAGTCCAAGCAGAGTTCGTTCACAGGCTGGCGGCAAGGTAAAGAGGGGTCAGACAAGCGCATGGTTGTGGATAGCCGGGGTCGGTGCTGGCAGATAGGTAGCAGGTCAGGGCAAGCCGGGTCGGTACACAGGAACAGGAACAACAGAGGCAGATTTCAGGTAGGAGAGCTGAAGCTCACAGGTACTCAGACACTGTAGAACGGACAGCACCTGCTGACAGGTGCAGGAAGCTTAAATAGAGCCGTTTGGCTCCGTTTCCGGCGCGGGTGCACCTGCACGCGTGCGTGAACGGCAAAAATCAGCAAAAAAGTCCAGAACATTGGCTGACTTTACCAGGTCAATCTTTTCCTAACAACAAATGAACATTTGCAAACAAGGCACTAAATGACCCTGTCTAGCCCTCTTGGGCACAATTATAAGATAACCACCATACCTCAGTTGCACATGTGGATGTGGTAATCCAAATAGCAAAAGAAGAAAAACCAACTTTAAGGTCACCTACTTTCTCATTTTAAAATGTTGCATTCTTCAATAATGCAGGGACAATTAACCTTATTTAAATGTTATATTGATGTGTGTTGGGCCAATATTTTTTTCTGCTGCCAGGATCTCTGCGCTGTGTATTTGGGTGTGACATTTTCATGGCTTTGGCACAGAGATGCTCACTTTGCAGAATACAATAAGTATGCAGTAGAGGTGTTAATTTGTGTTTGTGGGTAGTTTAAAATGCATCTAAATGCCAAAACAAAGCGTAATATATTGCAGCTTACCAATTCTAAGATGTAGTGGCTGCATTAATTCTTTTTTTTAAGAATTGTTTTTACTTTGTTTTAACCTGATGATCTGGTCAGTAACACACTTCCTCGCTAAGGCATATTTATTTCACATGAGATTCAGCTTCATAGGTGTGTGCGGCCTATTGCATTAGAGGCCAGTGAGTCATTAATGCTGTTTAGCTCTGTGTGTGAACATCATTGTTATGCAAATTGCGGATGGCAAGCGCTATTGTTATGTAAATTAAGGGAAACCGGCAGGCACTAGTGTTATGTAAACTAAGGGCAGCCGGCAGGAGCCATTAGATAAATCGCGGGCTGCCTGCAGGCTTTACTGTTATGTAAACTGTGGGCGGCCGCAGGCACTATTGTTATGTAAATCACAGGAAGCAGCTGAGTTCCACACAGTGTAGTGTAGCACAACATAGTAAAGATATAAGAAAAAAAATCATGACATCTGAACATCTTCCGGCAAATTTTAAGTGCATTCCTCCCTTACTAAATTAGCAAGCTTTGTACATATATATATATATATATATATTTTACCTTTAGGAAGAAGGATGCAGGCTCACCATAAGTACAGAGAGAAAACAATTACTATGTGGGGTTTATTTACTATAGCGCTCAGGTGCACATTTGCGGTACTGGGTGCTATTTGGCAAAAATGGCCAATAGCACTAAATAGCACCAAAATGGTATGCAGTATAGCGCCCGCTGCAAAAATAGTACCAAAACGGTATTCACTATAGCGCCCAGGCAAAACAGATAGCACCCAAATCCTTACTCCAGTTAAGACCTGGAGATGTGCACATGGAAATAATGTTTACACTACAGCATGATATAATCACCTAAATTGTACTAAAATTTGCAGGATATTGCTTAAAGATAATCTGCTTTTAAACTGTGTGAAAAGTGATTTCTACACTGAAATATCTTAATAATATCTATCTATCTGAGAAGAGATAAATTCCCTGTCTCTTTGCTCCTAGGTGCAGAGCACAGCTGAGCACAACTGAGCATGCTCAGACCTGAAACTGCTCTAAATTTTGCTTCCATGGAGTAATTACAACGCGCAATAGTAAATACCAAAGTGAGAGCTGTGAGAGTTTTTTGGGAGTAGTTGGGGCAATGCAGCCTAATGCAATTTTCAGCCATTCATTCTAATACAATTGTAACTTCCCCAAAGAAATACTTTTCATGTTGAGATGAAATGTATCTTTCTCTCAAAGAAATTGTCCTTGCGACACTGTTGCAATTTTGATAATCTATTTTGTTTTTAAAAACGGTAGAATGTGTAATCTTTTCATGTTTTGGTAAAATATTTTTTTCTCTGTCACTTTGACTTGTTGATATCTATCTCACAAAAATATTTACCCAAACTCACACAGGTGTCAACAAAGCAAAAACAATACAGTTGCTTATGGAAATTTAAAATGAGTCCCATTTGTTTTATTTTTTATTCGTTCGAAATAATCTTAAAGAGGAAGTAAACCCTGGTGGGTTTTACTTCCTCTTTGTTACTCTTTGTTACCCTACAATTTAAAAGCATAATAAGCTAGTATGCATCGCATATTGGTCTGTTATGTGTCCGTTACCTGCATTGGAAGCCCGCAATGCCCCTGCTCCAGACCGCGTCCATCTTCGCCCCTCTTCCTTTAGGGCCGCAATCCCTTCGTCGGCACCTGCAAGTACACTGTATACCTCCTAAACTGTGCAGGTTTAGGAGATATGTAGGGAACCTACAGGTAAGTCTTATTATAGGTGTACCTGTAGGTTAAAGTGGTTGTCCAGAGTTGACAACCATTTTGAGCCCAAAAAATGTGATATGTGTACCAACATCAGAAATAAAAATGTCTTTCCCAAAAATCTGAGGATAACATTACTATTCTACACTCACACAGCAAGAAACACCAAATATCACAGAATAAATTAAGAAGAGAAACTCCTGACTAGAGTTGAGCGAACCTCTGGAAGTTCGGGTTCTGCTGGTCCGGCCGAACTTCGGGACAAAATCCGGGTCCGGGTACGGACGTAACCCGAACAATCGCACGGACACCGAACCCCATTGAAATCAATGGGGACCCGAACTTTTAGGCACAAAAATGGCTGTAACTAAGTCCTGGAAAGCCCTAGAGTGTTGCAAAAGGAAGGAAATGGGGGTAAGTGTGGGACAAGTGACCTACAAAGAAATGGGGACAGGGAAATAACTTTAAATATTTTTAAAAAAATAAAAACATATAAAATGCAAAAATGGAGGTGAATGTGGATAATCTTCAAACTGTGTCTGAAAAGTATTAATTAACGGTAGAAGCCATATAACTGTTCTAAAATCATCTTCAAACTAGGGCAAGTGAACAGGGTGTGAATGGGGGTAAAGGAAGGAAAACGTTGTGAGATCCCGAAAGGTCCTGAATCAATGTCGGTAAAAACACGGATTTTCAAGCCCAGGGGTAACTAAAGTTACCCCAAGCCACAGGCACGCTAACAAGCCCAATGCAGGCATGGGCCTGGGCCTAAAACAGGGCTTCAAGCCGGCCTGGTCGTCTTGGGCTTGAAGGTCTCCAAGCGAGTTGAGATCAGTCCTCAAAGAGAAGAATTAAATAAGACACTATAAACCACAAAGAACGACACACTCACATCTTATCATTACAATAGGAGTCTAAAAACCCTTTCTGTAA
>BLSH010359296.1:111670-142534 GCA_018402905.1 Glandirana rugosa
GCCTCGGTCATGGCCTAGTCAACCTCTAGGCTCCTACTCCACATCCACCCCCCTTCCCGTTTTTTTACTTGATTTTAATTTATTTTCCCTATCCCAATTTATTTGTAGGGCACTTGCCCTAGTTTGAAGATGATTTTAGAACAGTTATATGGCTTCTACCGTTAATTAATACTTTTCAGACACAGTTTGAAGATGATCCACATTCACCTCCATTTTTGCTTTTTTTATGTTTTTATTTTTTTAAAAATATTTACAGTTATTTCCCTGTCCCCATTTTTTTGTAGGGCACTTGCCCTACCCTTACCCCCATTTTACTTCCTTTTGCAGCCCTCTAGGGCTTTCCAGGACTTTGTTACAGCCATTTTTGTGCATAAAAGTTCGGGTCCCCATTGATTTCAATGGGGTTCGTTGTCCGTGCGATCGTTCGGGTTCCGTCCGGACCCGGACCCGGACTTTGTCCCGAAGTTCGGACGGACCAGCAGAACCCGAACTTCCAGAGGTTCGCTCAACTCTACTCCTGACTAATGTAATTCCTATATATTCCGAGAAATGCAGTATCTGTGTATTTATGTGTAGGAGGACTCCACATGCAGCAGCCCTGTGGCTCACAAGGTAGAAATTCTGCCTACCATTGCTCAGGTCTTGAGTTTGAATCCCAAACATGTCACTTCATGTAGAGATGTTGTTTGTTCTCTCTATGTTGTTAAACATAACTCCTGACTCAGGGCCTTACCTAAATTATGTCTAAATGTAGCATTTATGTGTAGGAGGATTCCACCACCATTGCAAATCTTGACAGATACACTAGCTAGGCAAAAGTATTAGGACACCAGCCTTTACACGCACATGAACTTTAATGTCATACCAGTCTTAGTCCGTAGGGTTCAATATTGAGTTACCACATCCTTTGCAGCTATAACAGCTTAAACTCTTCTGGGAAGGCTGTCCACAAGGTTTAGGAGTGTGTCTATGGGAATGTTTGACCATTCTTCCAGAAGCACATTTGTGAGGTCAGGCACTGAGGTGGACGAGAAGGCATGGCTCACGGTCTCCACTCTAATTCAGCCAAAAGGTGTTCTATTGGGTTGAGGTCAGGACTCTGTGCAGGCCAGTTAAGTTTCTCCACCCCAAACTTGTTCATCCATGTCTTTATGTACCTTGCTTTGTGCACTGGTGCGCAGTCATATTGGAACAGGAAGGGACCATCTCCAAACTGTTCCCACAATGTTGGAAGCATGAAAGTCCCACCAAAATCCTCAGCACCAGGCCCATGATGCTCCTAATCTTGCCCTGAGTAGGGCAGTGGACAGTGTCAGTAGAGCAGTGGACAGTGCCAGTAGAGCAGAGGTTGGTGTCAATTATTTTTTATATTTTTTATATTATTATTTTTTTATAATTTTTTTACCATCATTTTATTTTATTGTTTTGCCATTTTTGTAGGAGCCCCGTTGGGGGGCTTTGGGGTAATATCAGGGGTTAAAAAGACCCCTGATTTCTCACTTTTGAGACAGAGAAAGGGACTGAGGACAGAGCAGAGCAAGCAACTTTCAGCAAGCTTTGAGCAGCTTTCTCTGAGCATTTAAAGCGTTCTTCAGCTCCTGTTTGGAAATGTTATACACATGGAAGTGCTTATTGTCACTTTAAACAAGCAGCTATCAGGCTTCAGTAGGCTTTGAACAAGCTTCAATTAGTGCTGAAGCCTGCTATCAGCTTGTTTAAAGTGGCAATCAACACTCTGTGTTCATCATTTACAAACTGGTGCTGAAGGGCACTTTAAAAGCTTCATCAATGCTTGCTTAACCACTTCAGCCCCGGAAGGATTTCCAGCTTTAGGACCGGAGCCCTTTTTGCGATTCGGCACTGCGTCGCTTTAACTGACAATTGCGCGGTCGTGCGACGTTGTACCCAAACGAAATTTGCGTCCTTTTTTTCCCACAAATAGAGCTTTCTTTTGGTGGTATTTGATCACCTCTGCGTCATTTCTGATCGCCGCTATAAACAAAAGAAGAGCGACAATTTTGCAAAAAAACCCAAATTTCTTACTTTTTGCTAAAATACAAATCCAAAAAAAAAATATAAAAAAACATTTTTTTTCACCGTTTTTGGCCGATTTATATTCTTCCTCATATTTGCGATAAAAAAAATTGCAATCGGTGTTTATTGATTTGTTTGCGCAAAAGTGGTCGCGTTTACGGATGATGAGAATTCATTTTTGGGGTTTTTATTATTTTTTTATTTTTTACTAGTACTGGCGGCGATCTGCGATTTTTAGCGGTACTGCGATATTGCAGCGGACATGTCGGAACATTTTGACACTTTTTTGGGACCATTGGCATTTATACAGCGATCAGTGCTATAAAAATGCACTGATTACTGTGTAAATGCCATTGGCAGTGAAGGGGTTAACCTGCAGGGGGCGCGCTAAGGGTTAACTATGTTCCCTGGGCGTGTTCTAACTGTATGGGGGCTTGCCTAGCTGGGGAAGGGAAGTGGTCACAGCCTTCACGTACAGGAAGGCTGTGATCACAGCCCTTCCCCCTCACACAGAGCGGAGGTCCGTGTGTACTTACACGGACCTCCGCTCCTTCACTCCGGGGGGGGCATCGCGGGTGGCCGGCGGCAATCGAAGCCGCCGCACCCGCTCCCTGGCCCCCCCCCGAACACAGTGAGCGCACGCGCGTGCCTCCGGCGGCGCGCGCGCGCTCACAGTGGCTCTGTATCGCGCCCGCCGTCGTATGACGGCGATTCGCGTTACAGAGCCACTTTGTCGCCGTCAAATGCCAATCAGCCGTCGGCAAGTGGTTAAAGCTCTGCACATGCTTTATAAAAGCTTGCTGTTTGCCAGTGGCGGCCCGTCCATATGAGGCACAGGGGCGCCGCCCCCTAATCCATGCGCCCGGCCCCTAATCTACATGCAGGGCACCAGACGTATGGATTCCAATGGTGGTTTTTTTCTTTTTTTTTAGAAGCACATGATTAGAGACTGAGGCTCTAACTGGCTTAAAAAAAAGGTGGGCTCGGGGAGCAGAGCACTGCACCCCGAGCCCACATAGTTGTGTGACAATAGCAAATTAATATTCGCTATTGTCTTCCTGAATCTCCTCCCTGCCATTTAGAAATCTGAGACCTGTCACCCGATTGGCCAAGAGGAGAAGTGATCTTATTGGCCGCCTAGGAGGAGGAGGGAGGAGATGCATGGCAGAAGCCGCCATGATGCCAAGGAGGAGGAGACGCAGAGGAAGCAACCGCCCTGAGCAAGCCACCGCCTGGAGGAAGCCGCCACCCAGAGGAAGCACTGCCCGTGACTTAGATGGGGTGGTGACCGACCGACCGGAGGGAGAGGTGGCTGTGGGTGGATTGTTTGCCACCCCTCCCAAAAAAATATATACCATGAGGTGTCAATGCTGTTCACCCTGCTCCTATACTAGCTGAAAACCTGTCTGAAATAGGCCTAAGGGGCATCATATGCATTCCAATCTGATTGTATAATCTCTGTACAATCTTATTTTAATTTACCAAAGCTATGTGAGGTAAGCTAAGAGGACATATATAAGCTATCTATTCAGTATGTACAACATAATCAATGTACAGGCTGTTGCATTACAGTACTGTAGTTGTTGGTACATCTAAAGGATATTGTACAATCAGGCTGTAATGTGTGTAGTGACCTTAAAGATTGCATTGCAAACCTATAGAGAGGGTAGTGTTGGATGGACCAGTGTATTTTAATGGCCTTTACATAAGTAACTAACAAATCAACACTGGATGGATCCATCTAGAACTTCCACCGGGGAGGTATTCACCATACAGAGCTGTGGACTCCAGGGTTGTTTTGGATGACATGCTTAACTTCACCTACGCTTGTGAATGTATTGATTTTTTTCAGTTCTTCCTTATCTGATAAGAAGGTTTTGCGCCAGAGCCTGTGCACTCTTCTTTTTTGTTTACAGTTACAGTCTTCAGTGCCTGATGATCAAAAGAGCTGCAAGGTGGTGCATATGGATTAACCCTTTCTAGGAAGGACAACAGTTATGGGCTTCTTTACATAGTAAACTCTTGGCATAAACGCAAGTCTGTACATGTGAATATTATATAAAACATATATCACCCTCGCAAAAAAAATGTGTTAAACCTATAAGCAAAATTGGCAGCTGCTGCTTTAATAGTGCCAAATTCCACTATCTGATATATGTGTACGTGCACAAGCCGCGCTTGCCGTGCTGTGCACTCTCCCCTCTTACAAAATACTCAACACATGCAATATGCGACAAACCTCCAATGTATAATACACTTTATTGTCACATGAACTTTAATGGCATCCCAGTCTTAGTCCCTAGGGTTCAATATTGAGTTGGCCCACCCTTTGCAGCTATAACAGCTTCAACTCTTCTGGGAAGGCTATCCACAAGCTTTAGGAGTGTGTCTATGGGAATATTTGACCATTTTACAAGAAGCGCACTTGTGAGGTCAGACACTTATGTTGGAGGAGAAGGCCAGGCTCGCAGTCTCCACTCTAATTCATCCCAAAGTGTTCTATCAGGTTGAGGTCAGGACTCAAACCAGTCAAGTACCTCCACTCCACACTCACTCATCTATGTCTTTATGGAACTTGTTTACGCACTGGTGCACAGTCATGTTGGAACAGGAAGAGGCCATTCCCAAACTGTTCCCACAAAGTTGGGAGCATGACATAGTCCAAAGTGTCTTGGTATGCTGATACCTTAAGAGTTACATTCACTGGAACTAAGGGGCCAAGCCTAACCCCTGAAAAACAACCCCACGCCATAATCCCTCCTTCACCAAATGATTTGGACTGGCCTGTGTGTGGAGACTGCGAGTCAGGCCTTCTTGTCCAACATCAGTGGCTGGCCTCACAAATGCACTTCTGGAAGAATGGTCAAACATTCCCATAGACACACTCCTAAACCTTGTGTACACATCCTTTCCAGAAGAGTTGAAGCTGTTAGGCTGTTATAGGTGCTAAGGGTGGGCCAACTCAATATTAAAGCGGAGGTCCGGGCTAAAAAAAAAAAATTAAAAGTCAGCAGCTACACATACAGTAGCTGCTGACTTTTAATATTAGGACACTTACCTGTCCTGGAGTCCAGCGATGTCGGCACCCGCCGCCGATCTTCGGATCGGGGGACGGGTGCAGCCGCCTCCATCGCGGGTAAGGGAACCCGGACGTGTAAGCAGTACAGCTTCACGCCGGGCACCTTACTGCGCATGCGCGAGCTCTGCCGCGCTCTGCTACTGGCCAGGCGGCCAGTAGCAGAGCGAGCAGGGAGGAGGGAGCCGGGCTTCTGACGTCATCGGCCGCGTCCGCCGGCCAGAGCTCCCGGAAGTGTGGAAAAGGACACCTGTCTAAAGACAGGTGTCCTCTTCCCCCTCCCCCCGAAAGGTGCCAAATGTGACACCTGAGGGGGGGAGGAATCCAACCAGCGGAAGTTCCACTTTAGGGTGGAACTCCGCTTTAAACCCTATGAACTAGCATAAAACTGTTTATTAAATTGATCAAAATAAAATGAAATATCACTTGTAAATTAGAAGACCAGGCACCGGGGTTACAGAGTGCATGCTCTCCCCACCATACAGCTGTACACATGTTGAACATGAACCTCAACACCCAGCTATCCCGCCACACAACATCATTACATGACCTCGCAGTGCTGTAGCAATCAGATGATAGGCCACAGCTTATGGTGCGGAAAAGAGGCATCCGACATTTAGAACTTTTGAATGCTTACCAGTCTGGCAGATGTTTTAGCACTGGATCAGAGCAAAGGTAGGAGACACAGGCCACTAGGGAGCGGAGTATAATACCTCCTCTGTTGTTGGGTCAGGGAGCTTTCAGCTGGAATTTTTAGAGCCTGACAGGGTAACTTTAAAACAGGAGACAAGCCAGGTGGCTAGAGTTTTCTTGGAATAAGGTCAGCATTGGCGGCCTCTATATTTCTCTTATTACAGGTTTCATTTAAACTACAACAAAACGTATACCTAATCCTAAATACAGTACATATAAACTTCCAAAATAGTGTGCCTATGATAGCACAAATTCCATTCTAGACTTCTGTTAATACTTTGAATTTTTTGCTGGACAGAAAGAAAATGCACATCATGCACATTTGTTTTTATTGTAATAAGCTCAATACAGCTCAGATTTCCACCACTTTGTAAAATGATAGTTGTGGGAACTGTTTAATAATCCAAGCCAGACACTTTTGCTTACTTTACTTAACCATTCTTAGATATACAGTAGGTATTATTGTTGTTATCCATGAATGTCATTTGCTATTATATCATTCATTCATTTTATCTGCAGACTACCTGGAGCATGTTTTGCACAATCTCTAAATGGTATGCATTTTAAAATTCATAAACTATAAAATGTGAAAGTCTAAAATTTTAATGGACCTACAAGTATTATTAACTGGCTTTAAGTTACAGATTGTCATAGCACATACACAGGTCAGTTGGCATTGTAATGTACACATATTTTTTTAATAATTGGTCTATGTATGTACAGTATATATAACATTGTCTCCAAATACAATGTAAAGATACAGTGGCAAGTTTATATATGATGTGAAGTGATGTATTCACTGTATGCATCTGCCTTACCATGGAGGACATGTATAAATGGAGAGTAGCTGTTGCTGTCCAATCTCCACTATGGCTTACATTTTCAGGCCACTTCAGAAAATGCAGACCACTTTGTGAAGCCTATGATGTCCTATGGGGATCTCTTTGCTCTGTGCAGTTTGGAGGAGAGACCAGTGATTTTGCAATCCTCTTGGTTCCCTCCCCTTCATTTTTTCTAATAGTGCTCCACTGTGTCTGAGTTTGTAAAGCCCAATGACTGTGCTTTATGAATGTGCCATTTTTTCCTTTTTTTTTTTTTTTAAGCAGCAGTATGGTCACAGTAAGACCTTACGACTGCTTTTTAATGGACCCCTATATCTTTGTGTTGACTTAATTTTTTTACCTACATACTTGCATTGAGTCAGAAACACAGCAAAATACACCTCAGGGCATAGTTATAAAACAGTATTTAGTTGAATGTCACAAGCATTCATCCAGTCTACATGAATTTTCCAGTATTTTCATATTAAATTAATTGCTATGATTGTTAGCGCCATCTAATGGCCGAAATGCAGTACTTCTTTTCTGATTAAAGTGGTAAAGTAAAGTCCGCTTGGTCATTTTTACCTACAGGTAAGCCTATAATAAGGCTTACCGGTAGGTAAAATGAATATGTCCTAAACCTGTACAGTTTAGGAAATATTCCCCCTTGCATGCAGCCACTGGCGTCAGCAGCGCATGCACAGTGAAGGTCCGGTGAACGTCCGGCGGCTGGTGCCGGAACTTGCCGGAATGGAGGACTCCCACGCGCATGATAAATTCGCAGCTCTGGCCACTCACAGCGCCGGAGCCGCAAACCCTGAATAAACTCCAGAGGGAACATGTCAGCTCGTTCTAAGGTAAGTATTTCATAATGAGCTAGAATGTGGTGCATACTAGCTAATTATGCCTTTGTCTTAAAGGTTTTTTTTTTTTCTTTTTTTTTTATGTTTGGGCATACAACCGCTTTAAATGTATCTCAAACATTTTGGCCACAAAATGGAGCTAACCATTATAAGAAATAATTCGAGAAAATATGATGAAAATTTGTGCAGGCTGGACAAATGCTGTTGAAATTCATCCAACAAATGTTTTATAACTAGACTCCCTAAACTTATTTTAAAACAAAGAGTGCCAAAAATGACTGTAGAAAAAAAAAGTTTTTAAAGGGTAACTCCACTTTCGTGGGAAAAAATAGCAAATATGATATATATATATACAGTATCTCACAGAAGTGAGTACACCCCTCACATTTTTGTAAATATTTTATTATAACTTTTCATGTGACAACACTGAAGAAATGACACTTTGCTACAATGTAAAGTAGTGAGTGTACAGCTTCTATAACAGTGTAAATTTGCTGTCTCCTCAAAATAACTCAACACACAGACATTAATGTCTAAACCACTGGCAACAAAAGTGAGTACACCCCTAAGTGAAAATGTCCAAATTGGGCCCAAAGTGTCAATATTTTGTGTGGCCACCATTATTTTCCAGCACTGCCTTAACCCTCTTGAGCATGGAGTTCACCAGAGCATCACAGGTTGCCTGTGGAGTCCTCTTCCACTCCTCCAAGATGATATTACGGAGCTGGTGGATGTTAGAGACCTTGCACTCCACTACCTTCCATTTGAGGATGCCCCACAGATGCTCAATAGGGTTTAGGTCTGGAGACATGCTTGGCCAGTCTATCACCTTTACCCTCAGCTTCTTTAGCAAGGCAGTGGTAGTATTGGAGCTGTGTTTGGGGTCATTATCATGTTGGAATATGGCCCTGGGACTCAATCTCCGAAGGAAGGGGATCATACTCTGCTTCGGGATGTCACAGTACATGTTGCCATTCATGGTTCCCTCAATGAACTGCAGCTCCCCAGTGCTGGCAGCACTCATGCAGACCATGACACTCCCACCACCATGCTTGACTGTAGGCAAGACACACTTGTCTTTGCACTCCTCACCTGGTTTACCGCCACACACGTTTGACACCATCTAAACCAAATACATTTATTGTGGTCTCATCAGACCAAAGGACATGGTTTCAGTAATCCATGTCCTTAGTCTGCTTGTCTTCAGCAAACTGTTTGCAGGCTTTTTTGTGCATCATCTTTAGAAGAGGCTTCCTTCTGGGACAACAGCCATGCAGACCAATTTGATGCAGTTAGTGGCGTATGGTCTGAGCACTGACAGGTTGACCCTCCACCCCTTCAACCTCTGCAGCAATGCTGGCAGCACTCATACGTCTATTTCCCAAAGACAACCTCTGGATATGGCGCTGAGCACGTGCACGCAACCTCTTTGGTTGGCCATGGCAAGGCCTGTTCTGAGTGGAACCTGTCCTGTTAAAGCGCTGTATGGTCTTGGCCACCATGCTGCAGCTCAGTTTCAGGGTCTTGGCAATCTTCTTATAGCCTAGGTCTTTATGTAGAGCAACAATTCTTTTTTTTCAGATCCTCAGAGAGTTCTTTGCCATGAGGTGCCATGTTTAACTTAGGGTTGCCACCTCATCCCTTTAAACCCGAACACATATTAATTGCACCGTTTCTGTGGCTGATTAAGGTGGTAATTAAACTCACTTAGTGCCTTATATGCATTAAATTAACCTCAAAACCTGTGTAATCAATATGTGTTCGGGTTTAAAGGGATGAGGTGGCAACTCTAGTTGAACTTCCAATGACCAGTATAAGCGAGTGAGAGCAATAACACCAAATAAAAGATATAATAAAATATTTACAAAAATGTGAAGGGTGTACTCACTTTTGTGAGCTACTGTGTATATATATATATATATATATATATATCATATACAATTGTAATTGAATGTTATTAAAAATGACCTTTCCTTTTCAATCTGCATTGTTGTTATTTTCTGTAAAATGCAATGCAATATGGCTACCTGGAGGTGTTCTGTACACAGATGATTTACAGAACGCCCCCCAGGAACATTGTTTCCTGCTTGTGTGTTTGACTCACTGATTTTCCCAGAAGTTTGCACTAAGGTATAGGTAAGATTAGGTATAGGTAAGATTAACCACATCCCACCTGGCCTATAGTAAAATGACGGCCAGGCAGGTTTCATTATCCTGACTGGGCATCATATGACATCCAGCAAGACATAGGCTCTTTACCATGTGATCAGCTGTGTCCAATTACAGCTGATCACTTCGTAACCAGGAAGTACCCGTTATCAGCTTTTTCTTTATTCGCGCTGACAAAGCGCGGGTAGAGGAGAGCTGATAAGCGGCGCTCCTGACAGGGGGGGTCTGCACTGATAATCAGCACATTAATTATCAGTGCAAACCCATCAAGGATGCCCACAAGTGCCCACCTAGAGTGCCAAGCCGTGCCAACCAAGGATGCCAACCTGTGCCCACCAGGGATGCCAATCAGTGCCCATCAGTAATGCCTTTCAGTGCCTCCTCATCAGTGCTGCCTATCAGTGCCATTTATCAGTGACCATCAGTGCCGCACATTATTGCCATTCATTGCCCCTTAGTGCCACCCATCAGTCCCGCCTATCAGTGCCCATCAGTGCTGCATATCAGTGCTGCCTATCAGTGCCTCATCATCAGTGCCCATCAGTACAACCTCATCAGTGCTGCCTCATCAGTGCCCATCAGTGCCGCCTCATCAGTGCCCGTCAGTGAAGGAGAAATCTTACTTATTTACAAAAATTTTATAACAGAAAGGAAGAAAAACTTTTTTTCCAAAATTTTCGGCCCTTATTTTTTTAGCAAAAAAACCCAGTGGTGATTAAATACCATCAAAAGAAAGCTCTATTTGTGGGGAAAAATGATAAAAATTTCATATGGGTACAGTGTTGCATGACCGTGCAATTGTCATTCAAAGAGCGACAGTGCTGAAAGCCGAAAATTGGCCTGGGCAGGAAAGGGGTGAAAGTTCCCTGCACTGAAGTGGTTAAAATCCTTGTACAGTGGAACCTTGGATTACGAGCATAATCTGTTCCAGGAGAATGCTTGTAATCCAAATCACTTGTATATCAAAGCATGTTTCCCCCCTAGGAAACAATGGAAACTCAGATAATTTGTTCCACAGTCACTGCTTGTCAATGCAGTACTGTATGTGGTCAGAGGTCCGGGGGTGCATGGTTTATGCAATAATAATGGTGTGTTGGCATGGTGAGCCTTGGAGACCCTCGGAAACATTCGGAAATGCTCGGGAATTGTTTATACTTTTGGTATTTCCGAGTATTTCCGATTGCATCCGAGGGTCTCTGAGGCTCACCAGCACCCTCTCACCGCTGGCCACATGCGGTATTGCATGCACAGAGGCTTAATTCTGCTAGTTTTGCGAGACAGGATTTTTTTTTTTTTTTTTAAATGATCGTCTTTCAAAATGCTCATCAACTGCGTTACTCATGAACCAAGGTTCCTCTGTACATAGAACACCCAGAGGGGAAAGTTTTTTTTTCTCAACAAAAGAGGAGTTACTCCTTAAATACTTACTTTAGATTCCATGCACCGGCACACCATCTAAATCGCTAATGCTTACTCTCAGGAAATCTGGGTACTCAACATCCCATGACAAAGCACTCTTGCAATGTACTATTTGTAACAACTTTTTTATTTGGGAAGGGGGTTTGGGTATGTTATTAAAGCTGGTCTTTCATTTTAATGCAAAGTCCACTTTTAGAAATGTTGCACTTCTGACTGCAAGCATGTAGTGACTATGAAAATGTTAACAATGTGTTTACTAATTTTTCAACACTCCGAATAAACACTTTTCTACTTTGCTTTCTGCACTACATTGGTTTTGGTATACAACAGAAATAGGCTGGTAGAGGAAACATGGATCCTTTTTATAGATGTAGACTGGCAAGAAGAAGATAATAGTCTGTATTACTGTTACACCAATCCATACTTCTGTGCATGATCAGAGTACATGGAACTTATAAAGACATCTCACTACATTTTTTGGGACAAATATTCATAGTCATGAACACACACAGAAGTATACATCATAGTCTTCTTGGTAAATATTTTTTTCTGAATTTTCTGACTTTAAATAAACTTTCTGAAGAGCTTCTGAGTCAAGCCTCGTACACCCGGGATGACGATCGTATACAAGAGGTCGTACGAACGACCGTTGTATGCGAAATCAATCGTTAGTACGCGCGATTAGAACAGCCGACATACGACGGTCGTACAACGGGAGTTGTATGAGCAAACTAGAAAACTTGGTAGTACCAACAAGCGGTCATACGACCGTTGTATCCCGTGAAGTTGGTACAACAAGTTGTATTGTGCAAAACACGCATGCTCAGAAGTCAGGAACGGCCGGATGCTAATTACATGCATCTGAACGTTCTTTCTTTGGTCGTACGATCGTGTAGTGCAGTCAGTATTCTAGATACAACAGCCAACATACGATTTGAGTGTTCGGTCGTACGACCGCCGAACCGTGTGTACGAGGCTTAAGTTCCCCTGGGTCTACAAAATCCATTAAGATAGTTACAAATATAGCTGTGTATTTTGGACCAAACAACAAGTATTCATGTGATGTGACACAGCTGTGTCAGATGACCTCTAAATAACCATAAAAATTAGGTAAAGCTCAGGTTAGCTCAGGTTTTTTGATGCACCCTTAAATTTGCCCACATGTTCTTATGAAGAGAGGACAAAGATATTGTTTTGCCCCTTGCACTTTTTTTTTTATCTCATAGACCTATTTGGGCTTTCTTTCCTCTGACTTTTTATATGATCCTATTATGATGATCATCTACACAGTATGTACAGTATAAATACTGTGTATATTTGGGAGAATTGTTTTCATACTTACCACAACTTTTCTTTCCTGGATTCTCCTCATGTCAGCCTACTACAGGTACAGCTCTGCCCCTCTGACCCTTCCAGGACAACCTCTAACTAGTCTGTAGCCATGGCCCTGATCTCTTAAGAGCTGATGGTGTACTTCAGGGTCAGAGAGAGCTGACATCCATCCTCACAGTGTAGGTTACTAGGCATAGTGGGTGCAGATAGAAAAATGGAGTTGGGCGCCAGATACTTTGATGATGCAGAACAAAAGAGATTTATTTTTCTCTTCAGGAACTGGGGAGAGAGGGTTAGGGCCAGGACACCCTTTAGGTAGGTGCAAAAGCATATAGCAGATTCCGCAACTCTTTGAATAAGATTCTTGATGTAGCTATAAAGTCCCAGAGGCTCTCCAACTGAACTTCGACTGACTAGAACTATTCTGCTGTGCATTGAACTTATAACAATAATAATAATTAGGACTTCCACTCAGATTGATGCACATACCAAATGTGGTATCCCCATTGTGCAGATGTGATTTCTGTCTCACATCTTCCCACTTTAGCTCCACGAGTTTACACTCACAGTCTCTCAAAAAGACTCCTTGGGCTCCCACTGCCACTGGTCCCCTTTGTACTTTACACACATCTGACCACTGTATTTCCTGAGTGTCCCCCATGCCAACCTGCTGGGTTCCCCCTTGGCTCTTCAGCTAGGGTTACCACCTGTCCAGGATTCACCCGGACAGTCCAGGTTTTGAATCATGTGTCCGGGTTTCAGTTCACCTGAAACCCGGACACATTATTCAGACAGGAATGTGCCTCGGAACAGGGCTTGACAGGAGGGTGAGGGGGCACTATGTCTGCTGCATTACTATTCTCTTTGGAGTGCCTAAAGGTGTCCCAGGTCTGTTACAATCCTATAGAGTATGCTAAAACAAAAAAAATGTACCGTCTGCCGCTAAAGTGTTCAGGTTTGGCTTGAAGAAAAAGTGGCAACCCTATCTTCAGCCCAACTACTGAACTCTCTCTGTCTCTGAAGTGTCACCCCTTCTCTCTCACTGAGTTCCTAGCTTGACTTCTGCTGAGGTTTTCCCACTTTTCCACTGGCCCCGACACGTGAAAAAGGCCGCTCTGGTACTCTCTCAGTCTCTAAACTCTGGCCTCTGATAACAGGAGCATTGTCCCTTGAGGGCAACAGTTTCCCCTTTACCACTGGTAATGGTTCAAACTTTGCCTCCAGTGACAGAAATAGTTGTCCTCCGGCCGGCAGAACCTGTGCAACTCGGCTAGGCTTCAGACATGAAGCCCCAACCCTCCGCTGTTGCCGCTGTCCCTGGGTAGGCCTCAGACTACCTAGCAACCAGGAGCTCCCAGATAGGCCTCAGGCTTCTGGCCTAGCAGCTGGAAACTTTAACACACGTCCACCCAGATAGCTGTCCAGGTGGCACCGAACCCATTGGCCGGAGCAGCCTACCATTCATATCCTGAGTTCATGTACACCTTGTCATTCCAATGCCATCAGTCTGAGTGCTACCCAATGGCAGAGGAGAGAGGTGCACCAAACCCAGAATAAGGGGAAAGAATCAGGAGATCCCCTAACAATTTGGCCAGGCCATTTACCACCCAGCAAACTAAATTTAACCACTTACCAACCGGAAGGTTTTCCAGCTTTAGGACCAGAGCACTTTTTGCGATTCGGCGCTGCGTCACTTTAACTGACAATTCCGCGGTCGTGCAACGTTGCACCCAAACTAAATTTGCGTCCTTTTTTTCCCACAAATAGAGCTTTCTTTTGGTGGTATTTGATCGCCTCTGCGTCATTTCTGATCGCCGCTATAAACAAAAGAAGAGCAACCATTTTGAAAAAAAACCCAAATTTCTTACTTTTTGCTCAAATTCAAATCAAAAAAAAAAAAAAAAAATTTTTCACCGTTTTTGGCGGATTTATATAATTCCTCATATTTGTGATAAAAAAATCGCAATCAGCGTTTATTGACTGGTTTGCGCAAAAGTGGCTGCGTTTACGGATGGTGAGAATTAATTTCTGGGGTTTTTATTTTTTTTTATTTTTTACTAGTAATGGCGGCGATCTGTGATTTTTAGCGGTACTGTGATATTGCAGCGGCCATGTCGAACATTTTTGACACTTTTTTGGGACCAATGACATTTATTCAGCGATCAGAAATTTAAATGTCCACTGATTACTGTATAAATGTCATTGGCAGTGAAGGGGTTAACCTGCAGGGGGAGCTCTAGGGGTTAACTGTGTTCCTTGGGTGCGTTCTTACTGTGGGGGGGTTGGGCTAACATGGGCATGAGAGATCTAAATGATCCCAGTGACAGGGATCAGTAGATATTCCATGCCCCTACTAACAGAGCGGGGAACCGCCGTGTTTACATCGGCGGTTCCCCGTTCTTTGCCTGTGGCCGCTCATCGCAGCTCGCCAGCGGACATCGGGTTGGCCCGAGCTGCGGGCACACTCCTCAGGAGTGTGGCGGGCACGCGCACCCCCTAGCGGCTGTTCGCAGATCGCCGTGTTTTTACGGCGATTCGTGCTCAGCATCCCGACTGCCGCCATGAAAACACGGCACGCGGTTGGGAAGTGGTTAATAGCACCCCCACTGAAAACTAGGGTGCTACACTCTCCCCTGGCCAACAAAACTATGTCTCGGAGTTTGCAGAGAAAAGGAAAAAAAATTTGTTTTCAAGCCTGAGAGCGGATGTCCTGGCAGAACATGGATCGGAGGGGATAACAGGGAAAGGCAACTGACAACAAGTCCCTGTGGCATACCACAGGAAATAAATTCACATAACATTAGAAAAGATTTTTATTTTTTTACAAGTGGCATATCACATAAGGGCAGCAAGATAAAAGAGATAATATTTACACGTCACAAAGTGGCGAACCACAATAGCATCACAAAACAATGTAGTAGGTAAGCGACCTAAAATCTTGAATATCTATCTATTATTTACACGTGTATAAAAAAAAATATCAGATTGTGTCTTGGCCGACATCATCAGGTCTTCTTAGCCAAGGTGTGCAGATCCACAGGTGGAACACCTAGGAGAGAACACAAACAGCCAAAGGATACATCCTATCACTATAATAGCCGTTAGAACACTATATAGCTGAATGAGAAAGATGCTTACCCCTGTCCAGGGGCAGCAAGAAATCAGGAGCATCAGAATAACATAATAAACTCTACATTCAAAGTTAAAAATGGGCCCCACCCCTTTTTAGGGGTGACACCCCTTTTCTGTTATATCAAAGAAATCACACTAGTAAAATTCTCAAGGTGTGAAAGTAGTTCACACAGACTGGCATTCTCACGCCACCTGGTGGTCAGCACAGTCCTAAAGAAGAAAAAAATATTGAGTCCATTGATCAAAACACATAAGGAAAAAAACTTGCCCTTTTGTTTAGCCACAATACATCCTATCTTACTAACTAACTTTTAACTCTTTTGTCTCTGGAGCCCCAAAGTTCGATGAATAGTTTGATTCTCAACAGGAAAAAGGAAAAAAAAAACATTATCAACAATAGTTTTTCCCAGCGATCTCCCTCTTGCACAGGGACAACCCCCAAGGATGAGAAACATGTCTGCATAGAAGCAGCAGTAATTGTGTGTTCTATTTTTTTTTGGACAACGGTGCAAATAAACAACTTGAACAAAAAACAAGGGGGGGGGGGGGGTTCTCAGTCCACAGTTCAGCAACAGCTAAACAGGAAAATGTCCCCTCAATGATTTTCAATAGAGATGTGAAGTGAAGAAGGGGAGGGAAAAAAAACACAAACTCCACTAAGCTCTCACCTGTAATCCACAAGGTAAATGAAGTCTTTAGTTTACAATCTTTTATTAGAAGGTTTTGCAATACAAAAATACAGAGTATTGTGTAGAAAATACAAAATATCAAAATTAAGACGAGATTTGTATAAGTACAGTACAAGTGACAAAAAGGTTATATAGAAAAGTAGAAACAGAAGATATCTTAAAAAAAGGCCATATATGTCATACAAAACATCGAGGAGGCCCATCATTCTGGAGGAATAGAGCGATTATCCCAAAGGGACCATTTTGCATCATAGTTATGCATATTGTCATAAATTAAGTCTTTCAAGTCAACAGCCTCACTAGTAATATCTAGGATCAGGCAACTGTAGATCCTTCCTATCCGTAACTATCCACAGTGGTGATGAAGTGTCAAAGGTCTTTCTCTTCAGGCTGATGAATCACCACGCAATCAGGGTAAATGTGGCAATCAGAGTTCTAGGCACGAAAAATGTGAGCATACTTAGTGGTACAGGTAGGAGACAACCCACCAAGGCTGAGGCACGAAGGGACCTCAAGAAAGTCCCAGATAGCTGCATCTATCCATTGCACCCCCCTTTTCTGTATTTCAACCTCCAGATTGGCAGGTACGTAGAGGTATAAATAGCCATACTCTTCAGGCTTTTTCTTTGCCATAATTTGCTGTCGGTTGGACAACTTTTTTGGCAACATCTTCGGGTCCCCACCTCCAGGCAGAACCTGAGTATCAGCAGCTCACCGAACCAGATATCTGGCTACAAAATCAGGCTTAAAGGACAACTTTGTTGGAGGCCGCGGTTTGGCAATCACTCCCTTGGAGACCCAGGTGGCCCAGCGCTCTTCTTCAAACTAATTTGTGGTACAAGAGTGCGGGGCTGTAATGGTGGACAGCTCTACTTTGAACCATAGTTCAGAAAGTCGATCAGATAAGTCATCTGAGTAAGAGATGGTGAACATTCCTCAGCTGGGATCAGATGGCGCTTTAACTTTGGAATAGCAGTCTGATCCCTCTTGCTGGCTACAGGTTGCACTGCCCTAACTGGAATGCTACCCTCACCTGAATCGGTCTTACCCACCTCTGGCGTCTTCTCCCCTGAGGGTTCCACCATCAAAAAGCGCAGGTGTGCCCTACCGTGGCCGCGGGGGATAACCCGGAGCTCTGGGTCCTGGAGCAGCTGCATGAATAGGGAGAACAGCTTCCCGTACAGACTGAGTGAATGAAGGGGGACTCTCGTATCGTTCCCCGGGTGGGACGGCGACATTCCAGTCCCAATCCGCATGTAGCTTCCTCGGAAGTTGGCCTGGCAGGGCTACCTCAAGCAGGGACTCCCCGTAACATCTGCAGATGATCTAAGGCCTCAGCTGTGTGGCCGGGCTGGAGCACTTTCTTGTGAACAAACAAGAGGAGTACACCGCTCAAGCTGGTGGGGAGAAAATCTGTTGTGTGTCCGGGTGCCGTTCTTGGCTCGCCGCCATGTCCATAGGAAAAGAAAAAGGTAAAACGGCACTCCACGAACAATGATAAGCTTGCTGTTTATTGGTCAGGCAAATACAGGTAAGACGTAGACGCGTTTCACTCGTACAATACGAGCTTAATTTATACATGGTTCCCAGAATCCGTTTAGAAAAAACATACAATTGTACTATCGTTACATAGACGATCTTATCCTGGTGGTTGATGAGGGAATTACTTCCCTTGAACCGTTTTTACAATACCTGAACAACAACGGTATGAACCTCCACTTCACGGGCAGCATTAATCAGACGGAAATAGATTTTCTAGATGTCCATTTGTATGTCAACGATCTGGGGGTCCATACCGACCTGTTCAGGAAACCCCTGTCAGGGAATACATTGTTGCGGGCCAATTCGGGACATCCTAGACATACCATCAGGGGGATCCCGGTTGGTCAGTTTTTAAGGGTCCGCCGCATATGCAGCACGGATGACAATTATCGGGTGCAAGCATCGGCCCTATACCAGAGATTTTTGGACAGGGGATATCCCCGTTGGATGCTGGATAGGGCTATGATCATAGCTAACTCCAGCAAAGATCTGACTTATTGAAAAGTGGAGGGTTAAATAGAGAACCATACAAAATATCAAATACTAGAAGGATGTACAACAACAAAAAACTGAATTTGAGTACCACTTTCAGCTTGGAATTTAGGGACATAAAAAATATTATTCATAAGCAGTTGCCCATACTCCATGCTGACCAGATCTGCTCAGATCTTTTGAAGGATGAGATAAAAGTTTTGCCCAAACGTGCTGCTACCGTGGGCAGTGTTCTGCCCCCCAGTCTCTTTCAGGTTAGTGCCAAACAGTCCCTTACATGGCTCCACTGCAAGGGCAATTTTGGTTGTGGTGCCAGAGAGTGCCCTTGCTGTAGCCATGTCATCAAGGGAGACACAGTAGTCTCGTACACGGCAAATAAACAACACAAAATTAAATCATTTTATAATTGCAACACAAAATATGTTGTTTACATCATCACATGTGATATTTGCCATATACAATACATCGGCCGTACCACTAGACGTTTAAGGGATAGGTTTTATGAGCACCTATATAGTGTGGGACGTGAGAGAGAAAAATCTACTAGTGTGGGACGCCATTTCAAGGATGTTCATGGTGGTGATACATCATACATGGGAGTTCAGATTTTGGAGAAAATTAATACCCCCAGCAGAGGGGGAGATATTTTCAAAATGCTCTGAAAAAGGGAAGCATTTTGGATTTTTTATTTTCAGACGCGTATACCTTATGGTCTCAATTATGAATGGGATATTACACATTTTTACGAGTAGGGTTTTTTTTTTTTGTTTGTTTGTTTTCATGATGTGCTGGTATATTATTTATGCAAGCACATTATGTCTTTATAATTTTTTTTTCATGATGTGCTGGTATACTATTTATGCAAGCACATTATGTCATTATAAATTTTTTTTTTCATGATGTGCTGGTATATTATTCATGCAAGCACATTATGTCATTATATATTTTTTTTTTCATGATGTGCTAGTGTATTATTCATGCAAGCACATTATGTCATTATATATATATTTTTTTTTTCATGATGTGCTGGTATATTATTCATGCAAGCACATTATGTCATTATTTTTTTTTTTTTTGTGTTGTCCCTTAGAGTTCACACTTGAGAAATTGTTTATCTGTTTAGGATAAAGGGAATGAAATGCTTCCGCCCGTATTATTTATTTTCTCCATAAACTGTTTTTTCCATGTTTTTCCGTTTTTTCCGTTTTTCCATTTTTCTTCCAGGATTTTTCCTTTATGTGAGGGATATATTCGTTCGGTGTGTGGTGCGTCTGGCTCTGGTCGGCTGACATGTTCAGTCGCACACACACTTTATGCTGCTACAAAGGAGTTTTACAATGCCGGCTAAAAATGTCTGTTGAAAATGTTTTGTTGTTTTGTTGATCTTTTTCCTTCTTCTCTTTTTTCCTCCCCTTCCCCCCCCCCCCTTGGTTTGGGGGTGGGATAGAGGAGAGAAAACAAACTTATATGTGTGTTATATATATACATATTTACTCATGTCCAATCTGAACATACATTTTTGGTTTTTATGACTTATGTAGTATATGTTTTTGAGATTAATGGATATTTGTATGTCTTGACATTTGGGTGGGGTGGTGTTTGGGGTTTTTTTTGTTTTTTTGTTTTTTTTCTCTTCCCCCTCCCTATACCAGGTGCTTTTTAAATGCAATTAATACACTGAGTGTGGGATGTCTTTCACCTGGGTGGGTGTGTTTTGTTTAATGAATTCCCCTATAACAAGAGGGGCATCAGCACTATGTCTTTGTAATGATTAAGTTCGTATTGTACGAGTGAAACGGGTCTACATCTTACCTGTATTTGCCTGACCAATAAACAGCAAGCTTATCATTGTTCGTGGAGTGCCGTTATACCTTTTTCTTTTCCCATGGAGCACTTTCTTGCAAATCAGCTTAAAGCTTCTTAGCCTCCCGTCGTGTATAAGGCAAGACTACCTTTCGGCGTCTAATGAATCCCGGTGTCAGTCAGGACATTCTACGGTCCGCTCGAGCCCGAGCCGGACACTTTACAATCCACCAGAGAGGATCCAAGTTCCTTGCATTGCAACTGCGGGATGAATTTCCAGCCAGCAATGGCAACATGTGGCAGCATTTCCGTGTCCTCTCCTCAGAGCAACTCCTCCTCCTCCTGCCAGCAGATTGGTTCACATGTTTCTCTGGAACTTCTGCGCCTGCCTCCTTCTTCCTACAGCTTGCCAGAACTGCAATGGAGTCTGTTTTAACCATTGTGGCACTGGTGCAAAGTAACAAACGACCATTGCAGCACTCTTCTATGAGCAATTAGACATGTAGGTTCTTCCCCACATAGTTTACATGGATAGCAACACAGTCTATGATGAATAGAGAAGTTATCTGCCACCTTCCCACTGAGACAGACGAAATCTCATTACAATTGCAATCTTGCAGAGATAACGCCTTTGCCCCACGTTGGGCACCAAATGTAGGGTCAGAAAGAGCTGACATCCATCCTCACAGTGTGAGTTACTAGGCATAGTGGGTGCAGATAGAATAATTGAGTTGGGCACCAGATACTTTGATGATGCAGAACAAAAGAGATTTATTTTTCTCTTCAAGAACTGGGAAGAGAGGGTTAGGGTCAGGACACCCTTTAGGTAGGTGCAAAAGCACTTAGCAGACTCCAAGACTTTTTGTATAGGATTCCTGATGTAAATATAAGGTCCCACAGGCTCTCCAACTGAACTTCGCCTGACTAGAGCTATTCTGTTGTGCAATGAACTTGTAATTTGAACTTCCACTCAGATTGATGCACATGCCAAACTTGGTATCCCCATTTTGCAGATCTGGCTTCTGTCTCACAGCTTCCTGCTGTAGCTCCACGAGTTTACACTCACAGTCTCTCAACAAGACTCCTTGGGCTTGGGCTGCTGGGTTTCCTCCTTGGCTCTTCAGCCCAACTGCTGAACTCTCTCTCTCAAGTGTCACCCCTTCTCTCTCACTGGGTTCCTAGCTTGACTTCTGCTGAGGTTTTCTCACTTCCACTGGTCCCGACACGTGAAAAAGGGCGCTCTGGTACTCTCTCTCAGACTCTGAACGCCTCTGATAACAGGAATAGTTGTCCTCCAGTAGCAACTCTGCCCCTTCACCTCAGACAAAGAGGGGTTCTCCAGCCGACAGAACCCGTGCAACTCATTTAGGCTTCTGAACTAGCAACCAGGAGCCAATTTTCCTCAGGTTTCTGGCCAAGCTGCCAGGAGCTTTAACACCACCCAGCCAGCCATCCAGGTGGCACCGAACCCCGATCACCGACTCCTACAAAATATATAGGCTCTCCCAGCAGGCCATGGGGCCCAAGGAAACCCCTGTCCATTGGCCGGAGCAGCCTACCATTCATAACCCAAGTTCATGTACACCTTGTCATTCCAATGCCATCAGTCGCAGTGCCACCCAATGGCAGAAGAGACAGGTGCACCAAACCCAGAATTAGGGAAAAGAATCAGGAGATCCACTAGCAATTTGGCCAGGCCATTTACTGCCCAGCAAACTAAATTTAATAGTACCTCCGCTAAAAACTAGGGTGCTACAAATCTATAAAGTGTGGCTGTCTACCGCTAGAGTGTGTTCCCATGCCAAGTCTTGCGACAAAACCCACGGGGGGAATCCTTGGCTGACATGAGGAGGATCCAGTAAAGAGAAACTATGGTAAATTTCAGGAAAGACATTGACATGTCTTCTTACATTCCTCCTTGGTGTCATCCTCCAGAAAAGCTGAAAGTACAGACTCCCAATGTATATGTAACATGGTCAAAACCTTGGGTAGAAAAGCTAGAACAAGCCTAAGAATCACTTTGTCTTGAAGAATCAGGCAGAATTCTTTAGCAGAAAAGGCACACAGCTCAGACACCCTCTTTGCAAAAACAATGGCAGTAAGGAATATAGTCCTCAAAGTCAAATGGAATAGGCAGCACTATGAAATGAAATTATACAGGGGAGACAACAAGGCCTTTAACACTAGAGACAAATTCTATTTCTGGAAGAAAGGCCTAGCCAGAGGTCTGATCTATGCGGCTTTCAAAAAATGAATGTTTAAAGGATTAAAGTCCCACCATTTTATCTGTCATAGCAGATATAGCTGAGACCTGAATTTTTAACAAGTTATAAGCCAAGCCATTTTCTAAACCTCTCTCCAGGAATTCAAGTTCATTCAACACCTAAGGAGACAAGGGGTTCCATTTTTTCTCTGGAGATTTCCATAAAAAAAGCCTTCTACACCCAGTGATACAGCACGTTGAGTTAGTCAACTGCTTTCGCACTTGCAATATGATGTCCGCCACACCCTCCAATAATTCCAATTGTCTTAGAGACCTCCTTTCAACTTCCAAGCCATTAGCTTCAGTCTCCCCGGATTTGGATGAAAAGATCCCTTCTGAACCAGAAAGTCTCAGCCAGAAGGTAGCAGAATTGGGTCTTTCAGCTTCATTCTCCATATCAGGGGAAACCAAGGTCTTCACAGCCAAAAGGGCATGCTTACTTTTTCTCAAACCTTCCCTCGTTGAATCTTCAAAAGCACTTTAGGAATTAGCGAGTTGGGCAAGAAGACATACGTCAGATGAAATTTCCATGGCCTGGACAAGAAGAAGTATAGAGGAAGATGGAAATTCACTGCTGATGCCATCAGATCCATGATTGGGGTGCACCACAGATGGAAAATTTTCTGCAGGTATTCAGGTATTTCAGACTGAGGCTCCATTCATTGTGATCTATGAACTTCTGGCTTAGTTGTTCTGCTAGTATGTTCTTCGTCCCTGGAAGGTACAAGGCTGTGAACAAACAGATGTTTGTCTCTGCTCAAAGGAATATCTGACATGCCACTCTTACCGGTGGCAAACTCCTGGTACCATCTTAGACTGGGCTATAGGAACTGAAATGAAAATGGAGAACAAAAAGTCTACAAATTGTATGCACTCTCTTGCTACAAGGTAAGATCTGGAAATTACTTTCTTTGTCCAGCATTGTATTTCTTAAATCTTTCTCTTCTAACATGGAATCAAATCAAACCCCCAGGTACTTGCACCAGATACAGTTAACTTCTCCGATAATAGGCTAACCATCCAAAACATTTGAGCATTTTGCATGTTATAGCCGCATGATCCAACTGGAGTGCTTCCAGTAGGGCTAACATGTCATCAAGGAAATGAAATATTTGAAGACCTTTGAGCCTCAGTGTTGCTATAGTGACTTGTAGCGCTCCCATAGCGATATGTACGTTTTGTAGTGAGTTTTTGCTAGGAGAGGCAAAATTTGGTCAGGCCTGACTGTAAGTGCAGGCCTGGATGTTTTGATCTGAGCTAGGGAGTGGCTCAGGGAGTGGCTGGAGACAGAAGGAAAGAACACCCCTTCGAAGTTACCTCCCCCTTGAGTAGAGAAGGTTCTGGAAAGGGGGATGAATGAAGAGGTGTCACTTCCTGATGTATGACAAGGAGCGATGACCAATCTATAGTGTCTGGATTGGCAGGGGGCAGGTCTCTTTAAATACAGCTGTCTGCCAGCAGGGAGGAGAGTGTCGGGTGGAAGTGTGGAAGATGTAGCAGAGTTGCCGTGGAGGCCTCTACCCAGGAAGGAGTCCTAGTCCAGGTGGGGTGACCTTGAGGCCTGGAGACTCGGGTGCAGCCAGTGGAGTTGATTCCTGGAGCAGCACAAGGGAGTAAGAGAATGGCAGAGGTACTACTGAGAACAATTTAAATTATCCACTGAAGTCAGTGAGTGACAGACCCTGGGAGCTGGAAGAGAAAGGCCGGAGCAGTCTGGGAGAGGAATAGTGGTGTCACAACTGGTGTGACCAGAAATGTGTGAACGGCACAGAGAATACCAGACACAAGCGTAAGTGAATAAGATGATTTATTTATAAGATAAGTAAATGATGATCCAAACGCACATCTAATACAACAAACAGTGTAATCAACAGAAATAGTGAAACTACTTAAACATTTATAGGGAAATGTCCAAACCGTAAACTTAAGCCAGGCCAGGATCATGCACAGGAGAACAGTCAGAGGGAACAGGGAGCAGGACAAGACAGGAATGGGAACGGGTGCTGGGGATTGCTGGGGGGACAGAGGTCCAGGGGGCCTCAGGATGCTCCAAATAGCAGTAGTGGAACCAGGAACCAGTCCGTAAGAAAAAGTCCTCTGCTACATAAGTCCACCAAACGTGTTTCTCGAAAGCTGAAGAAGTCCTGGTTCTCCAGCAAGATGCCCTACCACCAAGATCCATCGGAAGGTAACGTGTCCCCCCACCTGGGTCATGCAACTGGCTGAGTGTCCCACTGCCGGGGTCAGACGACTGGCTGGGTGTTCTGCTGGCCGGATTGCCTGGGATGTAACACATTAGCCACTTCGAGTCCCTCAAAACAGTAGATACCCCAACGCTGGGGTCACACAGGTAACCTTCAAATTTAGCCCTGGGGTCAAGTGACAGTACTGGAATGCAGGCACCGATGTGTCCTGTCATGGCTGAATAGCTTGCCTGGTCTCTAGGACTTGCACTGCGCATCAAAAACCCATTAGGCCTCTCCAAAGCACCGGTTACCCAACCTGGGTCCCCTAGTACACCCGGATCTGTGGCAGTTGTTCCCAGATCATGGCAGGGCACAGGTCATACTCTGCCATTCCCTACCTTCCCTAGCTTACCACGACCAGGGCCATGAAGGCAAATGCAGCCATTAGTAATCCATGTTATGTCTAAACCACCAGGCTCGGGCACCATAGAAGCAACAAACTGCCATAGGGACTCTAACGAGGCAACCGTCAACTGAATCTTAGGCCAAGCAGACAACCCATATAAGGCACATGAAGGTTCAGAGCTTTCTGACCCATTAACAGGTGAACACAACCATCCAACTGATCAGGCTGAGCAGCGGGCAGAAGCACGTCAGACTGGACAGCGGGCACTGGATCATCAGACTGGACAGTGGGCACCGGATCATGAGTTTGGACAGCGGGCACCGGATCATCAGACTGGACAGCGGGCACCGAATCATCAGACTGGACAGCGGACACCGGATCATCAGACTGGACAGCAGACACCGGATCATCAGACTGGACAGCAGGCACCAAATTGTCAGACTGGTCAGCGGACACCAGAATATCAGGCTGGACAGCGGGCACCAGATCGTCAGACTGGTCAGCGGACACTGTAATATCAGGCTGGACAGCGGGCACCAGAATGGTCAGACTGGTCAGCGGACACTGTAATATCAGGCTGGTCAGCGGGCACTGGATTGTCAGACTGGACAGCGGGCACCGGATCATCAGACTGGACAGCGAGCACCAGACCATCAGAGTGGACAGCGGGCACTGGATCATCAGACTGGACAGCAGGCACTGGGACATCAGGCTGGACAGCCGGCACCGGATCATCAGACTGGGCAGCAGGCACCAGATCATCAGACTGGTCAATGGACACCGGATCATCAGACTGGACAGCGGGCACTGGAACATCAGACTGGACAGTGGGTACCGGATCATCAGACTGGACAGCAGGCACTGGAACATCAGACTGGACAGCAGGCACAGAATCAGCAGGCTGGGCTGAATCATCAGACTGGACAGCGGGTACTGGATCATCAGACTGGACAGTGGGCATCGGATCATCAGACTGGACAGCAGGCACTGGAACATCAAACTGGACAGCGGGCACCAGGTCATCAGACTGGACAGTGGGCACAGGATCATCAGACTGGACAGCGGGCACCGGATCATCAAACTGGACAGCAGGCACCGGATCGTCAGACTGGACAGCGGGCACAGGATCATCAAACTGGGCAGCGGGCACCGGATTGTCAGACTGGACAGCGGGTACCAGATCATCAGACTGGTCAGCGAGCACAGGATCAGCAGGCTGGACAGAGGGCACAGGATCAGCAGGCTGGACAGCAGGCACAGGATCAGCAGGCTTGACAGTGGGCACAGGATCAGCAGGCTGGGCAGTGGGCACGGGATTAGCAGACTGAACAGCGGGCACTGGATTATCAAACTGGACAGCGGGCACCGGATCATCAGACTGGACAGCGGGTAGTGGATCATCAGGCTGGTCAGCGGGCACAGGATCAGCAGGCTGGACAGCAGGCACAGGATCAGCAGGCTGGACAGCGGGCACAGGATCAGCAGGCTGGACAGCAGGCACAGGATCAGCAGGCTGGACAGTGGGCACAAGATCAGCAGGTTGGACAGTGGCACGGGATCAGCAGACTGGACAGCGGGTATGGGATCAGCAGGCTGGACAGCAGGCACAGGATCAGCAGACTGGACAGTGGGCACAAGATAAGCAGACTGGACAGCAGGCACAAGATCAGCAGGCCAGACAGTGGGCACAGGAACAGCAGGCCAGACAGCAGGCACAGGAACAGCAGGCTGGACAGCAGGCACAGGATCAGTAGGCTGGACAGTGGGCACAGGATCAGCAGACTGGACAGCAGGCACAAGATCAGCAGGCCAGACAGTGGGCACAGGATCAGCAGGCCGGACAGCAGGCACAGGAACAGCAGACTGGACAGCTGGCTCAGGAACAGCAGGCTGGAACAGATCGGCTGGTGTGGAGGCAGACTGAAACAGATTGGCTGGTGTGGAGGCAGATTGGAGCAGATTGATCGGTGTGGAGGCAGACTGGAGTAGATTGGCTGGTGTGGGGGCAGACTGGAGCAGATCGGTCAGTATGGAAGCAGACTGGAACAGATCGGTGGGTGTAGAGGCAGACTGAAACAGATTGGCTGGTGTGTAGGCAGATTGGAGCAGATTGGTTGGTGTGGAGGCAGACTGGGGTACATTGGCTGGTGTGGAGGCAGTATTGTATACAGGCTGGATAGTGAGGGTTGGCAAAAACTTCTGTCTCTTCTTAGGTTTTTACCACTGGAGTTCTGTAAGTGACTGCAGGGCTGTAAATAGGGGATGCAGCTGATGGAAGAGTATGGCTGGCGTATGGTAAGGAGGGAGTGGTCAATAAGGGCGATTTTTGTGGAATTGTTGCAGGCAGCGGAGAAAAGGTATGTGGGTTAAAGGCAGAGTAGGTGCAGCAGGTGGAAACTGGGTACTGATATTTGGTAGGTAGCAGAGTATATTGGACTGTGGTTGCTGTAGTTGAAGGAGAGAAGGAACTTTGAGTAGGTAGGTCTCTAGTGGCAGGAATTGGTTGGTGCAAGCTGACTGGGGCTGAATACAATATATCTGACCATGCCTGTAATATAGGTTGAACAAAATTTGATGTACATACAGCCTGTCTGACAAGAGCCTGCACTGCGTTAATGCACTCCATTAACACCTGTTGAGGGCATGCTGAATAATGTTTAAAGAAATAAGCTGAGTCATCTTCGAGTAACCATACCAGCGATTCTACCTGAGCCTTGCTGAAGGGAGGGGAAAAATCATCACTGCCCTTAGGAATGCTGGACAAAGCCAACTCTGCACACACCTGAATCAAAGGCTGAACATCGCCAAACAACATACTGCCCTGATCAACTAGGACATGAGCCAGACGTATATATTCCAAAAGCTGATCACTAGTCCACTCCTTCAACGTTTGGCGGCAATAATCATGATCCTCTGTCACCAGCAGAGAAAAATAAACAACCTCCTCCGGATGCATGTTGCCACCAAAACCAAGATGGCTTCACTGTGCAGTCACTTCTGGTCAGGACTGGCCTTGGTGTTATGTCACAACTGGTGTGACCAGAAATGTGTGAACTGCACAGAGAATACCAGACACAAGCGTAAGTGAATAAGATGATTTACTTATAAGATAAGTAAATGGTGATCCAAACGCACATCTAATACAGCAAACAGTGTAACCAACCAAAATAACAGAAATAGTGAAACTACTTAAACATGTATAGGGAAATGTCCAAACCGTAAACTTAAGCCAGGCCAAGGTCATGCACGGGAGAACAGTCAGAGGGAATAGGGAGCAGGACAAGACAGGAACGGAAACAGATGCCAGGGAACGCTGGGGAGAGATCAGGCTGAAGACAGGGGTCCAGGAGCAGATTCAGGGTTCAGGATACAGGAAACAGGGTTCAGGATTCCAGATACAGGATTTGGAATTCAGAGGCATATGGAGAACAAACACCAAGGCACTAAGCATATGGTAGACAGGGCTTAAATATCCTTCCTGTAACGAGCATCAGGTGGTGACTCCTGAGCCTCTGATTGCTGGGAGACACCCGCTGGTGGACACTGGAACTGCAGCCCATGGATCCAGGAGCCATCAACAGGTGAGCCCTTACTTACACCCGCTGGTGGATACCGGAACTGCAGCCCACGGACCCTTGAGCCACAGCGCCACCAGCTGGAGGGACTATTCCTGACAAGTGGACAGTCTGTGGAAGCCTTGGGAGCCAGTCAGGGGAAGGAGTGTCACTGTAAGGAAAGCAAGTCGGTAGGACCTGGAAGAGGGATGGGCTGGGAGTTGTAGTCCATAAAAAGGCCCAGCTAGCACCAACATACTAAGCTACACTTTGAGGGATCCAAGACCCTGGCCTGTAACAGATGGTCCGGAGGGCCTGCTGACAGTTTGCAGGCCTCACCATGTTTTAGCTGTGGTGTAGAGACAGGAGTTATGTGAGCCTGATAAATTTCCCTTCCAGTCAGAAGTGATATGTTGGAAAGAAGTGAAGGAGCAATAGTCTGCAGAAGAGATGTGCTGGAGGAAGTAGAGTGTATATACGGTCGTGTATATAGGAAGTCCGGTAACCAATTCTTTGGGCATCACACAGTCACCCTTTTCCCCATCCAAGTTAAATCCCCTAAATAAAACAAACAAAAACAAGAGCCAGCCTGTTCAGTGACTTTGAATGTGTGAGATATGGTGGGATTGAGGGCAGCTTTAAGGTGAACCACAACTATCAGCCACTCCCAAGGGAGCACATGTGTCAGGAAATGTCTGCTGCAACTACTGTTCCTAGGACTAGAATGCCCATGCACAGGCGCAGGCAGGAGCACCCACGCATGCAGCAGGTGCTTGCACGTGTGCGCGTGCGGTGGTGCGCGCTGTGGCGCCAGACAGGCTAGTTAAACAGGGCAGCACCATGCAGCCGATGATGTCCGTTCTACAGCGTGTAGTGTTCCTGAGACCTGTTATCTGTACCTGTTTATCTGTGACCCGGCTTATTTGACCTCGATTGATATGCGCCTGCACCGATCCCGGCTTGTTCACGTCCACTCTTCTGATCATCCCTTTGTACCTCTGCCGCCAGCCCGTTGACTACCCAGCCTGCATCTGATGATCCTTCTGCTTTACCCTTCTGTACCACGTTGCCAACCAGATGTGGACCCAGCCTGTACCACTACCCTGTTCAGCTGCACGAGCCACGCAGGACATCCCATCACTATCTGTGGACCAATCCAGCCCTTGTGCCATCCTGCACTCCGGAACCTCCTGTCTGCTCTACCAGGGGTTCTTGAATCAGGTGCGCAAGAGTGGTTACTCTCTGCATAAGTCAGACTCCACCACCAGGTGCATGACAACATGGCTACAGACTAAAAGCACCTTTGAGAAGGTTCTGGGGTTGGTGCAAAGTCTGAATGGCAGACAATGAAACTGATAGTGAACCCTATCCACCACAAACCTGTAAGCTGATCTATGGTGACAAGATGATATGCGTCTGCCAAATCATCTGAAGTCACCCAGTCTCCTTTCACCACTGAAATTATAGTTTCCAATAATCCCATCTTAAAAGGAGGAACCTTCATAAAGTTGTTTACAAATTTTAGATCTGGGACTAGTCTGAAGCCCCTGAAGACGTGGTGACCAGGAATAAGGGGGAGTATACACTTTCACCCTACTCTTGTTTCAAAACTGGAAGAACAGCTTGAGCCATCAGCATTTTTTGGATATATTATTGTAATTTTCCAGAGACGCCGGCATACCAGTCTCCACAAGATACTTTTGGGGAGGTCTTCTTGTAAACTCCAACTGATAACCTCAGGTATACCTAGAATCCAGATGTCCTTCATCTCCTCTGTTCAGGCCACCCTGAAAACAGGTAATCTTGCTCCTACCTGAGGGGTCCAGATGGGGACACCTTCAGAAGGTCACATTGGATGATTTTGATTCCTGGATGGACTTGGCCTTAGCCCCCTTGGGACACAATTAGATGACATTCTTCCATTGCCTAAAGTATGGCTGACCAGGCCTATACAGTTGTGTTCAAAATTATTCAACCCCCACTGAAATTGATTGTTTTGGTCGGTTTGACATTGATTATGATCATTCAGTCATCCTGCTTACAATTAAATCAAAGACCCCAACTTATTAAAACTTGTGTTGACATATCCGGACCAGTCGGTATGAAATCCGTTACCTTCTTACAGTAGATTAACACAGGGTTCCCCCGATTCCGGTTCAGGTAGGTCCTTAGTTTTAGTAGGTTACACTGGAAGACTTCCACAGGGGTAGACCTGGGGAGTCCATCCTCGTTCTAATGGACAAAAGTCCCACCGGACTTGTCTCCTCTACTTCCTGTAGACCTAAGATCCATATGGACTCCAATAGTCAACCTCAAATGTTCTTCTGGAGGGGTTTTCATAGAACACCTCTGACCATACGGCCGCAGAGACCTTTTAATGTTATTATATA
>BLSH010359296.1:142934-159216 GCA_018402905.1 Glandirana rugosa
TTTACTGTAGTTAATCAAAACATTATGTCATCATTTACAAAGAAAACACTTAAGAAGTAACTGTATTAATAAGTTGGGGAATTTCTGATGGTGAGACTTCTTGTCTCCAAGTTACTTCACAAAAGTTAGTCCGTAACTTTTGTGGACACCTATAGTCCCTCGTCGTATGGTGTCTCTTGGTATGTTTAACATCTTTGCAATCTTCTTATAGCCATTGCCCTTCCTGTGAAGAGTAATCAGCTGTTCTCTTGTCTTCCTGGACCATTCTCTTGACCTCACCATGTTTGTAACCACACCAGTAAATGTCTAGGAGAAGCTGAGTATCACAGTCATTTTAAAGCTGCCTAATTGGTGCTTATTAGGCTTTATTGCTGCTCCCTGATATCCACAGGTGTTTTCAATGCCTGATTGAAAACACTTCATTGAACCTCTGTTCTTCAGAGTGGTAGTCTTTAAGGGGTTGAATAATTATGTCAATGAAGAATTCACAAAAGAAACATTTACTACTGTATTACAAAACTAATTGATGTCATTTTAGTTGCATATGGTTCTTTAAGAAGTCCTTGTAGGATTTCATTCAGAATACAATTACAAATGTACACTAAATTCCCTAAAACCATTTACAGCATTGGAGGTTGAATAATTTTGAACACAACTGTATGAAATAGCCTCCTCAAACCTGTCCTTGGATTTTCTGAATGGCCAAAGTCTGACTCTTTTCTCTTGAGGAATGAGGACTGATTTACCTCCAGACATCCGCTGGATGGCAGTTTCTAACATTTTGCGAAACAGGAGCTTCCCATTGAATGTAAAGAAACAGAGACTGTGTTTAGAGGCATTGTCTGCAGACCAATGCTTTAACCATTAAGCTCTTAAAGCTGTAACTGAGTGAGTTATCAGCCAGGACATCATTCTCACTTGATCGATAGCCATTTCAAATATGAAATCTGCCTTCATTTTGAGGTATTGGACGAGTGATGAATTTGGGTTCCTCTCGACTTCCCAATAATCAACAAATCCAGCTTCGGCCACCCAAGTCTATCCCTGGCCTACAGAATTCTCCTACCATCGTTTATGTTATTTTCACATTCGTATCGCTCTTCCTGTCCATTGGATCCTTAAAGGAAACTGAGTCATCTAGTGGGTGTGTAATGTGATGGGCCGGTTTCTGTAAAGGAATGTCCACTTTAGACAGCATGCCTCAAAGCTTGGTAAATAAAAATACATTTCCATTAAATCTCCAGTGTTTTGAGGCTGGAGGCAGATATACCTAAAAGAGGAGCATACAGTGCCTGGAAAACGAACTCATACTCATTGAAATTTTCCACATTTTGTCATGTTACAACCAAAAACGTAAATGTATTTTATTGGGATTTTATGTGATAGACCAACACAAAGTGGCACATAATTGTGAAATGGAAAGAAAATGATAAATGGTTTTAAAATTTTTTACAAATAAATATCTGAAAGGTGTGGCATGCATTTGTATTCAGCCCCTCTGAGTCAATACTTTGTAGAACCACCTTTCGCTGCAATTACAGTTTTTTTTGGGTATGTCTCTACCAGCTTTGCACATCTAGAGAGTGAAATTCTCTAAAGAGCACCTTCTTATACATGTTTGCTGTGTCCTCCACATGACTCTTGCAAATTGCACACGGGACTTCTCATGGCTTTTGTTCAACAATGGCTTTCTTCTTGCCACTCTTCCTTAAAGGCCTGATTTGTGGAGTGCAGGACTGATAGTTGTCCCATAGACAGATTCTCCCACCTGAGCTGTGGATCTCTGCAGCTCCTCCAGAGTTACCATGGGCCTCTTCTCTGCTTCTCTAATTAATGCTCTCCTTGCCTGGCCTGTCAGTTTAGGTGCATGGCCATGTCTTAGTAAGTTTGCAGTTGTGCCATACTCTTTCCATTTTTGAATGATGGATTGAACAGTGCTCTGTGAGATGTTCAAAGCTTGGGATATTTTTTATAACCTAATCCTGCTTTAAACCTCTCCACAACGTTATCCCTGACCTGTCTGGTGCATTCCATGGCCTTCATGATGCTGAGAGAAAATCCGGAATGGCAGCACTCTCCACTGTTGTGAAAGCAGAATCCTTTATTGAATTAAAAGCATATGAAGGGGTACAATCAGAGGGGGGGGGCACTGTGTCTCTACCCCCCCCCTCTGATTGTACCCCTTCATATGCTTTTAATTCAATAAAGGATTCTGCTTTCACATCGGTGGAGAGTGCTGCCGTTCCGTATTTTCTCTCAACTAATTCACTGTTGCAGTGACAGGGCATGCTTCTCACCGTACTCAGCAATCCATTATTGGGATCAGTTGGTCTCACAACCCACCTTGAGCTACCCTATTTCCTCATCCTTCGTGATGCTGTTTGTTCATTAAGGTTCTCTAACAAACATCTGAGGGCTTCACAGAACAGCTGTATTTATACTGAGATTAAGTTACACACAGATGGACTCTATTTACTAATTAGGTGACTCAATTTACTAATCAGGTGAAGTCAATTGGTTCCGCTAGATTTTAGTTAGGGGTATCAGAGTAAAGGGGGCCGAATACAAATGCATGCCACACTTTTCAGATATGTATTTGTAAAAAAGTTTGAAAACCATTTATTGTTTTCCTTCCACTTCACAATTATGTGCCACTTTGTGTTGGTCTATCACATAAAATCCCAATAAAATACGTTTACGTTTTTGGTTGCAACATGACAAAATGTGGAAAATTTCAAGGGGGTATAAATACTATTTCAAGGCACTGTATAAACAGCCTTTATCTCACAATGCCCAACTTCCTGGCCAAAGAAGGCAGAAAAGTGCATTACCCTAAAAATGCACTGGGACTCGAGTGGATCGGCGGGTGCTAACTACCTCCAGATGGCTCCAACATGAACACAGCTGGACACAAAAGGACAAAAGAAAAGGTAATGTTCATTACGGATCATCCATTCTCAAATTTTTTTTAAAAGGTGTGCTGAACAAGGATGAAAACAGAACACCTTTGGGGGTAGGCAGCTGCAATTTAGAAGCTAGTTAGAGGTTGTCCTGGTGAGGTCACAGTGGGTGGAGCTGAAATGAGGTGGAAGTGAGAGAGAGAGAGAGAGACCTTGTCTCTTGTCTAAGGATGCCACTGCCTAATAAGTATGGGTATAGATGTAAGTATATAAAAAGCATGAATCTTTCTTTGAGGAACATAGGAAGCAAGTCTATTTTGTGTAAAAGCATGTATTTTGTTTTAGGTTGAACCACAATATAGACTGTGTAGCACCCTGGTCTTGAACAGGGATGCTGCCATATCTAGTTTGCTAGGTGGTAACTAGCCTGGCCAATTGTTAGGCAATCTCATGATTCTTTCCCTAATTCTGAGTTTGAGGCACCTCTCTCCTCTGCCACTGGTTGAGGTTGCTACTTATGGCATTGGGGTGATAAGGTGTCTATGAACTTGGAATATAAATCGATAGATTGCTCTAGCCAATTGGCAGGTGTTTTCTTGGGCCCCATGACTTGCTGAGAGAGCCTATTTATTTGGGAAGAGTCAGATGATCGCTGTTCTGTGCCACCTGGACAGCTGTCTGGGTGTACGTGTGTTGAAAGCTCCCAGCTGCTAGGCCAGAAGCCTGAGGACTATCCAGGAGTTCCTGGTTGCTAGGCAGTCTGAGGCCTACCCATGACAAGAAGCAGCAGCGCAGGTTTGGGGCTTCATGTTGGAAGCCTAGCTAAGTTGCATGGGTTCTGCCGGCTTGAGAACCCCTCTTTGTCGGAGGTCAAGGTACAGAGTTGCTAACGGAGGACAACCATTCCTGTCGCCAGAGGCAAAGTGTGAACCAGGGTCATAGGTAAAGGGGAAACTGTCACCCTCAAGGGACAACGCTCCTGTTATCAGAGGCCAGATTTTAGAGTCTGAGAGAGTACAAGAGCAGCCTTTTTCACCAACCGGGGATGGTGCAGAAGTTGGGAAAGTCTCAGCGGAAGTCAAGCTAGGAACCCAGAAGGATAGAAGGGGATACACTTGCAAGAGAGTTCAGCAGCTGGGCTGAAGAGCCGAGTAAGGGACTCAGCAAGTCAGCGTGGGAACGCTCGGAAGATACAGCAGTTGGCTTTGTGAAGTTCAAGGGACCCAGTGGCAGTGGGTGTCCAAGGAGTCTTGCCAAGAGACTGTGAGTTTAAGTTCATGAAGCTGCAGCGGGAGGCTGTGAGATGGAGGTTAGGTCTACACAACGGGGATACCAAGTTTGGTATGTGTATCGATCTGTGTTAAAGTCAAAAGTACAAGTTTAATAGCAAAGGAAATAGTCCTCGTCAGACACAATTCAGTGAGAAAGCCTGTGAGACTATACGGTTGTGCTCATAAGTTTACATACCCTGGCAGAATTTATGATTTCTTGGCCATTTTTCAGAGAATATGAATGAGAACACAAAATCTTTTCTTTCACTCGTGGTTAGTGTTTGGCTGAAGACATTTATTATCAATCAACTGTGTTTACTCTTTTTAAATCATAATGACAACAGAAACTACCCAAATGACCCAGATCAAAAGTTTACATACCCCAATTTTTAATATTATGTATTGCCCCCTCTAACATCAATGACAGCTTGAAGTCTTTTGTGGTATTTGTGAATGAGGCTCTTTATCTTCTCAGATGGTAAAGCTGCCCATTCCTCTTGGCAAAAAGCCTCCAGTTCCTAGAAATTTGTGGGCTGTCTTGCATGAACTGCACGTTTGAGATCTCCCCAGAGTGGCTCAATGATATTGAGGTCAGGAGACTGAGATGACCACTCCAGAACCTTCACTTTATTCTGCTGTAGCCAATGACAGGTCAACTTGGTCTTGTGTTTTGGATCATTGTCATGTTGGAATGTCCAAGTACATCCCATGAGCAGCTTCGTGGCTGATGAATGCAAATGTTCCTCCAGTATTTTTTGATAACATACTGCATTCATCTTGCCATCAATTTTTGACCAAATTTCCTGTGCCTTTGTAGCTCACACAACCCCAAAACATTAGCGATCCATCTCCGTGTTTCACAGGCCTTGTTGACTTGTCTTGAAATGTAGCATTTATGGTGGTGGCCAAAAAGCTCAACTTTGGTCTCATCACTCCAAATGTCTTTGTGCCAGAAGGTTTGAGGCTTGTCTCTGTGCTGTTTGGCGTATTGTAGGCGGGATACTTTGTGGCATTTGCGTAGTAATGGCTTTCTGCTGGCGACTCAACCATGCAGCTCTTCTTTCTTCAAGTGCCTCCTTATTGTGCATCTTGAAACATGTTTTCAGAAAGTCCTGTATTTCACCTGAAGTTATTTGTGGGTTTTTCTTTGCATCCCAAACAATTTTCCTGACAGTTGTGGCTGAAATTTTAGTTGGTCTACCTGACTGTGGTTTGGTTTCAACAGAACCCCTCACTTTCCACTTGATTAGAGTTTAAACACTGCTGATTGGCATTCTCAATTCCTTGGATATCTTTTTATATCCCTTTCCTGTTTTATACAGTTCAACTACCTTTTCCTGCAGATCCTTTGACAATTATTTTGCTTTCCCCATGACTCAGATACTGGAAACGTCAGTGCAGCACTGGATGAAAGATGCAAGGGTCTGTCAGGAGTCCAGAAACTCATTGACCTTTTATACACACACACTAATTACAAGCAAACAGATCACAGGTGAGGATGGTTACCTTTAATAGCCATTCAAACCCCTTTATGTCAACTTGTGTGCATGTTATCAGTCCAAAATCACCAAGGTATGTAAACTTTTGATCAGGGTTATTTGGGTAGTTTCTGTTGTCATTACGATCTAAAAAGAGTAAACACAGTTGATTGATAAAAAATGGCTTCAGCCAAACACTAACCATGAGTGAAAGAAATGTTTTTGTGTCATCATTTTCATATTCTCTGAAAAATGACCAAGAAATCATACATTCTGCCAGGACATGCAAACTTATTAGCACAACTGTATCTCAGTGTCCTATATTTTTGTGAAACTCAGGGTCTGCTAAGTGCTTTTGCACCCAAATGTAGCGCTGCTCCCTTAAGGGTTGCTTAAAGATTCAATTCCTCCTGGGTCTTCCCATTCTGGGAATTCTCCACCACCTCCTGACACTCTGGGTTCACTCATTTTTGCAAGATTAGTTAGAGTCGGCACATTTGCAGTAATAGAGACCACACCACAATTTTGAGTTCAAAGTGTTTACTTAACTCGTGTCTTATATGAAAGGGTAACCTTTGAATAAAAAAGATCAAACAGTCAATGAATAATGACTAACAGGGTTTGTTTAATTAGAGTCTCACAAAGTTTCACACACTCAAGTTAACTTTGTTAAATTGGATGAATAGGGGAGAATAGTTACTTAATAGCATTCACCACTCCCTGCTACTCACCAGTGTTGACAATAACTGAAACAATAGAATTCCTCCAATTAAGTTTAATCAATTACCCGTTGGTTCACTTGTGGGTAAAATAATGATGTATTACTTGAAGTAATACCATTTAAAGCAATGAATTTCCAATAAAGCTAGGTGAGTCCGAGGTAAATTGATACCACTCAATGGAATGCAGATGAAACTGGACCACTCAAAAAATGCAAATGAACAGTACCACTCAATGAACAATTTAACTCAGTATACAACCACTATAATAAACAATAGCAACTATTTATTTAAATCCTCCTGGTCTAATTCTGAGAGTTCTTAGGGGATGCAATAATACCAAGTAAACAGCCCTGAGTATAATGAAGTAGGGAAGAGGTTTTGAGTATCTGTGGTTTGTAGCAATCCTGTCTTGCAAAGTTCAGTAAATCTTCTGCCGGCTTTTTTTGATTGGAAGTTAGCTGCCTGAAAACACTGTGTCCTAATCCTTGGGATAAGGCACAAAAGAGGTTAAACTTCACTGAATCAAACAACCTTCTCAGCGAGCTCTGGCTCTCTAAGATTAAACTGGTAACTAACAGCAATCCAGTTTATCTAGTAACTGTAATCCAGGATGCAGTTATTATATTCTTTCAGAACTTTCAAACTGCAAAGACACTACAAGTACTCTTAAAGGTGGGCCTAGGCCAGCTCACCAAACCAAGGGGGTGGCTGCAGATGAAAGGTCCAGCTGTTCAGATGGTGACGATGTCGCTGGAACCATTGGTGCACACTTGCTCTTTGTCCGGGAAAAAACGGCCTTCACTGTACTCCTTACAGCTCTCCCGGATTGATCAAGGCGGCTGTTGCTGTGAGAATAGGCTGGTTCTGCCAATCACCCTCCAGAATGATGTAGCACTGCAGCTTGCTGGATCACTTGTAGAAATTTCAGCCTGCTGGAATCACTGCATGTAGGCCGCAATCCTGTTTCAAAGACACACAGGGCCCGCTGCTGATCGATCACACTGTCCAAAGAGACCGCGCCAAGCTCCTCCTCCCACTTAAAAAGTCCTTCCACAAGGCACTATTTCTCCCAGGAACCCTCACTGCAGCACAACCCGCTGGGACATGGAGTCCTTCCATATCAGAGTCTGTAGATTTTTTCCATCTGTCACACTACAAATCCCACAAAGCATCACTCGGACAGATCAGGTCCTGTTCAATAGGTTAACACTAGAGGAAATCCTCCATAATATTCCAAGGGCACAATTGTCTCTATGCCAGAGGAGCATTGCTGGACTCCTGGCTACACACCCAAAGGGTGTCCTGGTCCTAACCCTCTCTCCCCAGTTATTTAAGAGAAAATAAATCTGTTTTGTTCTGCATCAACAAAGTGTCTGGTGCCCAACTCAATTCTTCTGCCTGCACCCACCATGCCTAGTAATCCACTCTGTGAGGATGGATGTCAGCTGTCCCTGGCTCTGGAGGTCACTATCAGGCTCCTAGGGACCGGGATCATGGCTACAACTGTAAGGGCTGCATCACAACACGGTTTACTAAACTTTGCCATAATCAGAGCATGGTCAGACATACAAATATGGTCCAACTGTCTTACAATGACTATTGGTCAAGCTTTGTTCCTAAATAGAAACCCTCATGTCACATGAACACTCCTGTTTAGGCTTTAGAGTAGCAAAGGGGAAAAATTGCTTCAAAGGCAGTTCTTGATCCAGCTTCAGGAGAAAATGATATCACACACGATTTTCTAACTGGAAATAGCTTTGGTAGACTCCTCTTATGTCTATGGAAACCCTACCTAACCAAACTCACACTAAAAGGCAATTTAGCAAATCCGCTAGTGAATATAATATTTTGAAAACACGGCTTATAAAAATCTGTGAAAAACAGTGAAGTTAATAGTTCAAAAGCTCTCTCAGAATGTCTTCATGAGAAAGAAGGAAAGAATTTTTGGAACCAGGACGCTGCACTTGTTGTTCCTGACATTTTTATTGGCGTTTTATGCATGTTTATGATGTAAGTGCAACGTTTGTCTTAAAATAAATCCCTTTTGTGTACATACTACACCATGATCTCCTTATCTTTGTACCTTGTGCATATGATGGGATGACGAGAGGAAGATTACTTGTGACCTGTCCTTTACACTAAGAGACAAAGCACAGAGGTAGTGGAGAGACCTTACTTCTCCAAAAGCATATATGACCAGCCTATAACTTTATAAGTTTCTAAAGCTGCATGCCACTTCTTATATCCTTTTCTTATGAAGACATTCTGATAGGACTTTTGGTCTATTAACTTCACTGTTTTTCACAGATTTTTATAAACTGTGTTTTCAAAATATTATATTCACTAGCACTGCACTTTTATATACTGCTACTTTGAAGGACCATATCTAGACTTTTTGTGCTGGCTGCTTTTCATTTATTTTTACCTGAGCGCGGAGTTTACCACTATTTACTTTTAAATTAGCAAATTCACCCCTGTCCTAGAGGTACTGCAACAGTGGTTGGTTTGTCAACATAATCTTATGCAGCCCTACTCTAATACATTTTTTTTACACAGATGAGGTCATAATATTACAGTTTAAAGTATGAACAATGCTATGACAATTGAGGTACTAATGTTTTTCATAAATGTCATTCACCATCTATGAACATTTAATTACAAGGCAAACTATTCCTGATTCTGAATGAGTAGATTGCCAAAAATAGAGCAAATTCCATAGACTTGCAGTTTCGCATTTCACTTAATGCAGTAAATTCTTGCTGAACAGCAGGAACATGCACACCATGCATATTTGTTTTTATTGTAATAAGCTCAACAGTTCTAAGATTTCCAAGCCACTCTGTAAAATGATAGTTCTGGGAATTGTTTAATAATCCAAGAAAAGCCACTTTATTGTTTAAAGTCTTATGTATTGGTATTTATTTATGGTGTTATTTCCATTCAAGAGTGTTATCTGCAGATGAACAAGCTAAATCAGAAGTATCTGAATTTGTGTTTTTATAGACCAGATCTAAACTGTTTTCTAATTAAATTTATAGAAAAATTAATTATTAAAGTATATTAGTATCTCAAAATGTATTTTCATTTTTTGATAGAATGTAGAACGGCTAGAACAGCTGTTAAGATCCTCAATTGAGAGATCTGCCCTTTCTGTCCTGGTGACCATTGTCACAGAAAGTGATAGAAAATTAAACATTTTAGGGCTTATTCACTGCATTGAAGTGTTGTGTCTAAAGCCTCGTACACACGGGGCGACGATCGTACGTACGATCGTCGCAAATCGTATGTTGCATAATGTAACTTGCATACTGACTGCACTACACGATTGTACGACCACAGAAGGATGTTCAGGTGCATGTAATTAGCATCCGGCCGTTCCTGACTTCTGAGCATGCGTGTTTTGCACAATACAACTTTGTTGTACCAACTGCTCTGTACACACGATACAACGGTCGTATGAGCGCTTGTTGGTACGACCAAGTTTTCTAGTCTGCTCATACAACTCCCTTGTACGACCGTCGTATGTTCGACTGTTCTAATCGCGCATACGAACGATCGATATCGCATACAACGGTCGTTAGTACGACCTGTTGTATACGATCGTCGTCCCGCGTGTATGAGGCTTTACTGCAATGCACAGTAACATACATTGTGTCAGGAATCAAATGAAGTGAGCTCTTGTGTAAGTCCCCAGTGTCAGTTTTCACCAGAGCTTCTGATGATGGAAATGGATTTCACTGCATGCTGGTTCAGGTCACAATCCCTAGGTTCACCCTGCTGCAGGTACAGAGAGAACTAATGTGAGTAGACATGGGAGCAAGCAGAAGTACAGGTGAGCAGAGAAGAAGACAAGATAAAGAAAACAGGCCAAAATTTACAGCAGACTAGTACATCTCTGACAGGTAAGGCTGGGGTTGATACCCAGAAGATCACTTCAAGGAAACACCAGGCAGGACAAGGAGTAGCAAGTGGGCACACAGAGATAAATGAGAGCTCCTTAGGCAATAGGACCTGATCTGAGCACGACCTAGATTGTGAGGGAGATGGGGGAGGCTGGGCAGGGAATTGCCAATTAGCAAGGTATATTAGGCAGCAGGTTAGGCAGATGAAGTCCAAGAGAGCACATGCTTGTATTGCCACAGGTACCAGCTGAACTACAGCAGCAATGAGGTAAGAACACACCATAGGTGACAGATCAGCTCTGCAGCTGATCTGGGACAGTAAGACACTAGTACTGTGCACTGTAATGTGACACAAAAATGCAATTTATAGTCTGTTCTGGTGTATTGGTGAGCCCATTCATATGAATTGGCCTCCGTATGCAGTACACGCTAACACTTGTGCATTCAACACACTGCAATGGATCAATACTAGTGTGAATAAGTCCTAACTAGAGTTGAGCGAACCCGAACTGTAAAGTTCAGTCCGTACCAAACTTTCGGGTGTCCGTGTACCGAACCCGAAGGTTTGAGAAAAATGTTTGGGTTTGGGTTCTGGGATTTTATCACGCATGTTGAATACCTGCAGGGCAGCCAATCAACAAGCGTTTCACTGGTTTTCCCTAGAAGCCATCACAGCCATGCCTACTAATGGCATGGCTGTGATTGGCCAATGCATCATGTGACCCAGCCTCTATATGAGGCTGTAATCACAGTGCTGCATGTCACATGCTCTCAGGTTAGTGTAGGGAGAGGATGCTACCGGTGCTGTGAGGGACAGATTGTGATGGACAGATTGCATATCTAATAACTAGGTAGAGATTACTACTACTGCTTTGAGGGACAGATTGTAGATCTATAACATCTCATCCTGCATTACAGAATGATCTGATTACAGAACGATCTCTCATCCTGCGTTACAGAACGATCTGATACTGGACTAGGTAGAGATTACTACTGCTTTGAGGGACAGATTGCAGATCTAATAACATCTTCCATTTTTCTTCCATTTGCAGCCCTCTAGCACTTTCCAGTACTTTTTTACAGTCATTTTTGTGCCGAAAAGTTCGGGTCCCCATTGACTTCAATGGGGTTCGGGGTCCGGGGTAAAGTTCGGATAACATTCGGTACCGAACCCGAAGGTTTCCACGAAGTTCGGCCAAACCCACCGAACCCGAACATCCAGGTGTTCGTTCAACTCTAGTCCTAACAGTTCTTACCAGAATAGGCAATGAGGATAATCTTCCAATGCGAGAACAGATCTAATGATCTAAAAGGGGATTATTATACTTTATTATTACTTATTACTTATAATTTTTGTCTATGGCAGCAGTTCTTAAACTGGGTCCTCAAGTACCCCCAACAGACCATGTTTTCGGGTTTTCTTTTATCTTGCACAGGTGCTTTAAATCAGAGTCAATGGCTTGGTATTTTGGACAGCTATTTTATGTAAGAGAAATTCCCAAAACATGGCCTGTTGGGGGTACTTGAGGACCGAGGTTGAGAACCACTGGGCTATGGGAAAGAAAATGAAGGTAAATCATTCCAATTGGACACAGGCTGCATAAAAAAAAAGATTTGGCTAGAAATAGTCTTAAGGCCAAAAGTCTAATGATCAAAAACCAATAACTAAAAATTGATTATGAGATCCTGATACCCATACACAGTGCCAAACCTTTACTTATTTGCTGCCATCAATTGACCCGTGAATGATTGTATAACTTACAAGCTTAAAACTGCACACGTAATAATTGATCAAATTATTAATGTTGGAAGTCCCAACGCTAAGGTTTAGTTAACAAAAGATGACATAGCAAAAATGTTGGCCTTGGTATAAAAATTAACATTTTATATATTGGGCACTTTTTACTTATTTGTAATGATACCTAATGCATTGCTAACAAATTTGCAAGTAGTATTTACTATCTTCAAAGTGTGTCATAACAGCTTAATTGTTTATTAATTAACAAATACAATCAGCGCAAATAAGTAAATTGACTAATTATGAGCAGACACACAAAAAGTGATTTCACTTCACTCAATAATGGTAAATCAAACATAAAGTGCAGCGCTATTAGCAGATAAGTTTATACTAAACACAAATATGGATCCAGTACTGTTGCAGCATAGGTCAGGTAGCACTGACTGTCCTCTTGTCCAGTGGTTCTCAACCTCAGTCCTCAAGTACCCCCAACAGGCCATGTTTTCAGGTTTTCCTTTACCTTGCACAGGTGCTTTAAAGCAGAGTCAATGGCTTGGTATTTTGGACAGCTATTTTATTTAAGAGAAATTCACAAAACATTGCCTGTTGGGGGTACCTGAGGTTGAGAACCACTGCTCTAGCCCATAAGCAGCCAGCCTTCCACTGACAGCCCACCCGTCACCTGACATTCAGTGGTGTGAACCAACAAATGGGCAATATAGGACACAACTCAGATTGAGAAGATATATTAGGGCTCTGAAAGCTGCAAAGATTGCAATGCAGACTCAGTTAACATTTTGGAAATAATATTAGATCACACAAATTAGTTTAACCACTTCCCTGCTGAGCTATAGCCAATAGCACGGCTCTTCAGTTCTGGGAGGGCATCCTTGGACCTCCTTCCAAGAACGCGCTTCACGCATGCACCCTGGGACATGCATTGGGAAGTGTCTGTGGTCGCTGTGTACCTTGAACACAGCAGATCACAGATCAGGGTAAAGGGCCAATCACAGTGGTCCTTTACCATGTGATCAGTCACAGATGTAAACAGACTTGCCGGTTATAGGCTCTTTTTTCCCTCACACCGAGACAGCATGAGAGGAAAGGAGAGGCAATCTGTCAGGGCACAGGGAGTACATTATTCACACCGATAATTGGACACTCAGTGCCCTGATTATCAGTGCAGCCCCATCAGTGCCGCATTTCAGTACCCATCATTGCTGCCTCATCAATGCAGTCTTGTCAGTGTCTCCTCATCAGTGCCCATCAATGCAGCTTATCAGTGCCTATCAGTGCTGTCTCATCAGTCTCTATTAGTTCCCATCAGTGGAGCCTCATCAGTGTCCATCAGTACCCATCAGTGCAGCCTCATCAGTGCATGAGTTGATGGAAATGCACACCGAATGCGGAGATTATGGTGTGTATTCTCTCTAGTTTACTAGTTCATTGAATGGTTTATTAGATACACCTTCAACAATTAGCTCAAATTAAATAAATTATGTGAACGTTTACTTGTCCAAAAAGACATTAGTAATCTCTGATTGAATATGGATGTAGCCCAGTCTGCAACTCTGGCAACAGAGGAACGGCTGTAGGGACACCCCCCTCCACCTGCTGCAGCTGACAGAGGGACAGGAGTGGCTGCAGTAAGAGGGACAGAACACTGGGAAGAACACGAGCTGATGGGAGCTGTAGTTTCCAAACTGACACAGACCTGTGGGAAGCAGGAGCAGGAACTCCATTTCCCAGGGTGCAAAGGGAGAGGAAGCAGAGCAAGTAGAGAATGGAGAGCCCACACAGGGAGGACATCCCATGTGGGGTTACAAAGGCTGCAAACACAGGCTGTGTAGTGTGCTGTAGACTGAGGAAAGAAGCAGTAGAAGAGCTCTGGCTGGCTGCTGATGGAGAGAGGGTCGCCGAACCCTTAGGGCTCAAGGCTGGACACCTGCCTGTATGGACTGAGCTGCTGCAAGGAGACCAGCTTCCTGACCTATCTACTCTGCTACTACAGGCCCCAGAGAGGTTATACAGTGTTTACTGAGACCTGTGTTGCCCAATTCTGCTGTGTGCTGCCTGATGTGACTGAGCAGTTGCCATTATTGTTTGGGAGTGATGGCTGCCCAGACCTGTGTGTGTAAAGACTGCCGCAAGTTTAGGGTAAATCTGCTGTGCTCATCAGAGTCTATGTTGCTGCATTGTGCCTACCTGTGTTGCTGCTAAGGTTCCCAACACCAGCTTGAGGGGGAATCCCTGTACATGCAGCGTGAACCCTCAATGGGCCTCAAGAAAATGCAGCAAAATCATAGGGAGTAGTGCATGGCACTTTGGCCACTTAATACTGTCCCTGGTGCTCTTATTGCTGTTTAAAGTTACTACCTGTGGAGAGTTCACCTTGCACTCTTTTTTTTTTCCCCTTTGCATTATACTGTAAATACTCTTGAGTGAGTGCTCCAACGGGAGATCCAGGGCCGCAACGGAAGCTAACTGTACTTAGATCAACTGACCAGCAGTTTAGAACGTATTTCTTTAACTTTCAGTCAGCTCATCTATTTAATTTTCTATTCTGTATAACAAATGATTTATTGTCTCTTTTGTTACAAATGTGTGCTGCTTTAGATTCTCTATTCAGTTGCATTATCATTGTTCATTGCTCCACTCATTTTCTTCCCCACAGGGCTTTTGCCTGCTCATTAAAGCTCATTTAAAGCCACTGATGTGCCGGGCACTATACTGCTTTTTTCAGAGTCGTGGCCACTGAGAACAAGGGACCTGAAGAAATAACAGCTTCTTTGGGGGTTAGCTCTACATAAAAAATATATAAATTTATTTTTTATTTACTTCTGTTTTTTTCTGTTGTATTATATGGACTTGTGTCTTTTTTCAACCTGAATAGCTATGTAACCATGAACAGAATTTTTGGAGGGAGGATGAGTATAGATATAATTAGTCTACAACAGACTTGTGCATCAGCACATATAGACACACCAGTACGTTTTTCATTTCAGATTGCCTTAGATGTGTTCTAAAAGCTGATGCAAGCAGTATGTTTCTCTCTAGTCAACAAAAAGGAAAATAAATAAAAGGATGGAGATGATGTAATGGCTATACTACTCAACAATGATACTAGGCAACCAATCATACCATTATGTGATCTTAGTAAGGTTACAATGGTATCAAAATCTAGGGACCATTCTGACTGGTGCCAACTGTGCTGGCTGGCAACAATAATGTTATTATATGTGAGACCGATACAAGCTGCGTTGCTTATTAATGCATTATTCCAGATCTTTCTGTGTATTGCATACTGTTCCTCACTTTTGATAAAATTACTGAGGCATGCTTTCTTTTCACTCCCCATGACCCATTCAGTCAACAAGCTCACCTCCAGAAATCCTAGGTGCAACTACATATATTGGTAGGTATTGTATGTCAGTCATTGATGACAAAAGTATTGCTATGGATGAAAAGCATGTATTTTGTTAGCCTTTTGTGATAGCAGATAGCTTGCTGATTCCTAGGGATGATGTTCGTGTTTGTGAATCGTGGACCTGGCAAATTAAAGAATATGTTACCCCAACATTTCATATGTGTCTGTTGTACCATGTACTTGTGTTAAAAAGTACCCTGTTCCCTTTGTATTGCTTCCTTTGTGTAAATCACCTAGTGCACCTGCCAGCCCCTCTACTTTCCTATTTCAAACTGACCATACCAGGCATTGAAGCACATTTCCTCCCAGTGTGGTCAGTTTTCTAGCTGTGCTAGAAGAACAGCCTGCCTGTCCTCCAATGCCCAAAACTTTTGCTGACAAGTCCCTCTGCAAAGCGATTCACTGAGAAGAGCATGCTCTTTTTCCACCCCCAAATCTCCAAGCCCCTTATGCAACAGAGAACAGAAATGATGTGATCACTTGAAAAAAAAAGAAGAAAGTATTTGTAATTTTTTGCTATTTACACAAATGTTTTGCATTTAATTTCTATTAACTTTAACCACTTCAGCCCCAGAAGGATTTCCAGCTTTAGGACCGGAGCCCTTTTTGCGATTCAGCACTGCGTCGCTTTAACTGACAATTGCGCGGTCATGCGGCGTTGTACCCAAACGAAATTTGCGTCCTTTTTTTCCCACAGAGCTTTCTTTTGGTGGTATTTGATCACCGCTGCGTCATTTCTGATCGCCGCTATAAACAAAAGAAGAGCGCGTTTTAACAGCGAGAAGAAAACAAATATCGCCGCTAGTCTTTACTGCGTCTCCACTAGTTTATGGTGGTTTTCTTT
>BLSH010359296.1:165865-198828 GCA_018402905.1 Glandirana rugosa
GTGTAGACAAATCAGACACAGTGAAAATAATATCGGCGATTATTCAGTTGTAGACCACTTCTTGTGTAGACAAGCGGCTATAATAAAAGTGACACAGACTAAACAGATGTGTGAAGAACATGTTCTGTTTGCAGAACAGATGTGCACTTATTCACGGTTTCATTAAAAGTGACACACAGACTTTAAATAAGTTTACAGAACAGATGTGCACTTATTCCCGGTTTCATTTAAAGTGACACACAGACTTTAAATAAGTTTACAGAACAGATGTGCACGTATTCCCGGTTTCATTTAAAGTGACACACAGACTTTAAATAAGTTTACAGAACAGATGTGCACTTATTAACGGTTTCATTTAAAGTGACACACACATTTTGCAGAACAGTGATATGGGTTCTCCCGGCTTATTTATACTTTTTTGACACAGTTTGAAGATGATTTTAGAACAGTTCTATGGCCTCTACTGTTAATTAATACTTTTCAGACCCAGTTTGAAGATGATCCCAATTCACCTCCATTTTTGCTTTTTTATGTTTTTATTTTTTTTTAAATATTTAAAGTTATTTCCCTGTCCCCATTTCTTTGTAGGGCACTTGCCCCATCCTTACCCCCATTTTCCTTCCTTTTGCAGACCTCTAGGACCGTCCTGGAATTTTTTACAGCATTTTTAAGAATTTTCATTAAAATTACCAGAACCCCAGACACGAACCCGGACTTTTTTTGAAAAGTCCGGGTCCGGGTCCCGGACACCCCAAAGTTCGGTACGGACCCGAACTTTACAGTCCGGGTTCGCTCAACTCTAGCCATAATGCAATAGTTTCCCGATTGAGGTTTTTCTGGGAAAAAAACGCATTATGGCTGCTAGATGGAGCTGATGATGATAAGAATTAAACCTATTAGACATTATACAGGAATATTTGTGACAACTGAGCAAATTCTTGAGAAATTCAAAACAATCCAAGGTCTTTTTTTTTTATTAATATTTCTTGTTCAGATGGGTCAGGATAAATGAATTGGCGGAATGTATTCGGGTGCCAGGTATTGTACAGGAATTAAGTGAGGGAGAGGCACAACATTTTTTCTTGAAATGTATACACTTGTCAGAACACCTGTCAGAACACAATAACACAGCTGAGGAGATCGCTGCACCAACATTGCTTGTGTTGGTACAGCGATCTTTCATTTTGTTTTGTTCAGCCCGCTGAGTTAAATGAAAAAGAACTGTGCAAACACACGTTCGCATCTTTGAAAGTTGGTAACTCTAAGGTTTATATGTATTGGAAATTAATGTTTTTACTTAAAAATACTACACTGTTTTTTTTTTAGGTGGATTGACAACTCTGGAGAAGGTAGCGGGGAAGAGAAGATTGGAGACTGGGTGCATTCTACTTTAGATTTTATTGATGAAAAGCTGTATGCTGTGTGTCCCATTCCAAGTATTTAAAGGGTAACTCCACTTTCGTGGGGAAAAAAAACAGCAAATAAAGAAAAAATTATATAGCGTGTACAATTGCGATACAAGTCATATTGTAATTGAATGTTATTAAAAATTACCTTTCCTCTTCAATCTGCAGCTGTTGTAATTTTCTGAGAATGCATTGCAATATGGCTACCTGGAGTTGTTCTGTACAGAGTATGTACTGACCACTCCCCAGAAACATAATTTCCTGCTTGTATGATTGACTCACCAATTTTACCAGAAGTCTGCCTAAGATACAAGTCAGATTTCAGGCATCCCCTGCAACAATAATATTTGGAGGGATACTTTTAATAGGAACACATCTAAAGGGATGCAGGCCCAGTAAATTTCCTCATTAGTGCTCTCCAGCTGCACACCTGACAGTTAAATATGAAACCACTCACATTAGACCCACTTAGTACAGAGGCACAGAGAAGCACAGGGGATTTCTTCAGAATAACAAAAGGTAGGAATCTGAAACAAAGGCTGTTATAATCCTTGCAATGTACATAGATCACCCAGAGGGGAATGTTTTTTTCTCAACAAAAGTGGAGTCACACTTTAAATACTGTCTACAGAATCTGTACAATACTTCTACATTTTCTGTAAAATATATGCACTCTAAGGTTAATTTGAAGAAAAAGCTGCATGCTGCATGTCCTTCTTAAAATGTGGCCTACTACAAGTGCTTAAATGTTGTCTATGGAGTCAGTGCTAGGCAGCTGACTCTGGGGTAGAGTTTGGAGGCTCCCCCCTCTCTGCTTTTTGGGCGGGTCGAGGGAGGGGTACAAATAGCAGCTAACACCCGAGGGTCTAACCCTAATGCTCGTCTCCAAGGGTACAAGTGATCCCGCTTTCTTAATTCTTGTATTCTTTTTTTTTTTTTGTTTTGCTTTTTTTTTGGACACTATAGAACCTGACTCAATCCCGTCAGTCTTAAGTTAAGACCTATCCTACCAGAGGGAAAGACTCCACTGATTGGGGGCATTATCACGTGATGTAACTTGTAATGAGGCAATATTTAAGTGTTAACCTTGATGTATGTTAGCTGCCTGTACACAGTTTCGTACTCTCTTCTGAAAACTTGAATAAACTTTATGTTAAAAAAAAAAAGGTGTAACACGTAACATGTTACAGATGCAGCAACCCTTGCAACCCCCATTGTGATAGTGAGTGGGAGATCTTCTCCCCCGCTCGCTGTTGCAATAAAAAAAAAAGAGTTCTGTGAATGTGAAAACTACAAGTACCGTCATCCTTTGCAGCTGTCGGCTTGTAGTTCTCAGTGAACTACCAGGGTGCTGTTGAGCACTGTAGGTTTCTCCCTGTCAATGTGAAACTGCCTGCCCATATGAGGTATGAGCAGACAACTTACATGGACAGTCTGCAAGAGCCCTGAATTGCATTTTTTTTACTATGAGCTGCAAAGCATTGCACCCTCGATCAGCAGATTACTGGTGCAATGCTTTGCAGCTCATAGTAAGTAAAAAAAACAATAAATGCACATTTATTGTACAGTGTATACAGTGAGTGAGGTTGATTTACTAAAGGCAATAAGGGCCTCCACTTTGCAAGTATATTTTCCCCGAAGCCTAGTAAATGTGGTGAAATTTTAGTGGGCAAATACCCATGCAAGGAAAATATAAAAAAAAATTACAGTAAAATCTGTTTCACCAAATGTACCCCGTTTCCTATCAGCTCAGACTCTACACATCTTAGATATATGGCTGTAAATGGTTTAATGTGGCAAAACACAATATAAATGGCAAATTTAAGACATTGGAAAAAAAAGGATGTTGTAGGATTTTAATGGACTACATAATTCTATAAATACCATGAACAAATCTAAGAAAATAGCCCTCTTGATCTCCTTTGCAGACATGTCCACAATTTGCAATGCATTTAGGCTTGCCTTGTGTAGATAGCAACATTTTTAAGCAATAAATATTGTACAGAGCAGGCTGACTTTAAAACAGCTTGAATCGTAGTACACCACAGGCTGTGTCCTGTAATTGGCATTACCACATGCAGCTCCAAAGTGCTGTTCATTTAAATGTGTTTCATTAACCTTCAATCAGCACAGGAACTGTCCAATATTACTTGGTTATTCTCAGCAGTCTGCACAGATCTCCAGATCATTCATGCCAGTATTTCTTCCTTCAGATCATTCAATTAAAATGTTACCATTTTAACTACAAAGTAAAAAATATATATATATTTAATAGGCAACAAATACAAATCTATAGCAGGTCATCTTTTTTTTTTTTTTTTTTAATCTGCACTTCTAACACAATGAAACAATGAAGAATTCCTGTTTGTCTAAAAATGTTTTCATCTGACTTTGTGAGATATAATAACTGCTAATCTGACAGAAAATAGCATCCTTGGCTCATTCAACTCCTCTAAAGCCACTGGGACGCCACTTCTTTGGATCTATGCCCAGCACATCGAAATCAAGGATAGATTATAGCATTAAACACATTTAATGCTTTTGTAATAATATTTCTTCAGTACAGCAAATCATTAAGCAGCTGGTTCTTCTTTACACAGCCCATAAAAGACGTTTCTCTATTTTATATAATATATATGTAGGTAGATATTTTTGGTACAATTACTGGATTAGTCACACACTGAGAAATTCCCTGTAAAATTCATAAACTATCAAACAATACTTTGCTCGCCTGTAGCAACAATGTAGAAGCAAGCAAAGAAATACTCATTTAATCCCTTTTAAGATTTGCCACAACAATGGAAACATTCATATGGATTAAACCCATGATTTTACTTATTCTGTGTATTATTTTTGAATCTATAAAATTTATTCTATTGAGGTGCTTGTTAACTTTAGAGAAATACATTTTTAATTGGTTTATGCTAATGAGTAACACGAAAGACTACGTAAGGTTCTAGTGGTAAAAAATGTAACTTTTGTCCAAAATGAAATCATCTACTTTTCTTCCACCTTTTAGAACTCCTTGACATTCAGAATGGAGGAAGGGGCAGCAGTTGAGAACCTTCTCGAGAGAACTCCCAACATTCACCTTTCCCACCATCTTATTTAAAAATACTATTTTTTGGGGGGGCAACTAGGAATGAGCAAATGTGTGTGAGGGTCATGGGCCATTTGTTAAACCCATCATAAAGTCAGAAAAATGTAAACTTTAATCCAGACTGAAGTTTATATCAGGGCAAATCTTGAAAATCAATTCTGGTCATTTTTAAGGATAACAGGCAAGGGACTTTCACACAAGTACCAAGATGAGAGGGTCCTCCTATTTATGTTACTATGAGGTTGACATGGGAAAAACACCACTCCTTACTATTACATGCCTGGGAGATGCTTTTAGGCTATATGCAGTGTTATGGGACAGCATTATTCTCAGGGACAGCATCAGCGACACCATATTCTGGCACTGCATATTTTGCATGTGTAACAGATTTTTTAAAATTTACATTTAGCTTGGCTTAACCCGGTATTAAACCCAAAACCATGGGGATACCACATGCGTGAGACCTTTTCACAACCTAACAACATAGAGGGGCCCAAAATCCAAGGAGCACCTTCAGGCATTCTAAGGACATAAATTATACATCTAATTTCCTGACTACCTCACATTTATGGAGGTACTGGAACACCAGGACAGTTGAAACACCCACAAAATGACAACATTTTGGAGAGTAAACACCCCAAGGTATTTTTGAAGAGAAAATTATGTTTTTATACAAAGTTGTCAATTTAATAAGATATTTTTTACACACACCATGGCATACTTAGAATAACTGTATATCCCAAAGCTTGATTTGCTGCTCCTCTTGAATGTGGACCACATGTTTGAGACTTTTTCTCTCTTTGGATGGATTATGTACCAGAAATTGTATCTTGTGTATCACACAAATCAACCAATTTTATCAAAACAAATGAACTGTAATGGCCACCTCCATATGAGAGGGCCAGGGAATAACAGTCACATTTCCTATAAGCCAGACAAGCCTAACCTTTTGGTATGTGGTTGCCCCCAAAAATGCCTTGTTCACTGGCCAGGAAGTTCAGGACGCTGAAGAAAGGAAGAACAAAGTAGTTCCTGTGGTTCCATGAGTGTAGTTGTCTGCAGAGGATGGTTAGAACTAGTGTCTCACAGAAATGTAGTCTGTCTGATGTGCAGATGGGCCAGTTCAGGCAGCAGGCAGAGACATAGTCAGCGAACAGGCAAAGGATCAATCTAGGCAGCAGGCAGAAATGTGGTGAATAACAGGCCAGGTTTCTGTAGAGGTGGCAGGCAAAGGAAAAACTGCACTGGTATGGCGGTGATCAGGAACGCTGTTGCTGGCTGCACTGGTCTCGTGATACTAGTATTTTCGTAGCAGTGATCAGGAACACTGATGCTGACTTTCACTGGTCTGGGGACACTGGGACTGGTGTGATGAATAAAACTGTGCAAATCAGTGCTTAGGATATATGAAAATGTATAAATGTCCCCACATATAAACAATAAATAATAAAAAGTGTATTGTCTCAGCTGCTGGAATCCTCCTTTCCCCAAAAAGGTCTCAAAATGATAGTCCTTATTCCCAGTGCCAGAATATCCACATGGGCAAAGTTCCTTAATCAATAGTTCTCTTCAAGGGACCTCATCAATATCTTAAATGCTCACCCGATGGTAAGACCCTATGGGTCAAATCACACTGGCGCCCAACAACAATTCAGTATTACTCTCTCCTCTTCCCTCCACTGCTTGTCATGCCTTCTGGGCAATAATTCCTCATAGACATATAAAAACAAAAACCATCATAGACTGATGCTATCAAGCCAAAAACAGTGCTCTACATACTTTATTTATTGAGCTCACATAAACATGTAGTGATCTCACACTATACCACCAAACAATCTTCCACCAACAGGTGTCCCCTCATGTAATAGCCTTACCAGAACCCTGTGACCACAATCAGCCTAAAATGCACCCAGTCTCCACCTTCTTCAGAGTCCCCAATCAACCTAATGGAGAAAAACTGTCAGATCATTGTATCAACACAAGCAATGTTGGTGCAGTGATCTTCCCAGCTGTGCTATTATGTTCTGACAGCCTGCCAGAACAAACTGATCAGAGCATTGATCTTTGTTGGACTAACAAACAAGTTGGACTTATGAACGAGCTCCCGAACTGGAACTCGTACGTAAGTAGGGGACTTACTCTATGCTTACATACAAAGGAAATATCAAACATCCATTCAAAAATATCCGCACCGCAACTTCAGGTTCATGTGATGTACTTCTGGTTCTTGTGAGGACATAACTTCCTCGACATGTTTCATCCCATTGGAATTTATTGAGAGAAATGACATCATCCACAAAGTGCCTTATATATGTAGCGCTGCCCCCTTGAAGGTGGCTGAAAGTATCAATTTTCCCTTGGATCTCCTCAGTCAGAGGGTCCTCCACCAACCCTGACACTCTGGGTTCACTCATATTGCAAGTTTTTATAATCAATAACCCTATTTTAGTGATGGAGACCACAACACAGGTAAAGCTAGAAAGGTTTACTTTTAATTCTTATTTGTGAGAAAAGAATAACAACTGTGAATAGCAAATAGTACAATTCTTCACATAAGTAGTCAACTTGAAGGTTTTGGCGAACAAAAGGAGTAAGTGATTTGTACACTTTCACCACTCCCTGTATTCTCCAACAATATCAATAATGGAAAACAATGCAATTCCTCCAATTGAGCTCTGATGGGGTTTACTTCCTCTATGTTAACCTGCAATGTAAAAGCATAATGGGCTAGTATGCATCGCATATTAGCCCATTATGTGGCACTTACCTGCATTGGAAGCCAGCGATGTCCAGCAATGTCCCCGCTCCTGGTCGCATCCATCTTCTGCCCCTCTTCCTTCTGGGGCCACGATCTCTGGCTCTGTGACTGTCAGTCATGGCACGATCACAGTGAAGGAACAGCATGGAGGCCGTTTCTTCACTGCGCATGTGCCCAATGACGTTGGTACACGCAGTACACTGTATATCTCCTAAAAAGTGCAGGTTTGGGAGATATGCAGGGAACTTACAGGTAAGCCTTATTATTAACACACTAAATAACCTTGGGCGAGAGGTAATTTGATAATATCTATTGGAATTTGACAAATGAGATATTACAGTAAATCCCTATCTCAAACCAATGACCCAAAGGATAAATTGGTACCACTCAATGGTCTCAACTTGTTAGCAGTATTCTACAATGCAGCAAATACACTATAACATTTATAAATAGATCTACAGTTAAGCAAACACACTAAAAAACATTGGCTTATATATTATTCCTCCTTTTCTAGAATAAAGAGTTCTTAGGAGGTAAAGCAATGCAAGCAATAGCCCTGAGTATATGAGTGAGGAAAAGATGGGTAGATGTAGTCGCAGTTCTCCTGTCTTGTAATGTCCAAGCAATCTTCGGCCGGCAATAAGAATTAGGCACCTATAAATACTATGTCCTTCTAATCAATAGGATGAGGCACAAATGGTGAGATTCCACTGACTTTTTGAATAAGATTAGTCACAACCGCTAAACTGTATTCCGAGGGGCAATAAAGATATGCTGCAAGACAATGTGTGTAATTCTATGTGTGGGCGTGGATCCCTCTCATCGGTTCCAAGGGACTGTTTGAAGATAAATGATCCGGCGCTCAACCGATGATGCTGGGAACGCTGGGACCGTTAGTTTCTGTAGACTGCTTGCTCCTGGGATGTGTAAAGCATCCGCTGCACTTCTTGCAGCTCTCCTGATCGACAGATGCAACTGTTGCAGTAGCTGGCATGGCTTCTACCCAGATGGAGATGAGCTTCGGATGGTTCTGTTGTTCGTTCACTGTATTGCTGGAGAGCGGATACTAGCTGTATCACCTGCTGATAATTTCAGTCGACTGGAATGATTTGCTTAGGCCACAGGCCTAAATCTGACGGCAGCAGCATGCAGGGTTTCTCTCTGGTTGATCACGCTATCCTAAGAGGCCATTGTTAGCTCCTCCTTCCCCTTAAATAATCCTCCTGCAATGCATTGCACCTCCCAGAAGTCTTCAGTGCAACACAGCCTGATGGCAAATGGAGTCCTTCTCAATAAGAGTCTGTTGACTATTTCCTTGTTCCGCACTACAACTCCCACAAAGCATCACTCTGGCTGCAATTACAGTCTTTTCAAAAAGAAAGCACTAGAGGCAGTTCACATTTTAAGCAATGTACACCATTGTCTATATCCCAGAGGAATATTTCAGAACTCCTGGCTACACTCTCCCCTCACTTAAATATTTGATCCCCAAATATTCAGGGCTTGATAACCTGAAATAAACATATGGCTATTACATTATAACCTTCAGATAAATTTAACAGGTACTGACAAACATCTGGGTTCTGCTGAAATCATTTATGTACATTCTCAGTGAGCGCATAATCAATTTTCTGACAGGCCAAGGCAATAGCCATGTCCCACCCAATAGCGTCAGGGTCAGGGGTTAGATGGCGGATACCCTTATCTTTGGACATGGGAAAGGCTGTGGTAGAACCAGCTCTCTTAATGGTAGGAATCAGCCTATCAGAACTTTCTCCAAGAGTGTCATAAGTCAATCTCAATCTTCGAGGTGGATGGATATTTCTGCGAAGACGAGGAGGAGAACGAGAGTCCAGGTGGGTGGCAACATTATCTGCAATGTTGTTCAAAGAGATAGAGGATCTCTCAACTTCTGGTTCTGAATTAGAAACAACATCAGCTTCAGAGGTAATAAGACAATCTTTCTCTGATCCCCACAATGGAACAAGGATGAAATACTTTCTCTCTCTAATGAAATCTTCAAAGGAGAACCATCCATAGGAACAGCATTGAAAGGTAAATCCTCTTCAGGCCCAATTGGTGCATCAGAAGGTAAAGTCTCACCTGGCTCTTTAGTATCTGCAAGTGGAGGAATGCAATCATCTTGAAAATTAATAAGATCCCCTTGTTCTGAAGTAGGAAAAGATAAATCTTCTGATGGAGATTCAACTTTCATTTCCCGACTAGGCAACGGACTCACTGGAATTGCTTGTCCTCTTTCAGGCAACAAAACTTGGGGTTTCACAACTGAAGGCAGAGCCTTATCCACTGGTTTCATTCTTTGTCCTGAAGAAACTTTCTTTCCCACAGGCAACAACTGAGCTCTTTATGAAGGCTTGAAAGAACGAGTAGGCCTATTAACTTCAGTACATGATTTGGGAGGAAGACATCCTGATTGAACTTCTCTATCCGGAATGTTGACAGGATTCCACTCCCAAAACGATACCCAGTCTTCATCCTCACTTTCTTCAGGAATTGGATTAATCTTCTTGGCAGATGATCTCTTCTGTGATCGGGTCTTAGGAGTATGTGGTCTTTCCAGAGGAGCATCTAAAGCAAGACACACCCTCCCAGCGTCGGAAAGGGGAAGCAGATGATCTCTATGCCACATCTTAACAGGACCATTCTGGCCTTCTGTCTTAATCTGATAATCTTGGATCACTCCACAGTAAGACAATGGCACTCCTGCTGGCAATACCCCTATGACTTCTGCAGCAACTTCTCCTCTCAAGTGGTGAACTAATCCTTTGCATAAATCCTGTACTCCATCAGCAGGCACAAGGGTCCACTCTTGAGCTTCTTGACTCTGCCGATGGGACAAAGCATCTGCATCCCTGTTTCCAGCACCAGGACGATACTTGAGACTAAATTGGAATCCAGCCAGAGCAGCCAACCATCTATGTCCTGTAGCATCCAATTTTGTAGTTGTCAGCAAATAAGTTAATAGATTATCATCAGTTTTGACAACAAACTGAGCTCCATATAAATAGTCTTTTAGTTTGTCTATGACTGCCCACTTCAAAGCCGGGAACTCGAGTTTATGGGAGGGATAACTTCTTTCAGAGGGAATTAGGCTTTGACTTACATAAGCTATGGGCCGCAGCTGACCACCATGTTCCTGATAAAGTCCCTCCCAATCCGTCTCGATTGTCATCTACATGAAGCTCTTAGGGTCTTGAAGGGTTGGCATAAGCTAGTACTGGAGCCTCAGTTAGACTGATCTTCAATTGTTGGAAAGCTTTTTCACACAAGGGGGTCCACTGTTCAAATATGGATTCCTTTTTTCCTCTTTGACCTGCCTTCTTCTCTTTCAATTTCTTATCATCTTCCCCAGAGGCTACTTGCAACAATTCGCTGAGTGGCTTGGCTATTTTGGCAAAATTTGCCATGAACCTCTGATAATAGGAACAAAACCCTAAGAAGGATCGCAGCTCTGTAACAGTCTCTGACCGTGGCCATGCAGTCACTGCTTCCAGTTTCTTGGGATCAGTAGCCACTCCATCAGCTGACACAACATGGCCCAAATAAGTATCTGAAGTACGGTATAACTGGCACTTCTCTAAGGACAACTTCAACCCCTCTCCATGGAGCCTCTAGAACACCTTCTCCAGCCTTGCCTCATGTTCTTCCAGGGTTCTTCCAAACACAATGATGTCATCTAGGTACACCAAAACTTCCACCAAATTCATGTCTCCCAAAGTCTGAAAGGTAGCTGGAGCTCCCCTCAATCCTTGTGGCATTCATAGAACCCCAAGGGACAATTGAAGGCTGTCTTCTCCTTATCTTCTGCACACATGGGTATTTGATAGTATCCACTCTTCATGTCCAGCACACTGAACCATTTAGCTCCCGCCAGGCATTGCAAAGCATCTTCAATCCTTGGTGTGGTATACTGATCAGGAATGGTTCTTCGGTTGAGAGTTCTGTAGTCAATACACATTCTTAAAGTCCCATTCTTCTTTCGCACCTCTAGTTTGGGAGAGGCATAAGAACTTCGGGACTCTTGAATCACCCCAGACCTTTTCAATTCAAACAGCTGTTCCCTTAGATCTTCCAAATCACTAAAAGGAATCCTTCGGGCCCTTTTTTGGAATGGCTTCTCTTCTTGTAAACGTATTTGATGATGAGCACTCTTAGCACATCCTACATCAAAGTCATCATTAGCAAAAAATTTCCCCCACCATCATATTTGAGACTTCATCCTTTCCCTCCCTGCATGAGGTAGACCAGCAGTACACTCCTCCAGTTCCCTCCTCAAACCCAGTAGGCTCTTTCCTTTTGGTTCCTCTGCAGGCATCGCTGGAGTGGCAGCACTTACTTGACCCACAGAAATCTGGGCCTTCAAAGTCACTGGATGATTGGAGACATTCTGCAGGCTAATTGATACTTTCTTTTTATTTGCCAGTAAAGCTTTAGTAGGTATGATTTAAGGGACCATAACTAACCCATCAGCTTCAGTCTGTGCATCTGTCTCCAACACGACAAAGGACCCAGGATGATCCTAGATAAGCTTCACAGTAGCCTTCAAGCAAGTAACTTCCCCAGGCTGGAGCACCTTCTCTCTTGAAACCAATTTCCATAAACGGCCCACTCCCTGAACTTCCTGAACTGGAGTCATCCTTTCCTGAATCACTTGCTGACAGGCTTGATGCAATGTGGTATGTATCTTCTCAGATATAACCCCATCTTCTCCTATTACTTTTCTCAGTAGTCTTCTTACCAGGTCAATATTAGTCCCGATTATCATAGAGTTATGGCCTGTCCCCACTGGTCTTGGACATACTACAGCCAGGGTATCAAAGGTTTCAACTCTTCCAGTGGCAGCTGGCCCAAAGGAGATTCTGATTGGAATATATCCATCATACGGGAAGTGGTTAGTTCTGAGACCCCAAATCTCCAACTCTTACAATTTGTTCAAAGGAATATGGTGCAGGTACTGCTCATAAAAGTCTCTATATAGAAGAGTGACTTGAGCCCCAGTATCTAACAGAGCTTGAGTGTATATGCCCTCCACTTGCACTGATACAATAGGGGATGGCCCCACTAACTTCTTTGGTAGAGTAACTTTCTTGGTATCACTATAGGACTCCTCACCTGATCATTCTGGGAGGATTTGACTCCGGCCCTAGCAACTGACCCAGTATTGACTGCCTGCGCCTGACCTTCAGACCCCGATGACAGTTTAAAGGTCTTCTCCTTTCTTGGACTTCTCTTTTGTGGACTCTTTTTGGACTTCTTAACTTTCTGGAGCTCAGATTGGCCGGGTTCCTAGTTGGCTCCTTCACTGGGACCCTCTGAAGTTTCCCGCCAGCTGAACAGCTAATATATTCTGTAATGCCTTCAATGCCTTAGCCATAATGTTAAATTCTTCCTCTTTTTTGGGCACTGTCACTTGAAATGGCCTAGAGTCCTAGAGTCACTTCCCTCTGTCTGAGCAGTTCCATGGACTTCCATAACTCTCATCAGTGCTTGTTGCAATTAACCCTGTGCTTGTGCCTCCTGAGCTAGAAGTTTGACTGGAGATTCTTCAATGATAGGTGAGGAGGTAACCAGTCTAGTGCCTTCGCCCCACTCAGAACCTTCTTCACTATCCGCTGCATATAGTTCTGACTCAACTTGAAATTGTTGAGCAGATGCTTTTACAGCTCTTGGGGTAGTACTCACTTCTGCCATACATTTCTGATTTTTCTCATCAAACAAAGCCTCCTCCTCTCTTACCGTCTTCATCAGCTCAGGATACGTGGGTGCAATCTGTATTCCTTTCAACAACAGCCGCAACACAATAGGGTGATTTGGCCTTGCCCCTTGCAAAATTCTTTCCCATCTTGACCGGTCAGCTTCATTTGAGTCAATCCCTTTTTAAGTACTATTTGATGGAGGTTTCGATCCACTCTGACAACATAAGCAGACAACTTCTCCCCTCTTTGTTGATGAGCATGCTCGAAGTTATACAGTAGATCTGGGATCTTCTCTACCCTTCCATACACTGCACACAGACCTTCGATACAATCCATAGCTACACAATTCGGTTTTCCTCTCCTTAGGCTTCAGATCACATCCACAGCAGGGCTCCATTAGACTTTCGCTCAATCGTTGCCTTTTCACCGCTTCTGGCACATTCCAGTCTTCCACAGCTTGTATGGCCTGGTCCATCCAACTTTCAAAATCTTTTTCCCCTGCAGGAGTAGGTGTACAGCCAGAAAAATATTACAGCTTATGATAACCCTGATGAGCTATAAGATCATGACTCTTTATCAAACTTTCCATCAATTGACCCATATCCAGATAAAAGGAGGTGGGTGGCATCCCTTTAAGGGCATTCACAGCTGCTTTTCCTTCTATATCTGACTTCCTAGCAACATCAGAAGATTCTTCCTGCATGGATCCTTCTACCTTCAAGGGTATGCAATAGGCCTCCAATCCATCTATCAAAGTCACCAGACCTTCCTTGAGATCTACAGGAACACTCTCCCTCCATTCCACCAAAGCAAAGGTGTCATCTTCCTCATAGTCTATTCTTAGATCTACAACATAGGACCCTTGAGTTGGGTAGGCCCCTCTCAACATCAGTCACACATCTTTTTCAAACCACTCCACTCCAGGCAACTTTAGTACTTTCGTCAATTCCAATCGACTCCCTTCCTCTTGAGCTGAGTCCATCTGATTCTTGAGGGTGGCTGAAAGCATCAATTCCCCCTTGGATCTCCTCAGTCAGAGGGTCCTCCACAACTCCTAACACTCTGGGTTCACTCATATTGCAAGTTTTTATAATCAATAACTCTATTTTAGTAATGGAGACCACAACACAGGTAAAGCTAGAAAGGTTTACTCTTATTTCTGAGAAAAGAATAACAACTGTGAATAGTAAATAGTACAAGTCTTCACATAAGTAGTCAACTTGAAGGTTCTGGCGAACAAAAGGAGTAAGTGATTTGTACACTTTCACCACTCCCTGTATTCTCCAACAATATCAATAATGGAAAACAATGCAATTCCTCCCATTGAGCTTAAACAATACCTAATGGGTCTTTGCAAAAGAGGTAATTTGATAATATCTACTGGAATTTGACAAATGAGATATTACAGTAAAACCCTATCTCAAACCAATGACCCAAAGGATAAATTGGTACCACGCAATGGTCTCAACTTGTTAGCAGTATTCTACAATGCAGCAAATACACTATAACATTTAGAAATAGATCTACAGTTAAGCAAACACACTAAAAAACCTTGGCTTATATATTATTCCTCCTGTTCTAGAATAAAGAGTTCTTAGGAGGTAAAGCAATGCAAGCAATAGCCCTGAGTATATGAGTGAGGAAAAGATGGGTAGATGTAGTTTCAGTTCTCCTGTCTTGCAATGTCCAAACAATATTCGGCCGGCAATAAGAATTAGGCACCTATAAATACTGTGTCCTTCTAATCAATAAGATGAGGCACAAATAGGTGAGATTCCACTGACATTTTGAATAAGATTAGTCACAACCGCTAAACTGTATTCCTAAGGGCAATAAAGATATGCTGCAAGACAGTGTGTGTAATGTGTGGGTGCAGAGCCCTCTCACCACCGGTTCCATGGGACTGTTTGAAGAAAAATGATCCGGGGCTCAGCCGATGATGCTGGGAACGCTGGGGCCACTGGTTCCTGTAGACTGCTTGCTCCTGGGAGGTGTAAAGCATCCGCTGCACTCCTTGCAGCTCTCCTGATTGACAGATGTGACTGTTGCAGTAGCTGGCAAGGCTTCTATCCAGATAGAGATGAGCTTCGGATGGTTCTGTTGTACGTTCACTGTATTGCTAGAGAGTGGATACTAGCTGTATCGCCTGCTGATGATTTCAGTCGCCTGAAATGAATGAATCTGACAGCAGCAGCATGCAGGGTTTCTCTCTGGTTGATCATGTTATCCCAAGAGGCCATTGTTAGCTCCTCATTCCCCTTAAATAATCCTCCTACAATGCATTGCACCTCCCAGAAGTCTTCAGTGCAACACGGCCTGATGGGAAATGGAGTCCTTCTCAGTAAGAGTCTGTTGACTATTTCCTCCCTCCGCACTACAACTCCCACAAAACATCACCCTGGCTGCAATTACAGTCTTTTCCAAAAGCAAGCACTAGCGGGAGTTCCCATGTTAAGCAATGTACACCATTGTCTATATGCCAGAGGAATATTTCAGAACTCCTGGCTACATATACCTCATTGCTGCTCATACTAATTTACCCTTACTTCCCATCCTCCAACAATAAATTTATTGCACACACAAAGATATAACATTTATAGCATGGGCATATTCCGGTTGTCATTTAAATTGTAATAGATTTATAATTCCCCATTTATCAAAAAAAAATTACTTATTGTAAAACCAATAATTAAACCATCATCATAATTGTAAGCACCATCTTGTCAAATCTGGTAATACAGATAATGTATATAACCAATATAAACAGAAAAGTCTATGCCACATAATGTGCCATCTAGTGTTTACAACATATTATTTAATCTAAGATACAATTAAGAACAAATATTCATAAAATATATGTAAAATATACATGAAGTAAAACCATATAAATCAAGGAAGAGATATTACATGAGTCTGCCGCATACAAGACCAACCTTCTAAAAATCCAAAATAAAAAATGTAAAACTATTTCCACATTCAAGCCTTTAGGCCATAGCGTATTCAAATCATAAATCCAAAAGGTCTCCTGTTTAGAAATTTCTTTGACCATTCTGGACCCTCTCCAATGGGGGATAAACATATCTACCCCACAGAATTTTAATCCAGAGGGGTCTCTGGACAATCTGGACAATTGCTGGCTTACACTGGTCTTATAACACTGTGACTGATGCAGCGGCGATAAGGAACACTGCTTTTGGCATACACCAGTCTGGTGACACTGAGTCTGGTGTGGTGGTAATCAGGAAATCTGCTGCTGGCTGCACTGGTCTGGCGACACTGATTGATGTGGTGGTGATCACTGTGACTCGCTGCACTATTAGGGCTTGTTCATATGTGAGGTTAGGGATTGCAGAGGCAGTGGCCAGGGGTGCACACATGCTGCAGCTCTGATGCTTTGCAGCTGTGGCAGGAATTACACATTCCTGCACTCCTGCGAATTGTGACCCATTCAAGTGAATGGGGGTGCTTGTGTCCAAATGGTTAAAGCAGTTGTTGAGGAGGCAATACAGCACCTCATCAGTGTCTGTTAAATGCTCTTTGAAGAGTGTTCTGTACACAAATCGCACGTGTGAACAAGTCCTTATGGTGACACCATGAGTAGCGCGGTGGTGATCAGGGACACCGACACTGGTGCGGCAGTGATCGGGGACACTGGGACTGGTGCGGCAGTGATCAGGGACACTGGTACAGGTGTGGTGGTTATTAGGGGCACTGTGAATGGTGCGGCTGTAATTGGGGCACTGTGAGTGGTGTGACGGCGATCAGGTACAGTGTGACTGGTGCAGAGGTGATTAGGGGCACAGACTGGTGTGGTAGTGATCAGGGTGGCATTGTACTGCTGTGGCAGTGACAATGGCTGGCTGTACTGATATACAGTGATATCAGAGCAACCATTGTACATGATCATTGCCACAGCAGTACAATTTCACTATAGTAACACTGAACTTGCTCCGGTGAAAGTATGTAAAAATAAAAAAAACATTATTTTACAACTTTTTTTTTACATGCTATCACCAGAGCAGTGCAGTGTCCCCATAATGTCCCCATAATGGCATTGTACTGCTCTGGGGGGGTGATCAATATTTTTTTACATGGTGATTGTGTATACATTCATGATGACTGTGCAAGCAGCAATCACTTTCCTGTCACTCTTCGGCTGCATTCATGCAGCCATTGTTACTACTGAGATGTCTATGTCTGTGATTGGTCACAATGATCACATGCTACAGGACCACTGTGATTGGCCCTGTACCATGTGATTATTGTGACCAATCACATCATAAGCGGGAGGACATATGGATACATCCTCCCAGAAGCAGGCACTGAATATAAATGGGCAGCCAGATATTGGTTATGCACCTTTTAGCCTGCATTTTGAATAGGACAGACACTGAGCAGATTTTAATCCATAAATCAACATTAAAGAGTATATATTTACAGGAAATATACCTGAAATATTGCACAGACTCCAATTCTAGTATTTAAGCACAAACATTAGACAACTTTTCATCCAAAAATTTGAAAAAATAGTGCATATACAGTATATTACACAGAAAACGACAGGAAAATCATACAGACACTACTTAAGCATTTGTAGTTGGCTGCCTTTATAAAAGGACATACATTATGCAGCCTTAAATTAAAATGTATACATTTCAAACAAAAAGTCAGAAATATAGCCTTGACCCAGGGATCCCAGATTTTGTCAAATTTTTGGGGGCAGTTGCGGCCTAGATAGGTTTGTTTATACATCGGTAGTGCTTCGATCATTAGGGATTTCCAAAGCTGTACTGTGGGCGGTTGTGGCTGATTCCACTGAAGAAGGATTGCCTTCCTGGCAAAGAAAGCTACGTAAAAGGCATATCGTTTCTTGGCCTGGGGCATTTATAAGTTGTCACAAATACCCAACAGTAGGGGGATCGGGCTACAGGGAACCCCAACACTCCCAACTCTAGTTATATCATCCACAACTGAGTGCCAGTACACCTGTATGAGGAGATAAGACCAGACGACATGAAAAAAATTGGCGCCATCGGCTACACATCTTGGACAGGTCGATGACCTATCTGGGTAGATGCCTGCCAAGAGGGCTGCAGAGTAGTATACTCTATGAAAGAATTTAAGTTGGACAAACCTGTCTCTACCTGAAATCATCAAAGGGAGGTATTGTTGTATCCCCTCCTCCCAGTCATCATCCCCCAGTGAGGGTATATCCGTCTGCCATTTGGAGAACAGCCGAGAGACCTTGGATGTGTCCAGGGTGGCAAGGATTGCATACAGTGTGGACATAGTTTTGTCTGTTTCTGGGGATCTTAGTACTTTTTCCACCTTGGACATCTCCAACTCGACCGGAGAGGCAAACTGAGCCCTATAGGCATGCCTATAGAACATTTGATTTGGGAGGTTTCACCTTCTCTTTAAGTCGTCAAAACTTTGCAGCTCTCCTTGGGCCACTATGTCTTCCAGCGTTCTAATCCCTTTACTGGCCCACACCACCGGATCCGGGATAGTCCGAAGGTGCAGCAGCCTCGGGTTGCCCCATAACGGAGTGTGTGGGGATTAGGTATTAGGTTTCTGAACTCGGAGGGACACCGCGTCCCATGCCCTCAGAGTGGTAGACATAGACGAGGTGACTTTGGAGCTAGATCTTGGGCCTCTGAATATTAAATTGCGGAGTTCCGAGTAGGATCCCAGTATTGCCGCAGGGTTGGCTGGCCTCTCCGACAGCCACCACTTGACCGTCACCAAACCTGCCGCCCAGTAGTATTTAAGAAAGGAGGGCAGAGCCAGTCCACACATGGAAATGGGCAGCTGAAGTGTGCCCCTGGCCACCCTGGGAGCAGACTCCTTCCAGATAAATGAAGTAACTATACTTTCCAGCTGTTTAAAAAAGCTAATGGGTATTGATAATAGGACATTACGGAAAAGGTAAGTAAATTTCGGGAGCACACCGACATCTTGACAGGGGCAGGGAGATCTCGAAGTCGTGCATCTCTGCTTAAGCTGAGAGACAACCGAGGTTAGATTTAGGGGAATAAATTGTGTGAGGTCCCGGTGGATTTCTAACCCTAGATACCGGAATTGGTTAACCCACTTCAGAGGAATGTCAATTTGGGGAGGCTGCAGAGATTTGTGCAGGGGGAAAAGAACAGATTTCCCCCTATTTATACGGATACCTGAGAAGGTCCCAAACCTATCTATCAGTGCCAGGGCTGCTCTCAGGGACGCGGCATCATCCGATAAATATAGCAGAGTGTCGTCCGCGCAAAGTGAAACTTTTTCATGGATCGGGCCCATAGTAACTCCGGGGACCTCCGGGGAAGAGCACAGGAGTATCGCCATGGGCTCAATCGCCAGGGCAAAAAATCCTGGCAAGAGAGGGCATCCCTGCCAAGTTCCCCTGTGAAGAGATATTGGAGGCGAGAGGGTGGCACCCATACGGACCCTTGCTGTCGGAGACCTATACACCGCCCTCACCCAGGAGATGAATCGGGGACCAAATCCAAACTGGCGCATGACCTCATAGAGATAGTTCCATTCCACCGAATCAAACGCTTTTTCAGCGTCGAGGGAGGCCACTGTGCCAGTTCCCGACCCCTCAGCCATGGCCGCCAGTACTGTGTACAGCCTACGAACATTGATGTCCGTGCCCTTACCTGGCATGAAGCCTGTTTGGTCCTCATGAACCAGAGAGAGTATAACCTCATTAAGCATTTTAGCTAGTATCCTGGTGAGAATTTTAGCATCAGTATTGAGCAACGAGATTAGCCTATAAGAGGAGCAAAGCAGGGGGTCCTTTCCGGGCTTAGGTACGACTACAATAACTGCCTGTGCCATCGAGTGAGGGAGAGCCTCCTTTTTAGGGTATCAGTTAACATGGAGTGCATCCTGGGAACTCCTCCATGTATTGTTTATAGAAGTCCGGGGGAAAACCATCCTCCCCCAGAGTCTTCCCCGGTTGCAAGGAGCCCATTGCCGCCCGCTCCTCCTCCACTGTAATGGGCCTCTCCAATTGTTCCCTCTCAGCCCGAGTAAGAATAGGGAAGCTAATTTGGTCAAGCAAGTCAACAAGTTCCTCCTGGGAATAATGAGCCCTAGATGTGTAGAGTTCGGGAGTAGTAAGAGGAGAAGCAGGCGTTGATCTCCATAGGATCAGTCACCTGTCCACCCCGGGCGTCCCTAAGGTGAGCATCAGCAGCCACAGGGGTTTGTTCCTTAGCCAGCCATTCCAACAGACGTCTGATCTTGTCCCCCTGCTCAAAAATACGTTGTGTTTGAACTAGCTGGTAGTTTTTAGCCTTATTTACCCGAAGAAGCATCACCTCCCGATAGGCTTCCTGCATATCCTGATAGGTAATTGGATTGGCAGTGAGAATGTACTGTGACTCAAGCTGTTGGGCCCTCTCTTCCGCCTCCTCTAGAGTAATAATATCAGCCCTTCGAGCCCTGGCTATGGTCGACTGATAACAGCCTCGGGCATAAGCTATAAACGCGTCCCATGTGTTAGCTTGGGAGGCAGTGCCATTATTTTCCTGCCAAAACTCCCTAATGGATTTACCCATCTCCATTTCAATAGTAGGGTCAGAGATCCAAAATTTCGAGAGACGCCACAGCCTGTCTGATGGAGACTGCAAAGGACCGGGGAGTGGTCGGATATACCCCACGGAAGCACCAAGACCTCAGCCACTCTTGGGAGTAATGTGACACTGGCATAAATCAAGTCTATCCACGACATCGTGTTGTGCGTCACCGAGTGGGCCCACCTAGAGAGGGCCGACTCCTGAGAGGAGTCCCCAGCCAACCTGTCCAAGGAAGGGTTCAGAGGCATATTAAAATCCCCAGCGATCAGAACCTGACCGGTGGGGTATTGTGAGACCTTAGTAGTCAACATATTAAGGAGAGCCGTAGCGGCCGGGGGAGGGAGGTAAACACCTACAATCAATAAATCCAGCTTGTCTACAAGAGGGTGTATGATGACATATCGCCCCTCCGGGTCAGTTTTCACCGTCTGCAATTCAAAGTTAAGGGATTTGTGTACCAGAATGCTCACCCCTCTGGCATAGCACGAGTAGGTAGCATGAAACACCTGGCCCACCCACGGCCCTTTAAGGCCCAATGTCCTACTGCCCACAAGGTGTGTTTCTTGGAGAATGCAAATGTGGGAGGAGTATTTCTTTATGTACGAATGTACTAGTGACCGCTTAATTTTATCATTGAATCCCCGGACGTTCCACAAGAGGAGCCTCAGAGGAACCATAGCGAATCAGGGGGTAGATAGCAGACAGACCCATGCTGGATCCAAAGACCCGGAGGAGGCGACTCGCCACCCGCACCCACCCGTACATTGATTACATTTCCCACATGTGCAACAAATATTAACCAACCCTGCAGAAAGAATATAGTGCAATAGCTTTCAAAGTACCATAGCTGTTGTACTCCAGCAAAAAATAAAAACAAGAAAAAAATTAACAAACCAACAAAAAACATGTCCCACCCCTTCCCACCTCACACCCCGAAAATAGAGAACTTGCGGAGTGTTTGTTTACCCAAACTAGAACATATTAAACCCATAACTAAAGCATAGGACTTGATCCTATAGGGGCAATGTGTTGAGAAAGTGCGCACCCTACTGTCCGTTTGTGACGTGGGGATGGGCAGATCTCAGAGCCGAGGCCCTGAAGGCAAAAAGAAAAAAAACAAACTTAGAGAAAACCGTTTTAGGCAGTGAAACCAACAGTCAAGGGATCCCTGGCCCAATCCCATGAACCAGCCGGATAACTGGTATGATCGGTGACCACCATCAGCCATATATGCCGCAGGTATTCCACAGTCCCTGGGAACAGTCTCCTCGGCCATAGAAGTGGGATGAGTCAAAGTAGCTACCCAGTTTGCCAGCAGTATGCCGGTGGCTAAGCGGCTGGGGAAGCCAAAATGAGCAGGGAGCAGGGATGATATCCAGAAAAGTTTAGCCCGGGGTCCCCCCTATGGGACACTGCAAGGCCACACAGTCCAGATGAGCACGGGAGCCCCACGGGAGCCCACAAACAGGATGGGACCCCGCTTGCCTTCATCTCACAGGTCATAGGCCTCAGTCCATATCAGTTAGATAGCCATCCCTGTCTACAGCCCATTCCCAGGGGGCCCCGGACTGAGGCGGCCCACGACCCTCGATCTAGAGCCTTCACAGGCCAGCTGGGTGTCACTGCCAAATATCGGAAAAGCAGTACAGGGTGCTAGTTGGCCCTTGGCAATGACTCAATCCAGTTCTTGGCATCTTCCGGGGGGGTGAAATATCTGGTTGACTCACCGTCCACCACCCGCAGCCACACCGGGAACAGGATGCTGTACTTCATGCCTCAGATGCGTAGTCGGGCCTTGACATGATTGAAAGACTGGCAGAGGCGCTGGGTTTCAACGGTGTAATCCAGGAAGATAATTATCCTAGCATTGTCGTGGCACAGCTCCTCCACCCGTCTCACCTCGCGCAGGACCAGGTCCCGATTCCCGAAAATTCAGGAGCCGAAAGATAAATGTTCTTGGTGGAGGTCCGGCGGGCCCACGAGTTGCCGGCATCCTGTGGGCTCTCTCCACCACGAACTGCTGGGAAAATGGCGCCTGTGGGAAGAGCATGTGCAGTAGTTGTTCTGTGAAGGCCGGGGGATCTCAGTCTTCGGCGTCCTCTGGCAGGCCCACCACCCGCAGATTATTTCTGCAGTTCCTATTTTCCTGGTCCTCGACACGCGACTCCAGGGCCTGCATCTTGACCTGGAGCGTATGAAGTGAGGCTTGGTGATCCCGGGCCGAGTACTCCACCTCGCCGATTTGCCGCTCAGTCTTGGTAAGTCTACCCCGGAAGGTGTCCATATCTCGGCGGACAAGTCTGATCTCCATCTGCATAAGGTCTATTTTAGCAGTGAGCGAAGAATGGCACCCCATGATAGCTTGCATGAGGGCAATAAATTGGTCAGAGCCCAGCTGAGATGGTTTGCCCTGGTCCGTTTGAGATGCCATGTTGGTGCGGCGAGGCCTTAGGCACCGTTTGTTGTCTGCGATTCTTACCGGAGTTGCCTTTTCTCATTCCAGATACATGCAGGAGGTAGATTGAGCGTTATGGGGGGTCAGGATATCTAATAAAATGGATAATAGGTGCCTTCAGCCATGGAGCTCTCTATACCCCCGTCTGCTTAGGTCGTCATCTTAACCACGCCCCCACATGTTACACCTTGACTATGGGTGTAACATGTTACAAAAAGGTGAACTTATCCTTTAACCAGGTTCATATTGATGCGGTGAAGGGAACTGTGTGTGTGATTCGTTCAGGAATCACGCTGCATTCCTGTTCAAATCACATGCAATTCTTTGCAGTGCAATTTGAGCCCATTCATTTTGTTTGGCTCAAATCGCACCGCACTTGCACAAAAAAGGTACATGCACTGGAATCGGAAAACACATTAGCGTGAACACCCATGCGATCTGATTCAGCCAATCGCACTGGGTTTTGTAACTTTTTTTGGGGTGTCATTGACTTAACATGACACCCGCAGCGATTCGCATGAACGGAGTGTGATTGTGATGCAGTGTGGGAAATGCACAGAAATCGGTGTGAATCCCGCAGTGCATCAGTGTGAACCAGGACTTGAGCTGAACTCTAAGGCCTCATACACATGGGCGTATGTTAAAAAATAAGCAAAACATTGGGCCCGACATTTTTATGGGGCCATTGACTATGGAGAGCTGCAAAAATGTCAAAAAACATGGAGTCAAAAAAACATCCGTGTGTATGAGGCCTTACAGAGTTGCTTCTACAGGCTGAAAGAAAAAACACCAAATGCCTGTATAAGCAGTATTTTTTATGCCCAGTGTGCATGAGGCCTAAATGGTATATATGTAGCAATAACAATCACTACCTAATTTATAAATGAAAATTAATCTCTTTAACCACTTCAGCCCCGGAAGGATTTGTCCCCTTAATGACCAGAGCACTTTTTGCGATATGGCACCGCGTCACTTTAACTGACAATTGTGCGGTCGTGCGACTTTGTACCCAAACAAAATTGACGTACTTTTTTCCCACAAACAGAGGTTTCTTTTGGTGGTATTTGATCACCTCTGCATATTTTTTTTTCGCTATAAACAAACAAAGAGCGACAATTTTTACTATAATACATATCCAAATATATATATATATATATAAAAAATGTATTCATCAGTTTAGGCTGATATATATTCTTCTACATATTTTTGGATAAAAAAAAATCGCAATAGGCATACATTGATTGGGTTGCGCAAAAGTTATTGCGTCTACAAACTACTGGAATAGATTTATGTCATTTTTTTTAACTAGAAATGGCTGCAATCTGCGATTTTTATTGGGACTACGACATTGCGGCGGACAGATCGGACACTTTTGATACCTTTTTGGGACCATTTACATTTATACAGAGATCAGAGCTAAAAATAGCCACTGATTACTGTATAAATGTCACTGGCAGGGAAGAGGTTAAGCTCTAGGGGCCGATCAATGGGTTAACTGTGTTCCCTCAGTGTGTTCTAACTGTGAGGGGGCTGGGCTGGCAGGGACATGACAGATCTGACTGTTCCCGAACACTGGGAACAGAAGATCACAGTCATGTCCCCTGAAAGAATGGGGATCTGCATTGTTTACATTGGCAGATCCCCGTTCTGCCTCTGTAGAAGGTGATTGTGGGTTGCCGGCGGACATAGTGTCCGTCTGACCTGCGGGCACACTCACTTAACTGCACCTGCGTGAGCTGACGTACCATGACGGCAGTTTGCGCAGGAGAGCTGACCTGCCGCCATAAAACAACGACGGCTGGTCGGCAAGCAGTTAATGACGTATGCTATTATCTAGAGCAAGGGTTCTTAGCATGGGGTCCATGGGTTTTAGGGAATCCGTGAGAGTCAGATAAAAAATAACATTTACATGTTACATATTCACTATACAGCCTTCCCCCTTCTCCCAATCAATGGTTTGCAATGGAAAAAAATGAAAGAAAATGCACCCTACCATGCTTAACCAGTTCCACACTGCCTACCGCATATTTACGGCGGCAGTGTGGACGCTGGCCGCGAATCGCTGTAAAAAGACGCCGATCTGCGAATGGCCGCTAGGGCGGCGCACGCGCATGCCCGCCGCACTCCTGAGGAGTGTGCCCGCGGCTAGGGTGGACCCAATGTCCGCCGGCTAGCCGCGATGAGCGGCCACAGGCAAAGAATGGGGAACTGCCGATGTAAACACGGCGGTTCCCCATTCTGACAGTGCAGGCATGGGAGATCTACTGATCCCTGTCACTGGGATCAGTTAGATCTCTCATGCCCATGGTAGCCCAACCCCCCCCCACAGTAAGAGCACACCCAGGGAACACAGTTAACCCCTTCACTGCCAATAACATTTATACAGTAAACAAGAAAAAACAAATGCGCCTCTAAGAGTAACAGTATAAAACCAGGATTTTATTAAATAACAAGTGACTACTCACAGAAGTAGTAAGGTGTTGCGCTTTGCAGTGTCAGCCACTGCTGGCTTCTTTGTGGAAGTCCTGTGGGGGTCCTGTGGGGGTCCAGCTGGGCTGGAGTGGTGGAGAGAGAGGATCCAACTGTACTATGGGAGGAGGGTCCTTCGGTATGTCCCGGGGGCACCTTCTCTGGAGACAGTGATCAGCAGCGTTCAATCCGACCGGATCTAGCTAGTGCAGACGGGGTTACCATAGCAACGGCAACGCGTTTACGGGGCTCCCCCCCTTCTTCAGGCCGTGAGTGCTGCATACGGAAGTGAGGCAGCTTATATGGGCTGGGGAGAGGGAGGAGCGCTGATGATCCGTTCGTCTCCCTCCTGATGTTTAACCCTTCGGATGGTGGCGGCCATACTTGATTGATGATAATAGTAAAAACAAGAAGAAAGGTTGTGCAGTTGGGCTGGGAACACTAGTTGGATTAACTGGGTTCCAAGGGACACTTGATAAATTACAACATATAGGGATGGGAGGGGGACAAGGGGGGGAGTATTGGGGGGGGGTGAACTGTGAGCTGCAGAAACAATATGTGGGACAAGAAAAAAGGGGAATGGATATTTAATGGATATAGAATGGGAGGCGGGATGATATACAAATGTTATTCCACAGAATGGATATGAGTGGGCGTGGAGTGGGATTGGGTATGCAATATGACATGGGAGGAACATATGCAGACTATGCAAATGACATGGTGAATGGATACATGAGTGGATGGGTGGGGATGCGTGTGTATGAGCGTATATGAGATGTCTCCGTTGAAAGCTGGGAGATGTGAAATATGACAGTGTGTTTAAAAAGGGGGATTATGAGAACTAATAATACAATTGAAAAGGTGAATGGATGAGTGGGAAGAATTGGGGTGGGTGGATCAGGTTTCGAAGCTTGGGGGGGGAAAGAGTGGAGAGGTTCCGAGAGGGGGGGGTTAATCAGATGAGGGCATTGCATTCTATTTCCTCATTGAGCCCCCCAGGTGCTAAAAGGTCAAGATGGTATATCCAGTACATTTCTTGCTTATAGAATCTTTTGTAACGTTCGGTGGGGTGAAGGTTGTTGGGTATGGATTCAATAATCCAGACTTTGAGGTCAGCTGAGGATTGGTCGTGGTACTCCAGAAAATGTTTCGGCACACTATGAAAATCTTTACCTCCTTCTACAAAGCGGTGGTGTTCCCCAAATCTTTGTCTGAGGGGCCGAATGGTTCGACCCACATAGTGGAGATCACATGGACAAGAGAGGCAATAAACGACATGGTCTGTGGAACAATTATAGAATTGCGTGATGGGATAGGTTTTTCCTTTGATGGTAAAGTGCTTTTGTCCATGAGTGACATGCTTGCAAGTTAGACACTGTGGTTTTTTACACTGAAACATTCCTACTAGTGGAACTAAGCAAAGTTGGTTTGGGCCTGTTCTCTGGGGTTGTTTGAGCTTACTGGGTGCTATTTTGCTCTTGATATTTCTTGCTTTCCGATATGAAATCTTCGGTTTTTGAGATATGACAGTTTTGAGGTGTGGGTCCTCTAATAAGATGGGCCAGTGTTTTTCCAGAATCTTTTCCATCTTCTTGTAGCGGCTGTGAAATTGGGTGGTAAATCGGACATAGGATGATGCATCATTCTGGTGGAAGTCTTTTGGATTGGTGGGGAGTGTCTTACATTCAGAGTATGCTTGTTGTACCAGGTCTGTTGGAAATCCCTTTTCAGCGAATTTTTTGATAAGAGGTTGGCTGAGTTGCTGGTAGTCCTCATCTAATGTGCAATTTCTCCTCAGTCTGTGGAATTGACTTTTGGGTATGTTGGTTTTCCACCTAGGGTGATGACAACTGTGGAAATGTAGGTATGAGTTGCCTGCCATGGGTTTTGTGTAATTTTTGGCCATGATCCTGTTATTGTTATGAAAGAGTGAGGTCCCCGCCAACTCTCGGACACCCCGACTAACACACCACCCTCCTATACCGCCAAATGGGAATCAGACATAGGGCGCACACTAGACAGCGCAGAATGGTCCAGCATTTGGTCCAGTACCACCACATCCTCACCCAATGTCCTAGCGATAGAGACCAATCTGAAAGTCCTTTCGAGATGGTACCTTGTTCCCACCAGGATAGCAAAATTTGTCCCCACACACTCGGCACTTTGCTTCCGAGGGTGCGGTGAGCAGGGCACCTTCTTTCATATCTGGTGGAACTGCCCAGTAGCCCACGACTTCTGGACAAAAATCTTTGATTTACTAAGCAAAATACTCGAGAAGCCTATCTCAAAGGATCCCGCGATTGCTTTATTGAATCTGAAACCTGACGGCCTGACCCGTCTCCAGTTTCAGATACTTATGCATCTCACCACAGCCGCCAAACAAACGATAGCAAAAGCTTGGAAATCTGCAACTTTGTTGCTCCCTGAAACTCTGGGAAAAATGTTGGCCATTGAAACCAACAAAGTACATAGATTTGAAACCAAATGGCGCCCATGGATTAAACACCACCTGCCCCCTGACTTTGACGACACACTACTACTGCCATGCTAACGAGCCAATCACCTAGCTCCGCTATGACTCGCCGTCTCCATGCCACCGGTCCACTCACCTCTACTCCCCCTGTTACTACTCTCACTCTACCCTCCCTCTATGTTTTCCTTTATTTCTCTCCTTCTATCAGGAAACCCAACTTAATGTGTACAATCAAGTATAGCTACCTTGACATGTTACAACCACTCTCCTCATTCCTCTGCATCCCTTTATGTACATCCCCGGTTGTTCTCCAATGTTAAAAGCCCTCCAAGCAGACAGAGACCGGACCCCAAATCCGACATAACCCCAAGTATCAACATGGTCCCCAATTATCGTCATGTCGGTTTCACATCCTAGATGACCATAACCTTACATCAACCTCTGGTCTAGCCCGAGTGTGCTCATAACCAGGCGCGTCAACACCCTGGACACAGCTAGTCCCCATTGGGGTGTCCAGGTACACAATCCTTCCAAACCCGCCTGTCCACTCTCGGCTCTGACAGCTACTCCGACCCTTTTGGTCCCTGTCTGCCCGGAACGGCTCACGCCAATTTATGTAATTCACTGTCATGGGTACTAATCTTACCTTGCAAATCCTTGTACTCCTTTATCTATCTGCGAAGTTGAACCTAATATTTCCTGTACCTTCTTGAAAACTTCAGTAAAAACCTTAAACAAGAAAGAGTGAGGTCCAGAAATGTGATTTCGTCGGGGTCTTGTTCTGAGGTGAAGGTCAGCCCAAAATTGTTGTTATTGCAGTGGCCAACGAGCCCACGATTCACATTGCGCTTGAATATATCCTCTTTGATTCACACACAAACCACCACTCATAGCTGCAGTGAACCGTGCTCTTAAGAAAAGAAGGACCCACTCTTTCCTCCCCCATCCTTCACTCCCTCCCCACCTTCCCGTGCCCCCCCCCTCCTTTCCCTTTTTCCTCCCCCCACTCTCTCCCAACATGGAATTTCTGCACAACATATCGATGATCAAGTATGAAATTCTGGATGAACTATACAAACTATTTCCTGCAGACTTTTTTTCTCACAATGTGGACTTATCTCCAGACCTGACAACCAACTGTACCCATCTGTTCAGGAAAATTGAACACGCTATTGATACCATCAACCACCACTGGTGGGACAAGTTCTTTCTTTTAGAGTACTCCACCCACCATATCACACCCAGGGACCTCAGGATTCTCAAAACTTGCCCCTTCCTGAGCCCAGAATTAGCCTCTGATTGGTCACAATTGGCAGAATTCTGCACGCAAAAATGGATACATCTCATCATCCAACAGAGGGACATAAAATACTCAGAAGCTATCCAAACCCTTAAAGAACATATCTCAGCCCTCACCAAACTCACCAGCCACTTACCAGTCAAGTGGCTCCATATCTTACAACGTCATAACAAAAAGAATGAAGATGCCACCCTACACAAAAAGATGGGAAAAGTCAGAAGAGATCTAGACGACTACAATCTGAACAGAGTCTTCAATTGGAAAAAACCCAAACTACAGCACAAACCCTTGGGCAATAATACCAACACCTGGCACTTCCCAGGAAGGCCCATCAACACATCCATTCCCCATCATCATGCCAACAAAGTCCACCAACATAATAAGCCACCCACCCGCGAACCATCCATCAGCAACAACAACAGTACCGTCCAAAGAACCACACCCTGAAACCCCAGGACCCCATGCATCCCACCTCTTATACCCAAAGGAATGATGAGAAGGGTAGAAAGATCCAAAGGTGCTCCACCCAATGAAATGAGGAGAGAGGAAGAAAATTCCAAGGATGCTCCACCAATCACAGGCAAAAAGAAGGGAAACATCAAAAGCACCCCCAAGCCTCCCCGATCCCATTCCACAAAGACTACATCTGCTAACAACCTGCCCCCCCTCCAGCCATCCAATCAGCTAATGAAGGACCATAACCACCCCCCGGATGACGCCAGTAACTAAGGCTCTACCGGTACTGACACACCAGGAAGTCATCAGTGGTCACCCTCAGTTGATACCTCCAGCCTGCTACCCATCACAGATGATACCAACCATTTTTTAGCGGACACCCCCTTGCCCTCCAAAAAAAGAAAGCTAGACACAGAGGCAAGCGAGGGGGAAAAAGAACCAGACGTAGAGGTCACCCAGAAGAAGACCAAACAAAAAACACAATAAAGATTTCCAATCTCTCTTCACACATCCTAACCAATAATGAGATCTCATTATTACAAAAAGGGTTACATTTTGCCCCCACCAACCACCCCAACCCCTTTGTGATGTTTAAGGACCTAAACAGCTTCATTCGAAACCTCACGCTAAAAAGGCACTTCGAGATCCAATCCAAAAAAGCACCACCACCACCGCTCCCCAGTCCCACATCCTCCTCAGAACCAGCCCTCTCAGATCCTGATTTAGAGGCTCTAAAAATATTAGAAGAACTCTTCACAGATGACAACTGGGCCTCCCTACCCTCCGATCCATATTATCCTCCCACCATACTACACATGACCTTCAGACCCAAGTCTGTCTTCGATCCCACTCAAAATAAAGGACCTTACCTGCAAGCCTTTTACCAAGTTGTCTATTCAGAACTCACACAAATGTGCAAAACCGAGTCATCCAAGAAGAAACATCTACCTTCAAATCTCACCCCTCAAGAAAAGTCTGCACTAAACACTCTAATGGAAGATTCAGAGATCATTATAAAAACAGCAGACAAGGGTGGTGGAATTGTACTCCAGGACAAAAAGAAATACCTTGAGGAAGCTTACAGACTCCTGGGAGACGGTACCACATACAGAAAATTGAGGTCGGACCCCACTGAAGCCTTCACCAAAGAAGCTCACAGCCTAACCAGTACTGCCAAAGAATTAGGTATCATCAATAAACATGAATTCCGTTTTTTCAAGAGTTCTCTCTACAATACCCCATAATTCTACCATATTCCAAAGATACACAAAAACAGCCAATCGTCACCAGGAAGACCCATCGTAGCAGTTATGGGAAGCATCACCAGCTCATTCTCCCAATATACAGACACCTTCCTACAACCATTAGCTCAAAACCTGCCAGCCTACATCAGGGACGGCACTGACCTCCTGGAGAAAATCCAAAACTATACTTGGGAACCCACACTCACTTTATACATCTATTCCACACCATATTGGTATCTGGGCCATATGCCATTATCTATCCAAGGAGGATCACATTCACCCCGAACAAGCCAGGTTCATAGTCCAAGCAGTTGAATTCTGCCTAACCCACAACCACTTTGAGTTCAATGGAGAACACTACCTTCAACTAGTCGGCACAGCCATGGGAGCCAACTTCGCACCCAGTTACGCCAACCTTACCATGGGCCACTGGGAAGAATCACACATCTGGCACAATAATCCTTTCGCCCCCAACATCATCTTCTATGGCAGGTACATAGACGATATTATAGTCATCTGGGACGGACCAAACACAACAGTCGAGGATTTAGTTGGCCACTGCAATAACAACAATTTTGGGCTGACCTTCACCTCAGAACAAGACCCCGACGAAATCACATTTCTGGACCTCACTCTTTCATAACAATAACAGGATCATGGCCAAAAATTACACAAAACCCACAGCAGGCAACTCATACCTACATTTCCACAGTTGTCATCACCCTAGGTGGAAAACCAACATACCCAAAAGTCAATTCCACAGACTGAGGAGAAATTGCACATTAGATGAGGACTACCAGCAACTCAGCCAACCTCTTATCAAAAAATTCGCTGAAAAGGGATTTCCAACAGACCTGGTACAACAAGCATACTCTGAATGTAAGACACTCCCCACCAATCCAAAAGACTTCCACCAGAATGATGCATCATCCTATGTCCGATTTACCACCCAATTTCACAGCCGCTACAAGAAGATGGAAAAGATTCTGGAAAAACACTGGCCCATCTTATTAGAGGACCCACACCTCAAAACTGTCATATCCCAAAAACCGAAGATTTCATATCGGAAAGCAAGAAATATCAAGAGCAAAATAGCACCCAGTAAGCTCAACAACCCCAGAGAACAGGCCCAAACCAACTTTGCTTAGTTCCACTAGTAGGAATGTTTCAGTGTAAAAAACCACAGTGTCTAACTTGCAAGCATGTCACTCATGGACAAAAGCACTTTACCATCAAAGGAAAAACCTATCCCATCACGCAATTCTATAATTGTTCCACAGACCATGTTGTTTATTGCCTCTCCTGTCCATGTGATCTCCACTATGTGGGTCGAACCATTCGGCCCCTCAGACAAAGATTCGGGGAACACCGCCGCTTTGTAGAAGGAGGTAAAGATTTTCATAGTGTGCCGAAACATTTTCTAGAGTACTACGACCAATCCTCAGCTGACCTCAAAGTCTGGATTATTGAATCCATACCCAACAACCTTCACCCCACCGAACGTTACAAAAGACTCTGTAAGCAAGAAATGTACTGGATATACCATCTTGACCTTTTAGCACCTGGGGGGCTCAATGAGGAAATAGAATGCAACGCCCTCATCTGATTAACCTACCTACTCACCCTTCTTAACCCCACCCACCTAGTCCAAAGCTTCGAACCCCCCCCCCTCCTCACCTCTCCAAGGCTCCCCCCCCCAATTAGTCTACTCCCGCAACGTAAGATAAAGGAGTAACTCGGGGGGTCCACGATTTTCCAGTTCTACCATATAGGTCATGTAAAGAACGAATGTCTCAGAAAACATTGCAAGCCACCCCACTTCCAACAACCCATACCTAAGTTATTAGGTCTGAAACTCCAGTCGACTCCTAACCAGCATCATGAGATCTTTTACAAAGCCGTGTGATACTTTTAGAAATGGAGGAAGATGTTTCGCCGCCACAAGGGGCTTAGAAACAGACTCCCCGGCTTACCAAGCTGGGTGTATCACCTCTAGTGTACCTGT
>BLSH010359296.1:198838-218227 GCA_018402905.1 Glandirana rugosa
GCCCTCATCTGATTAACCCCCCCCTCTCGGAACCTCTCCACTCTTTCCCCCCCCAAGCTTCGAAACCTGATCCACCCACCCCAATTCTTCCCACTCATCCATTCACCTTTTCAATTGTATTATTAGTTCTCATAATCCCCCTTTTTAAACACACTGTCATATTTCACACCTCCCAGCTCTCAACCGAGACATCTCATATACGCTCATACACACGCATCCCCACCCATCCACTCACGTATCCATTCACCATTTCATTTGCATAGTCTGCATATGTTCCTCCCATGTTCCTTCCATGTCATATTGCATACCCAATCCCACTCCACGCCCTCTCATATCCATTCTGTGGAATAACATTTGTATATCATCCCGCCTCCCATTCTATATCCATTAAATATCCATTTCCCTTTTTTCTTGTCCCACATATTGTTTCTGCAGCTCATCGGTTCAAATAACTTTTACACACTTCCAGCAGACTCCAGTTCATTCCCCCCCCCACCCCCCAAATCCCCCCCTTCCCCCCCCACTTGTCCCCCTCCCTATATTTTGTAAATTATCAAGTGTCCCTTGGAACCCAGTTAATCCAACTAGTGTTCCCAGCCCAACTGCACAACCTTTCTTCTTGTTTTTACTATTATCATCAATCAAGTATGGCCGGCACTATCCGAAGGGTTAAACATCAGGAGGGAGACGAACGGATCATCAGCGCTCCTCCCTCTCCCCAGCCCATATAAGCTGCCTCACTTCCGTATGCAGCACTCACGGCCTGAAGAAGGGGGGGAGCCCCGTAAACGCGTCGCCGTTGCTGTGGTAACCCCGCCTGCACTAGCTAGATCCGGTCGGATTGAACGCTGCTGATCACTGTCTCCAGAGAAGGTGCCCCCGGGACATACCGAAGGACCCTCCTCCCATAGTACAGTTGGATCCTCTCTCTCCACCACTCCAGCCCAGCAGGACCCCCACAGGACCCCCACAGGACTTCCACAAAGAAGCCAGCAGTGGCTGACACTGCAAAGCGCAGCACCTTACTACTTCTGTGAGTAGTCACTTGTTATTTAATAAAATCCTGGTTTTATACTGTTACTCTTAGAGGCGCATTTGTTTTTACTTGTTTCCTCTCATATAGAAGTTTGGTTTGCTTCGCACATTTGCAGCCCTTGGCAGGACAGTAACCCACCAGAGCACCCAGGATTTTTATGTACAGATTTTATGTACAGACTTTTAAATTACTTTCATTATAATTTTTATTATCTTTTATGTTTTTAAAGAACTTTTATGAATGATATACAGCTCCACCATTGGTTATCTGTCTATGCCCCCACCCATATGCCTCCCATCACATGCTCACAGCATAACCACTCCATCCACTCCCGAGCCCACAATTCACATTGCACTTGAATATATCCTCTCTGACATTTATACAGTAATCAGTGAACATTTAAATTTCTGATCTCTGAATAAATGTCATTGGTCCCAAAAAAGTGTCAAAAATGTCCGACATGGCCGCTGCAATATCGCAGTACCGCTAAAAATCGCAGATCGCCGCCATTACTACTTTTAAATAAATAAAAACCCCAGAAATGAATTCTCACCATCCGTAAACGCAGCCATTTTTGCGCAAACCAATCAATAAACACCGATTGTGATTTTTTTTATCACAAATATGAGGAAGAATATAAATTGGCCAAAACCGGTGAAAAAAAATGTCTTCTTATATTTTTTTTTTGGATTTGAATTTTAGCAAAAAGTAAGAAATTTGTGTTTTTTTGCAAAATGGTCGCTTTCTTTTGTTTATAGCGGTGATCAGAAATGACGCAGAGGTGATCAAATACCACCAAAAGAAAGCTCTATTTGTGGGAAAAAAAGGACGCAAATTTTGTTTGGGTACAACATCGCACGACTGCGCAATTGTCAGTTAAAGCGAAGCAGTGCCGAATTGCAAAAAGTGCTCTGGTCCTAAACTGGGAAATTCTTCTGGAGGTGAAGTGGATATAGCACCAACTGCTAAGTGTCTCTTGAGTCGCTGTTGGCCCATGTTTAGTATTTAAATTTGTATTATCATTCTACCAACCTCCATCTTGTGCCTCTCCATAATAGAAAGTGCTAATTCTCATTTTGTAGCAGTAGTAGTAGCAGCAGTAGATTTGAGCAGAATAAAAATCGTTTTGTTTAATTTGCACAAGATGATTGTATTTCAGTTTTGTAGTGAGCAGCCATTACTTTTAGCATGAAAATGAGTGAGTTTTTTGTTAAGATTCCTTACTCTATTCAAACTATATATATGTTATACAGTGGGGCAAAAAAGTATTTAGTCAGGCACATTCTCCCACTTAAAAAGATGAGAGGCCTGTCATTTTCATCATAGGTACACTTCAACTATGAGAGACAGAATGAGAAAAAAAAATCCAGAAAATCACATTGTCTGATTTGTAAAGAATTTATTTGCAAATTATGGTGGAAAATAAGTATTTGGTCAATAACAAAAGTTAATCTCAATACTTAGTTATATACCCTTTGTTGGCAATGACAGAGGTCAAACGTTTTCTGTAAGTCTCCACAAGGTTTTTACACTGTTGCTTGTAGTTTGGCCCATTCATCTATGCAGATCTCCTCTAGAGCAGTGATGTTTTGGGGCTGTCGCTGGGTAACACGGATTTTCAACTCCCTCCAAAGATTTTCTATGGGGTTGAGATCTGGAGACTGGCTAGGCCACTCCAGGACCTTAAAATGCTTCTTACGAAGCCACTCCTTCGTTGCCCGGGTGGTGTGTTTGAGACCATTGTCATGCTTAAAGACCCAGACACGTTTTATCTTCAATGCCCTTGCTGATGGAAGGAGGTTTTTACTCAAAATCTCACAATACATGGCCCCATTCATTCTTTCCTTTACATGGATCAGTCGTCCTGGTCCCTTTGCAGAAAAACAGCCCCAAAGCATGATGTTTCCACCCCCATGCTTCACAGTAGGTATGGTGTTCTTTGAATGCAACTCAGCATTCTTTCTCCTCCAAACACGACAAGTTGAGTTTTTACCAAAAAGTTCTATTTTAGTTTCATCTGACCATATGACATTCTCCCAATCCTCTTCTGGATAATCCAAATGCTCTCTAGCAAACTTCATGTACTGGCTTAAGCAGGTGGACACATCTGGCACTGCAGGATTTGAGTCCCTGGCGGCATAGTGTGTTACTGATGGTAGCCTTTGTTACTTTGGTGCCAGCTCTCTGCAGGTCATTCACTAGGTCCCACCGTGCAGTTCTGGGATTTTTGCTCACTGTTCTTGTGATCATTTTGACCCCATGGGGTGAGATCTTGCATGGAGCCCCAGATCGAGGTTGAGATTATCAGTGGTCTTGTATGTCTTCCATTTTCTAATAATTGCTCCCACAGTTGATTTCTTCACACCAAGCTGCTTACCTATTGCAGATTCAGTCTTCACAGCCTGGTGCAGGTCTACAATTTTGTTTCTGGTGTCCTTTGACAGCACTTTGGTCTTGGCCATAGTGGAGTTTGGACTGTTTGAGGTTGTGGACAGGTGTCTTTTATACTGATAATGAGTTCAAACAGGTGCCATTGATACAGGTAACGAGTGGAGGACAGAGGAGCCTCTTAACCAGTTCCACACCGCCTGCCATGTATTCACGTTGGCAGTGTGGACGCTGTGTGTGAATCGCCGTAAAAAGACGGCGATCTGCGAATGGCCGCTAAGCGGCACACGCGCGCGCCCGCCGCACTCCTGAGGAGTGTGCCCGCGGCTCGGGCGGACCTGATGTCCGCCGGCGAGCCACGATGAGCGGCCACAGGCAAAGAACGGGGAACCGCCGATGTAAACACGGCAGTTCCCCATTCTGACAGTGCGGGCATGGGTGATCTACTGATCCAGTCACTGGGATCAGTTAGATCTCTCATGCCAATGGTAGCCCACCCCTCCACCCCGCCACAGTTAGAACACACCCAGGGAACATAGTTAACCCCTTCACTACACACTGCAGGTTAACCCCTTTTCACTGCCAATGACATTTATACAGTAATCAGTGGACATTTAAATTTCTGATCGCTGTATAAATGTCAATGGTCCCAAAAAAGTGTCAAAAATGTCCGACTTGTCCGCTGCAATATCGCAGTACCGCTAAAAATCGCAGATCGCCGCCATTACTAGTAAGAAAAGAAAAAAAAACCCAGAAATGAATTCTCACCATCCGTAAACGCGGCCACTTTTGCACAAACCAATTAATAAACGCTGATTGCGATTTTTTTATCACAAATATGAGGAAGAATATAAATCGGCCAAAACCGGTGAAAAAAAAATGTTTTTTTATATTTTTGTTTTTGGATTTGTATTTTAGCAAAAAGTAAGAAATTTGTTTTTTTTTTGCAAAATGGTCGCTCTTCTTTTGTTTATAGCGGTGATCAGAAATGACGCAGAGGTGATCAAATACCACCAAAAGAAAGCTCTATTTGTGGGAAAAAAAGGACGCAAATTTCATTTGGGTACAACGTTGCACGACCGTGCAATTGTCATTTAAAGCGATGCAGTGCCGAATCGCAAAAAGTGCTCTGGTCCTAAACTGGGAAATTCTTCCGGAGGTGAAGTGGTTAAAGAAGAAATTACAGGTCTGTGAGAGCCAGAAATCTTGCTTTTTTGTAGGCGACCAAATACTTATTTTCCACCAGAATCTGCAAATAAATGCTCTAAAAATCAGACAATGTGATTTTCTGGATTTTTTTTTCTCATTCTGTCTCTCATAGTTGACGTGTACCTATGATGAAAATTACAGGCCTCTCTCATCTTTGTAAGTGGGAGAACTTGCACAATTGGTGGCTGACTAAATACTTTTTTGCCCCACTGTATATGTATGAGGCAACCAAATTTCAATAAAACAAAGTACATATATTCACAGCTTGCAAAGTTGAGTTTGTGAATATTTCTGTGGAGGGGATCCATAGCTTTCATCAGATTCCAGGGCCGCCATCAGGGGGGTACAGGCCATACTCTTGTAAGGAGCCCGAGCATTCCGGGGGGCCCGGCTGGCCCACTCCTCGCCTCCCCACAGCAGCCAGCACATGAATTTAAACTGTCATCCGTGCCCACAATTGACAAGGACAAAGAAGCGCATACAAGCTTAAGCCTCCGCCTTTCACTAGCACCCCCCAGGCCACCGCTCTCTCCTCTTACTTCCCTGCTGAGGCGGAGCCTGCTGGCTGCTACTAGGTTGGTTTGCAATCACAGATTGGCCGGGACTCGGGCAGGGGGTGTGGTCAGTTCGTCCTGTGACCGGTGACTCGGGCAAGGGGTGGTGAAAGCAAACCCAGCCCTCTCAGGTGCATGCAGGTACGAGAGAGCAGCTTGGAGGGTGAGTCACGTAGATTTAGTGTGCTGCTGTGCCCCCTGTGCTGTAGTTTGAGCTCAGTTTATTTAATCTCATTAGATGGGACACCTGAGGCTGACAAGCTGGCATGATTTAGTTGCATTGTGAAAATGGATGAGGATGATTCTGGGTGGGGATGAGAGTTACATTGTGGAGGCCCTCTTCACTATGTAACTCTCATCCCCACCCAGAATTATCATCATTCATTTTCACAATGCAACTCCATCATCCTCATCCCCACCCAGTATCACCCAGTATCATCCATCCCTCTCCACAATGTATGCCCATTCAGGCCCAGAATCCTGGAGAGGGATGGATGATGCTGGGTGTGGATGGGCATACATTGTGGCGAGGGATGGATGATGCTGGGTGTGGATGGGGATACATTGTGGAGAGGGATGGATGATGCTGGGTGGAGATGAGGATAATGGCGGCGGCAGAGGCTTAGGCTTGTATGCACTTCTTTTGTCCTTGTCTATTGCGGGCGCGGATGACAGTTTAATTTCATGTGCTGGCTGCTCTAGGTAGAGACGAGGAGCGGGCCCGGCCTTGGGATGCTCGGGCCCCTTACAAGAGTATTGCCTATACCCCCCCGATGGTGGCCCTGCATGTTTCACAGAAGAAATAAGGGATAAAAGAGGGTTGTAAGCCCTTACTTTTAAATATTGAAGCACTGATGACTTGGAATACACTTTTCGTTTTCATATATTAAGTTGTAAGAGTGTTAAAATAAAAGTGGGTGCACCGAAGGACGGGATGGCCAGTGGGCGGATTCGGTGGGACGGCCAGTGGGTGGGCCCTGGAAAATGTTGGTGGTCAGGCCCCAGGGGGCCCAGGCCTAAAGCTGTGTAAGGAGCCCCAAAATCTCTGATGGCTGCTCTGTCAGATTCGTAAAGGGGTCCATGATTTAAAAAGGTTAAGAACCATTGATCTAGGGGCATTGAAGCTAAACTATGCTATATGATGGTATCTAGATTGTTTATAGCTAATCAAAGATCAATCAGAATCAGTATTATTGATAACCTCTAGCACCAACAACCCAATAGAAACATAAATGCACAAAAAGAATTGAATAAGCAGGACTTTAAAGATGCATATATATCACCCTAGGGTGATATATATGCGCCTTTAAAGTCCCACTTATTCAGTTCTTTTTGTACATTTATAGCTAGTCAAATTATTAGCGGTAATATTTTCAGATTTATATGCTTCTAAGTATTACATTATTCAGAAATGCATTTATCACGCCGGTTATACGTTAACACGAAATACATTTATACATACAGTAAATCACAGTTTATTATTTCATCAGATCTTTCTTAAATGTTGTATATGCCTTTGTGCTTAATACTGAAGGTTAACATGACATTGAGGTTCACAGGCACTATTCTTTGAACCTATATAAACTGAACACTGACGTGCTTATTTTCACTGGTACACTAGAGGGCACCAGCAGGCTTATTCATAGAAAACAACAATCGAATTACTCTGCCTGCGGCAAGTGTGTTGTAGAAATATATGTTTCAAAAAGCTGTTTTTATACATTAAAATGAAACTTAAAAAATTAAATGATGTATTCTATTATCTAGGTCAGCAGGGGTTCTTAACAAGGGGTCCATTGATGGGTTTCAGGGGATTCGTGATTGCCAGATAAAAAAATACATTTACATTCACTATACAGCCCCCCCATCCCCCTTGTCCCAATCAATGGTTTGCAATGGAAGGAAATGAAAGAAAATGCCCCCTGTCACTGCATGTACCTGGGTGACAGCTGGTTACCTAAAGTTTTTGTACAGTATGCCAGTTCTAGCCCAATAATAAAAAAAATGCATGAATCTCTAATCCAGATGTTAACATTTCTGAAACCATATCACAAAGAAGTTTATGGTATATATTTTTGCTAGTGATGGAGATGTAAGTACACAGGTAAAATCGTACTGCAAATGAACTATAGTTAAAGTATATTTCCACTTTTTTAGCCAAATTGGGATAACACCTACTTTATATTTGTTACATGTTCCCAATACATAGCAGAACATAAAATACAGTAAAACCTTGCATTGCGAGCACAATTTGTTCCGGAAACATGCTTATAAACCAAAGCACTCTTTTATAAAAGCGAATTTCCCCATAAGAAATAATGGAAACTCAGATGATTCGTTCCACAAACATTTATTCATAAGTCCTTCAGTTTATAGTCCATATAAAAATTATAGCAATGTGAGGTTGTGTAACCATAAAATATCCATCAACAAGGGGATTAGAAGCAAAATCCAGCAGAAGCTACAGAGTATAAAAGAAAAGAGAGGCGCCTCTAAGTGTAGCAATATGGTTACATTTAATGAAGGTACAACATTTAACAACCCACATGGTTGAAAAAGAGGTACATCTAAGAATGCAAGGACCCAGGATAAAGCTGTCCACATAGACCATCCTCGACGCTGCCGGCTCTCACCGCTGTCAGTCTGCAATCGTGACCGGGAAGACTACCCTACAGTAGAGCGATCTAAAAGCGAGGCTTGAAGCGCTTGTGGAACGCAGCATGGAAGGGATGACGTTGATGGCGGTGCGGAGGATGATCTATGTGAACAGCTTTACCCCGGATGCCTGCATTCTTAGATGTGCCTCTTTTAATCATCAACCATGTGAGTTGCTAAATGTTGTACCTTCATTAAATGTAACCATATTGCTACACTTAGAGGCACCTCTCTTCTCTTTTAGGCCTCATACACACGGGCGTTTTTTGACGCCACGTTTTTGGGCGTTTTTTTGCAGCTCTCCATGTTATTCAATGGCCCCATAAAAACGGCAACATTTTTGAGCTGTAGAAGGTGTCGGCGTTAGTGAGCTGTAAATAGAACGCGGGACTAGTGCGTTCCGTGGCTGTAGCATTTTGCCGTTTTTGGCGCTGAGCCGGCAAAATGCTCATTAACATCGTACCAGCGTTTTTGACACCGGTGTTTTCTGGTTAAAAAATAGCAGTGGACTGTTTTTTTTAAAAAACGCCTACTAACGCCGACGCTCACTAACGCTCATTAACGCCGATACAAAACGCCGAAAAAAACTCAGATTTTTCCCTGACGTCGGGCCGAAGTTTTGATTATTTTTTTGCATACGCCCGTGTGTATGAGGCCTTATACTCAGTTGTGATATGATGCTACTTGTAGATCAAGACATCGCTTGTATATCATGTCAACATTTATAAGAAAAATTTGCTTGTCTTGCAAAACGCTTTCAAACCAAATTACTCTCAAACAAATGTTTTACTGTATTTAACCACTTCAGCCCCGGAAGGATTTCCAGCTTTAGGACCGGAGCCCTTTTTGCGATTCGGCGCTGCGTCGCTTTAACTGACAATTGCACGGTCGTGCGACGTTGTACCCAAACGAAATTTGCGTCCTTTTTTCCCACAAATAGAGCTTTCTTTTGGTGGTATTTGATCCCCTCTGCGTTATTTCTGATCGCCGCTATAAACAAAAGAAGAGCGACAATTTTGCAAAAAAAAACAAATTTCTTACTTTTTGCTAAAATACAAATCCAAAAAAAATATAAAAAAAACATTTTTTTTCACCGTTTTTGGCCGATTTATATTCTTCCTCATATTTGCGATAAAAAAAAAAGCAATCGGCGTTTATTGATTGGTTTGCGCAAAAGTGGTCGCGTTTACGGATGATGAGAATTCATTTTTGGGGTTTTTGGGGTTTTTATTTATTTTTATTTTTTTACTAGTAATGGCGGCGATCTGCGATTTTTAGCGGTACTGCGATATTTCAGCGGACATGTCGGACCATTTTGACACTTTTTTGGGACCATTGGCATTTATACAGCGATCAGTGCTATAAAAATGCACTGATTACTGTGTAAATGCCATTGGCAGTGAAGGGGTTAACCTGCAGGGGGCGCTCTAAGGGTTCCCTGGGCGTGTTCTAACTGTGGGGGGACTGCCCTAGCTGGGGAAGGGAAGTGGTCACAGCCTTTGTATACAGGAAGGCTGTGATCACAGCCCTTCCCCCTTCACAGAACGGAGGTCCGTGTTTACATACACGGACCTCCGTTCCTTCACTCCGGGGGGGCCATCGCGGGTAGCTGGCGGCAATCGAAGCCGCCGCACCCACTCCCTGGCCCTCCCCGAACACAGTGAACGCGCGTGCGCGCCTCCGGCGGCGCGCGTGCGCTCACTAGGCGCGATTACAGAGCCACTTTGCTGCTGTCAATTGTCGATCGGCGGTCGGCAAGTGGTTAAAATTTGCTGATTACCTTTTTAAGTGCTGTTTAATTTCTTAAAAATCCCAATATGCCCTCCCTGCTTTGTGGTGTTTAGGAAGGGACTGTGAAGTAATGTTTATGGCTCCATGCACACTGGGTTTACAAAAATGTCTGTTCTCTTGGGAGTAAAAAAACTTTCATATAGAGCATTTTTTGTACAAAGTTTAGACAAGTTTAGGAAAGTATTACGTTTTTTTTCTGCCAGTAAACACCAATCATAAACGCGAACCAGAAGGTTTTTTTTCTGCCTCTAAACGTTGATCTGAAAATCTGCCTGTAATGGTCCTAATGTGCATGGATACATAGGATAACATTCTACAGGCAGAACACAAAACTCCTGTAGAAGCAACATTTTGTAAGCCAGTGTGCATGGAGCCTTACAGAATAAATCCTGTCTATTCTGTGTTTGCAGTTCTTCAACATCAACCATTATCAGCTGTAAATTAGATTTGAACACTGCCTGTCCTAACAAAGGGTTAAATGTAATAACTGCCCTCCTGCATGGTATGTTAATGAAAACAGCCAGAGTCTGTATGGGAACAAAGACATTGAAATCATCCAGAAATTCTTAGACTTGGCCATGACATCTTCACCTTAGAAATATCTAAAAGGTAACAAATATTTTTGAAAAATGCTTTTAGGCATGCTGTGTGAATAGAAACACATAACAATCATATAGTCTGTTTTCTCAAATTTGACTGTAAAAGTGGCTTTAAGTCAGAGGCCTTAAAGTGATTGTAAATGACCACCTTGTTAACCACTTCAGCCCCGGAAAGGATTTACCCCCTTCCTGACTAGAACACTTTTTGCAATCCGGCACAGCATCACTTTAACTGACAATTGCACGGTCGTGCAACATTGTACCCAAATGAAATTGGTGTCCTTTTTCCCCCCGCAAATAGAGCTTTCCTTTGGTGGTATTTGATCACCTCTGTGTTTTTTATTTTTTGCGCTATAAACAAAAAAAGCGCGACAATTTTGAAAAAATAAACAGTATTTTTTAATTTTTACTATACTATGTCCAAAAAATATATATAAAAAACAAATGTATTCATCAGTTTAGGCCGTTATATATTCTTCTACGTATTTGTGGTAAAAAAAAATCTCAATAGGGGTATATTGATTGGTTTGCGCAAAAGCTGCCATGTTTACAAACTATGAGAATTTATTTATGGCGTTTTTAGTATTTTTTTTTTTTTTTTTTACTAGTAATGGTGGCGATCTGCGATTTTTATCTGGCCTGCAATATTGCAGCGGACAGATCAGACATTTTTGACACTTTTTTTGGGACCATTGATATTTTTATACAGCGATTAGAGCTAAAAAGAAAAACACTGATTGCTGTATAAATGTCACTGGCAGGGAAGGGGTTAACCTGCAGGGGGCAATCAAGGGGTTAAGTGTGTTCCCTATGTGTGTTCTAACTATGTGGGGGCTGGGCTGACAGGGGCATGACAGGTCTAACCAATCCCGATGACAGTGATCAGTAGATCACTGCCATGCCGCCTGACAGAGCGGTGAACCGCCAATGTAAACACGCTTTTCTTCTGTATCAGGTGGACATCGAGTCTGCCCGGCCCGCGGCCGCACTCAGGGAGCGTGCGGCGGGCGCCGGTGGCGGCGTGCTCCTGTCCGCTACTCACGCCTGCGCAAATCGCCATTTATAAACAACAATTTGGACTGCGCTGCCACAGTGCAGCAGTAAATGTACGCTAGCAGAGCCAGTTAAACAACCCATTCAATATAAAATATAAATGAAAGGCAAAACATTTCTGCACAGATATAAAAAGATATAAATACTTTTTCCCCCGCTATTATAAGTGATCACTAATCTCTATTCTCAGCTGCATGAGAGCTGGGGGAGGAGAAGCAGCAGCAAAATGAGCTTCCCAGTAAATGGCTGTGCAGTGGGGGGGGGGGGGGGGGTGTCAGTACAAGTCTGATCATTGGAGGAGAGCACACTGAGTTCCCAGCATAGCTAGAAAACTGACCACAGTGTGTTCTCCTACTTAATGTGGTCAGTTTTTGATCCGAAAGCAGAGGGACTAGCAGGAACACCAGGGATTTCACATAAAGGAAGCCATACAAAGAGAACAGGATACTTGATACAGCAGCCATATATCAGGAATATGAAGCATTGAGGTAAAAAACGCTTTAAGGCCTTAAGGCTTTAAGAGGCCAATTCACACCAGAATTGCACAGGAACATTTAGCCTATTCATTTGAATTAGCTTACATCTCACTGGATCACACCAAAAGTAGTGCATGCACTACTTTTTAAAACGCAGCACAACCAGATGGTACTGCGGTAACATGCAATTCAATACAGACAATTGCACTGTGTTTGCAATGAAACATGGACAATGCAGTATGAGAAACACACACGGGACACCAGGGGCGGATCCAGGGGGGGGCAACGGGGCAATTGCTCCCCCCAAGAAAATAGTCAGCTGACCTCCTCTCTCCCGGCAAGGACCTTGCAGTGCAGGCTGAATACAGCTCATCATAGGCAAACACAGGCAGCTACACGCTGTAACATAACTTTCCTCTTCACCCGTTCTCTGCTCTTATCTTCCCCCCTCCCCTCAGTGCTCTCTGTCCTGTCTGTAGCCGCGAGTAATGTAGACGGAGAGCGGGGGAGATAGAGCAGAGAGGGGGGACCTGAGAGGGGGGGACCATACAGAACATGTGGGGGGACCTGAGGGGGGGACCATACAGACCCTGTGGGGGGACCTGAGGGGGGGGGCATACAGAACATGTGGGGGGATCATAGAAGCGGGGCACCATACAGAACATGTGGGGGGACCTGAGAGGGGAGGTGATCAGAGAAGCAGGGGACCATACAGAACATGTAGGGAGACCTGAGAGGGGGGGTGACCAGAGAAGCGGGGACCATACAGAGCATGTGGGGGATTACATCATCTCTCACTGCCCGCCCTCACATGTGCTGAAAAGCTGGTGAGAGAAGCCTGTTTCTCTGCAGTCACTGTGGCTGCAGGATAGTGACAATGGGTATCTGGTGGCAGGCAATGGTGGCAAGTGACAAGCTGCATCTAGTGACAGGTCGCGTGGAAAGTGACAATCCGTATCTGGTTGCAAGTAACATGGCAAGTGACATGCTGCATCTGCTGGCAGGCAAGTGACAAGCTGCATCTGGTGGCAAGTAACATGGTAAGTGACAAGCTGCATCTGGTGACTGGTGACGTGGTAAGTGACAATCCGTATCTGGTGGCAAGTAATATGGCAAGTGACAAGCTGCATCTGGTGGCAGGTGATGTGGCAAGTGACAAGCTGCATCTGGTGGCAGGTGACGTGGCAAGTGACAAGCTGCATCTGGTGGCAGGTGACGTGGCAAGTGACAAGCTGCATCTGGTGGCAGGTGACGTGGCAAGTGACAATCCGTATCTGGTGGCAAGTAACTTGGCAAGTGACAAGCTGCATCTGGTGGCAAGCAATGTGGCAAGTGACAATCCTCATCTGGTGGCAAGTAACGTGGCAAGTGACAACCTGCATCTGGTGGCAGGCAAGTGACAAGCTGCATCTGGTGGCAGGCAAGTGATAAGCTGCATCTGGTGGCAGGCAAGTGACACACTGCATCTGGTGGCAGGTGACGGTGGCAAGTGATGGTGAGTTGAATTATTTCATTTTATATTACAATGTAATAATAGAAATAATGCTCTTCAATCATCCTGACACCATAACAACCATGGTGCCATGATTATTGAAGCGCCAACACCAGCCATTGCCCCGACAAATTGCCCGCGAAAAAACGTATTTTCTGGCAGTGCCCCTCCCGAGACTAGGCTCTGGATCCGCCCCTGCGGGACACTGGTTTCCTGCACTGCGTTTTGGTGTGAACGAGCTGTTAAGGAAACAAATCTTGGATGGTGATGTGATTCCTTTATGAGAAAAAGGCTGATTAGCCCAAGTTATGGCTGCTGTAAAGCCTCGTACACATGGTGCGGCGGTCGTATGAAAACGGGCGTACGACCGCTCATTGTACGGTCATCCGACCGTTAGTACGCGCGATTAGAACAGCCGACGTGCGCCGGTCATACAACAGAAGTTGGATGAGCAAACTAGAAAACTTTGGTTGTACCAACAAGTGGTCGTACGACCGTTGTATCGTGTGTACAGAGAGGTTCGTTCAACAAGTTGTTCTGTGCAAAACACGCACACTCAGAAGTCCGGAACTACCTGAAGTGTCTGTTCGTGTAAACCAACATTCCTACTTCACAAATCGCATGCACCTGAACTTCCTCTTTATACGTTCGTAACACATCACTACGTTCGACTTGGTTGTATGATCGCTTAGTGCATGTCAGTACGCAAGATACATCAGCCAACATACGGTTTGGGGTGTTCGGTCGTACGACCGTCGCACCATGTGTACGGGGCTTTAGACGCACAATGTTAGCATTTTTGATGCTTTTCAATGAAGTCCAGTGCAATTTTTTCCTCTTTTTTTTATCAAGGCACTTTTTTTACTTTGATTAGGACAATGTGCATTAGGTGAGTTTACATGCGTTTTGGTGCATTCCAGACAAAAAAAAGAAGGTTGTATTTTTTCTGAAAGCACTGGAACTGACTGCATTGGTGTGAACTGGGACCAATGGAATACCTGGCAAACACTCCATGCAGTCTGGATGCAGTATAAAAATGCAATGGTAAACATCTGCTGTAAATCGGCCCTGAGGGATTTTGTGAGTTTCCACAGAGTGTTGCTTTGCTGATTAATGCTTCTTATGACTGCTATGTGTGACGATCACTGGGAGCCTTTTCATATGCATGAGTATTCCTTTATACGTTTTCTTAAAACCCTGGATGAAGGATCCAGTGGCAATGCAACATCTAGTAGTTATATATGACAAAGAACTTACACCTTAATATAATGTAGAACATCTCCACATACAGTATCTCTCCCAGATTCCACCCAGAACAGGCCTCGCCATGGTCAACCAAAGAAGTTGAGTACATGTGCTTAGCCTCACATGCAGAGGCTGTCTTTGGGAAATAGACGTATGAGTTCTGCCAGCATTGCTGCAGAGGTTGAAGGGGTGGGGGGTCAGCCTGTCAGTGCTCAGACCATACACCGCATACTGCATCAAATTGGTCTGCAGGGCTGTCGTCCCAGAAGGAGTCCTCTTCTAAAGATAATGCACAAGAAAGCCTACAAAAATTTTACTGAAGACAAGCAGACTAAGGACGTGGATTAATGGAACCATGTCCTGTGGTCTGATGAGACCAAGATAAACTTATTTGGTTCAGATGGTGTCAAGCGTGTGTGGCGGCAACCAGGTGAGGAGTACAAAGACAAATGTGTCTTGTCTACAGTCAAGCATGGTGGTGGGAGTGTCATGGTCTTGGGCTGCATGAGTGCACTGGGGAGCTGCAGTTCATTGAGGAAACCATGAATGCCAACATGTACTGTGACATACTGAAGCAGAGCATGATCCCCTCCCTTCGGAGACTGGGCCGCAGGGCAGTATTCCAACATGATTACGACCCCAAACATAACTCCAAGACAACCACTGCCTTGCTAAAGAAGTTGAGGGTAAAGGTAATGGACTGGCCAAGCATGTCTCCAGACCTAAACCCTATTGAGCATCTGTGGGGCTTCCTCAAACGGAAGGTGGAGGAGCACAAGGTCTCTAACATCCGCCAGCTCCGTGATGTCATCATGGAGGAGATGGAAAAGGACTCCAGTGGCAACCTGTGAAGCTCTGGTGAGCTCAATGCCCAAGAGGGTTAAGGCAGTGCTGGAAAATAATGGTGTCCACACAAAATATTGACACTTTGCAGCCAATTTGGACATTTTCACTTAGGGATGTACTCACTTGTGTTGCCAGTGGTTTATACATTAATGGTTGTGTGTTGAGTTATTTTGAGGGGACAGCAAATTTACAATGTTACACAATCTGTACACTCACTACTTTACATAGTAGAAAAGTGTAATTTCTTCAGTGTTGTCACATGAAAAGATAGATTAAATGTGAGGGATGTACTCACTTTTGTGAGATACTGTATGTAGTGGCCCTGCCATATGCAGAAGAGTCTCTATTTAAAGCATATTATTTAAAGCTCTATTGGAGCATTGTCAGACTATATGCAGTGCAATCCACACATTTTTGATAGTTCAATAGAGAAGGAATTGGACCAGTGGTGGCCTCTCCATAAGGGGTACAGGGGCAACCCCCCCCCCAATCTCCATGAGGATTTCAATGGGGTTTGTTTTTTTTGTTTGTTTTTCTCAAAGCACAATTAGAGGCGGAGCCTCTAATTGGCTTCAAAAACGTTGGGATCGGGGAGCCCACACACTTGTGTGACAATAGCGAATTGATATTCGCTATTGTCTTCCTGCTTCTCCTCCCGGCCAATCAGGAAGACCTGATTGGCCGAGAGGAGAAGCAACCGTATCGGCCACTAGGAGAAGCATGGGGGAAGCCACCCAAACTGTCCACAAAGCAGTCAAGGAGGAGAAGCAGGGGGAAGCCGCCTGCGACCTGGATGGGGTAAGTAGTGCAGGACAATCGACCGAGTTGCGAGGGGTTGGCTGGGGACAAAAGATGGAGCACCAGCCTCCATCGATTCGGACCCAGAAGAAGAAGAACAGAAACAAGTAAGCAATGCTATACGTGTATTAACATGCCATATACGTGTTTACTATATTTATTGCTGGCAGAAATGCTGGTATGAAATTGTATTCATGATTTACAGGATGGAAGTTAAGACTAATCTAAAAACTTTTTGAAGGGTTCCACCAGGACTCTTAAGGACCTGTAAATATGTTTTTTTTTACCCATTGTTTTATGGTCATATGTAAACAATGGACACTTTTGCACTCAATGTGACTGAATGTATATGGTAAAATACCTATCTATGCTTTTTGTCATACAGCTGGAAATCATTGTGTTTATGAAACTATGTATTGTACAGGTTTATACTCAATAAAACAGTTTTTGTTAAAAAAAATAAAAACTTTTTGAAGATAAATATGTACGACATAAAAAGAAGAGAAGGATTGACAGTTTAAAATATGAGAGGTGAGAGCTATAAATCTCAATGACCTATGTGTCTTGATTATTTGTACTGCTGGGAATATATACAAGCATGGAATTTTTCTCCTAACGTTAAAATATGCTTTTAATTAATGTCTGGTGCAATATTCTCTTTCTCTGCTAAATGTTCATTCTGGAGCAACCTTGATGACAAGGCATCAAGAACAAGTTTGAATCGGTGTGGAATTTATTTATATCCAGCAGAAGCGATATGTTCTTTTTAAATGGAGTGTGCAAGAACATCCATTATTTCAACAATGTATTGCCTGCTAAATAGTCAGCGACCATTTTCTATTAACAGCAAGAAATGTTGCCTCTTCATCACAATACAGAGGCCAAAAGTGAAATGTTATCCCTGTCTCGAAAACTCCCAGAAAATTAAGCATGCATGTAATTCCATAAAAGGCTTAATATTTTATATAGCAGATGTAATTGTGGAGTCTGGATAGGAACACAATAGGTTACAAAAATAACCTTTTATTTTTGTGTCTATGCTAATTTATTTTCACATAAATTCCAAAGTACAGTATTCTATAGTATTAAACATTTTCTCAGATATGCTTATTCATAGGCTCTCCAAATCTGCTCTGTAAAAGTTGGCTTCTCTATGTATCATTCAAAAATGATATTAACTTTTAAGTAATTATTTAATAATCAGAATCATTTTAACCTGCATAGTGATATCATAGCCATTACTATCCACACCAGTTTGAGTCACATCTCTCCTTAATTTGAGCTATGAAAGTTGTACCCAAAAAAGTCAGGCAATGGAATAGTCACTGGTATTGCTTAAGGTCTCCCTTCAACTGATCTTTCTCCATTACTGACTTTCCATGACTTGTTCTGCACTTTTTCTCTGCGAGTAGGGGGCTATCTTTTCAGAGCATCTAGCCAACAGAACAGTGAGTCATAGAGGTGATATCACCAAATCTCAATTCACATTTCCTGAAACTAGCAGTCAATGTCTTAGATCTCTGCACTGCAGATGTCTGCGCTAGCCAGTCTCCAGACCTTAATCCCATAGAAAATATGTGGAGGGAGCTAAAGGTTCGAGTTACCAAACATCAGCATCGAAACCTTAATGACTTGGAGAAGATCTGCAAAGAGGAGTGGCACAAAATCCCTCCTGAGATGTGTGCAAACCTGGTGGCCCACTACAAGAAACGTCTGACTTCTGTGATTGCCAACAAGGGTTTTGCCACCAAGTACTGTTTTGTGAAGGGGTCAAATACTTATTTCACTCATTAAAATTAAAACTAATTTATAACTTTTTTGAAATGTATTTTCTGGATATTTTTGTTATTAATCTGTCTCTCACTGTTAAAAAACCTACCATTAAAACTATAGACCGATCATTTATTTGGGCAAACATACAAAATCAGCAGAGGGTCAAATAATTTTTCCCTCACTGTATGCAGATAGATCTGCACTTAGACACTGCAGATTTAGGGCTATGAGGCTATAATGTCCTTCATCGTGACTTAAGTAGATCTACATCACTGGATGACCCACTCCCCCCTCACCCAACATAATTTTTTGAAAATGAATTTCTTTGGTACATGTTCTCCAGGGAAATGTGTGAACCAGGCCAAGCACCCCATGCCATTTGACAAACCTTCCCTATTAACAGGGTCGAAAGTAGGCCATATAGACAAGGACTGCCATAAATCACGGGAATGGAGTGTGGGTCTTCCCCCCGGCCATGCCTGCCCCACACCATCCTCACCATCACTCCTCTGGGACCCAGCTTCTCCCTAACCGCTCCTTTCTCCTCCACGAGTGGGGGTTCTGCAGCATCACCAAGAACTGTCATAAGGGAGAGCTAACAGCAGAGCAAGGCTCCACTGTCGGCTGTGTGAGAAGAGGCCTAAGTAGGCCACGTCAAGTGCGAGCAGTGCAAATTCTACTGTGAATCTTGCCACTGGAAAACACTGCCTGGTACCGCCCAGCCGACCATAAGCTGGAGAACCCCAGCATATACTGTGTCTTTGTGCAGTGCAAGACCCCATGTGCTGGAAGAGGACTGGCACCACAGCCACAAGTTCAAGGCTATGGGGGCCACATGGAAGCTGCACAAGGTGAGGGGGAAACACTGGGGGAGGGGGGAACAAAGGGGGGCATGGGTAAGTTCCACGAGGTGGGGGTTGCACAAGGGGAAGTGGGGGGCACAAAGTAAAGGGGAAGGGAAGCTGCACAAGATGAGGGGAGAGGGAGTACACAAGTTTGGGTGGGAGGAGGACAAGGTGAGGGGCAAGGGGTGGTGGAGAAGCTGCACAAGGTGAAGGAGATGCACAAGGTGGGGGGGAGAGGGGGAAGCTGCACAAGATAAGGGGTGAGTGGGATGTCATAGGGTATACAAGATGAGGGGGAGGATGGGGGTGCTGGAAAAGGTGAGGGGGTAGAGGAGGACGAGGTGGGGGGTGCACAAGGGGGGGATGGGGAAGCTGCACAAAGTGGGGTGAGGGGAAGGTGCACAACGTGAAAGGAGGAGAGGAATAAATTGCACAAGGGGGTGAGTGTGTCATTGTGGGAGATGCACAAGGCGGGTGAGAAGATAAATTTAGGACTACAACTGCTGTGACATGTTATCAGGAATGGGAATAATGTGCTTGTTGGTTTCAGGGTCATTATGGTAGATGAACAAGGTAGGTGAGAGGGGTATGGGTGAATGAACAGGAAGCCTCACAGCACAGAACACTTC
>BLSH010359296.1:225856-252415 GCA_018402905.1 Glandirana rugosa
TCTCTCTGGGGTGAGGTGGAAAGGAAGGTGGAGTGGGGTCTCTCTCTGTACAGGGAAAGGTGGAGTGGGGTCTCTCTCTATGCAGGGAAATGTGGAACGGGGTCTCTCTCTGTGCAGGGAAAGGTGGAGCGGGGTCTCTCTCTGTAAAGGGAAAGGTGGAGCAGGGTCTCTCTCTGTGCAGGGAAAGGTGGAGCGGGGTCTCTCTCTGTACAGGGAAAGGTGGAGTAGGGTCTCTCTCTGTGCAGGGAAAGGTGGAGCGGGGTCTCTCTCTGTGCAGGGAAATGTGGAACGGGGTCTCTCTCTGTGCAGGGAAAGGTGGAGCAGGGTCTCTCTCTGTGCAGGGAAAGGTGGAGTGGGGTCTCTCTCTGTACAGGGAAAGGTGGAGTGGGGTCTCTCTCTATGCAGGGAAAGGTGGAGCGGGGTCTCTCTCTGTGCAGGGATAGGTGGAGTGGGGGCTCTCTCTGCAGGAGCGGCAATTGGCAACTGCCCACCTCTGGTTACTATGGGCAATGGTACTTGTAGACTGGCACTGTACAGAAAGCAAAACACACAAATCCTCCACTGGGTTCCATCCTTGCTAATAGCAGAAAAAAAGACAGTTCACTGGCTCAATCCACTGTGTTTGCTAGGGGTAACGACTGGCAGCTTTACAGGTGAATCCCAGACGATCCCCCAAATGTAGCCATGGGGTAGCCTAGGGGTTGCTGGAAGTAGCGGTTCACCTGTCACTCTGCCCTCAATCACATATGTCCATGCATCCGGAGTCAGGAATACAGGAAAAATAAAAAGAAAACAAATGCAGCCACCACATCTAATGATTGGTAAGCTGCAATATATTACATTTTTATTTTAGGGTTCAACACCGCTTTAATTACTCTGAATCCTGCCTGGGTTAAAAATTGCTGGCATTATACTGCTCAGAGATTTTAAATCTAAACTCCAGGTGAAATTAAAATTGACCGTTGCAGTGGGGCTCCCTCTGCACTGCATAATTTTAATGCTCATTTTTGTCTAAGGGGAGCAGGAAAGCAGTTATACACACTTTACCTCATGCTCCAGCAGCTGGCACTCTTCACAGCTCTCTGACAGTCAGGGTTGAGAATGGGCCCTCAGCATCTTTAATTACAATGCAGGATATCTGGTTCTACAGTGTACGTGATGATGCTGGAATGCCTCCGACCTACAGAGCGGTGAAGGAGGGCGCCTTGGAAGGACCTGTCATGCAGCGGGGGGGCAGAAATCAAGAATTAAGTTAAATTAAAATATAAATGTTTTTTTATGTTTCCCCCTAGATGGAAATGATCGTTTAACTCTGGCAATGCAGGGGCAATCCCACAGGAAGGGTCAATTTTCAATTTTATTAGAGTTCAGTTTTAAATAGTTAGGAACTAAAACTGGAAAGTACTTAAGGTATAGCCAGTGTGGAAAGGTTGTGCATGCTCTGTTCAATCTTCCTGTTCCACATGGACACAGACTGCCAAGCATTTCTAGAGACAGTGATTGTTTATTTGTGAACTGAGCATGTCATTGGCAAAGCACGAATCAGCTCTGGCCGGTTTGTGGGGGAAGGGTCACTGATGCAAAGGAAGTTACATTATCAGAGAGTGAAATCTCCTCCTACATGAACACTGTGGAAGCCCTGGCTCTTTGTAGTTTATCACCTGACTACAATATACAGATGAAAAAAAAAGTATATAGCAGCAGTTTTTTTTATATAAAAAGTAGATTTAGAAGCTGTGTGCACTCTGTGTGTGTGTGTGGGGGGGGGGGGGGGGCATATGAATTGTTTTTATATTGCTGGGTTTAGTAACACTTTACGTTTTTTACGCTATGTAATAAAAAACATAAATAGTATTGTCATAAAAACCAGACCAGGTTGCACAATGTGGCATGGAACAAAGATTGGAAAAATCATATTTTTATCTCATTAAAACAAATATTGTAAGCTGGCCACGCATGTTACAATCTCTTTTTAATCTTTCAGTTTTCTCATTAATTTTGGAAGGTGTCACTTAGCATGTGTTACCGGGCATAAAGTTTATATAAATAGTACTTGTATTTGTTCTAACATAGAAGCAGAACAAGCTTCAGGTGAACAATGGTCTCTATTGAGACTGGTACATACTAAGCCATATCAAATACCCCATAACCAGCTTATCAAATATATGTTAATGACAAGGAAGGGGCCTTTGGTCTTAGTCATTCAGAAAAAATATATCTAACGCCAAAAACAAAAATGGTTTGTTTTTAGCTTACCAATCCTTAGATATTGTCCTTAGAAGTACATATTCTACAAGTGCAAAAAAAAATGTTTTTGGGTCCTGACAAAAGTTTCTGCCTGTGTAACTGTACTGAACTAAACCTCAAACAGTGTTACAGTATCTGTCCTCTCACCTATTTATAGTGAACTGCAAAACAACTTCCGTCTATTTAATTAAGATTAGGAGAGGAGAAGCTGTTTGTAGTCCAAATCAGGAGATGCAGTAAATTGTGTGACCCTTGTCACTCTATACAGAAAATATAAATAATAAAATAAAATGCAGCTACAACATCTAAAGATGTGTATGCTGTAATACACATACTGTGAAGCTATAAATATGTGAGGAGCTTTTATACCCCATTACTTATTTTACACTTAAATCACATATCAGGAGCCTTCTGCAAGACATATATTCTATACAAAAATTTAAAGAAAGTTTTGATGCATGAAACCGCTGTTAAGGCTAGAAATACGATGCACCTTGTAAGCATTATATAAAAAAATATATATGGGCTCTTTGCAATAAAGATTGTGCTATTGTTCAATCGATGTTTGTATTTTGAAAGCATGGTTAAATACATTTTCAATATTTTGCAGAATTACAGCATACAGAAGGCAAAAATTGTATGAATTAATTATTCTCATTAATACTGTCAAAAATTGTATTTGGAGTTTGATAGTTTACACTTGTCAGAAAATAGAAAGGGTTCAGAAAAAAAAAATATTTCAAAATAACTATGCCATGAATTTTATCATCTACTTATATATAGCACAAGATATGCTTTCAACGTTGAATGCCAAATTACTTCTATGAGGTTTAAACCAGTACTTTACTCTCTCAATCTTCAATAACTATTTTTCCTGGTTTCTGGCATAGAACAAAATTATGTCATACATCCCCAAAGTCTTCATAGGCATTTTTTTTCTTTCATCTGGACGAGGGGAAAAGGGGCTTTCTCAGCTTAGCACGTCTTCTCCCTGCGTGCCTGAGCTAAGGGCAGATGGATTCCTGGAAGTAAATGTGACATGCGTTTACTCACGATGGCCATGGCTAGCAATGCTGGGGGGGGGTGTATTTTAAAGTGTTTTCTCAACAAAATAAAGCATAGAGACATGGATGGGTGAGTTTGCTTTGCATATTAAAAAGGAAATAAAACTTTCAGTTTGTGGTGCTCAGCTACAGTTAAGTTCCACTTTAACAAATAATGGCTCAAATATTATTTCGGCTCTGTGTATGTAAAATTGTGTTTGTAAGACTATTGGTCTATACAAACCGAAACAGAATACTGCCTTTCATTAGCATGGTTTCCAAAGGCACTAATAAAACACAACCATCCTGTTAGTTTTTAATTAGTGAGCTGAAGAGTACATTCCTGGAAAAGGCACAACTGATTTATCTAAGGTAATATACTGTAGATTTCCAAGTGCTATTCATCTAATTCCATCAACAGAAGGCAAATGAAGGATAAACTATGGAAACTCAGCTGTGACCTTAGTATTAAGAAACAAAAAGATAATCAACCACAAAAGATATTTTTTAACAAATGGAAAACGTTCACTACTCACACATTATAGATGAATAATGACATAGTCATTTATGCATCTATTTTGCTATACATTGTGGTATGTATATGAGCAAATAAAAGGATTTTTGTACTCCCTATAAAATTATTTTCTTGTCCACTGATAACATAGAGAGGCTTTCACCTGTAGGTTGCACTGCCACCTACATGAGAACTGTCCACTGGCAAACAAACTGTTGGCTGGCCCAGGATAACCCCTTCTACTACTTCAGTTTTGCAGCCAAGCAGTACCAAGAGCATGATCTTAAACCCAAAGGGACGTGTAGGGCTACTCCAACAGGGGTTTCTGATATTAGCTGGTTCTTCCACAAACACTACAGAGGCCACCAACCACCCAAGCAACAGTTTATTCACTCCGGCTCCAATAAACAGTCTAGGGGTTGTCATTTTGGGATTTATTGCTGGTAAAACTCCTAACAGAACAGGGATTAGGGCATGGGATAATCCAAAACAGTTAGCAATTTTCTGTGAGAGTTCAATCCTCTCCTTAAGCAACTGTGAATATTGGACAGTCTAAGGCCTCACCGCTAGAAACTATGAGACAAGTAACTTTGGTATCTGGTTGGGGAAGTCCTGTAGTCAGTTTCAGATCACTTCCAGGTCCCAGCTCTGCCACCACAGAGACCTCACAGAACAGCAACACAGTCCACAGGATGCCTTGGAGGCAATATCCCACCGAGGCTTGGAACTCTGCTTGCTGGGGAAAGATATTCTCTCCAGAGCTCTATACTTTTTATCAGCTTCTCCAGCCAGCACCTGGACACACCTTCCCAGGGACTGGTTAGGCCCTGATCAATATTCAGGCTGGTTATTTGAATTCTCCCTCCCTAAGCTATTGGACACGTCTTCTAGAGGTACAAAAGCAATCAAATTCCCAGCCTGTGAAACCCTGAACAGACAGGCCAAGCAATCACTGCTCCCTGGATTACAGGAGCCAAAAACAAAATGTACCTAACATCCTCTGCTAGGAGGGCGCTACATCTGGAACCTGTGTCCCTCAATCAACCCCAAGAAAAGAATTTTGCAGAGAATACCAACATCCTATATTAGCAAATGTTTCCCCTTCAGGACTTCCAAAATCAGTCCAACTGAGGGGTGGGCTGCACAGAAATCAACTGCTAACAAGCCCAACATGAACAATATAATATGTGATGGCTTGCAAGTGAAGAGCCACCTAAAGGTCAATACACCTGAAATTGGCACCAGATGAAGCTGCAACCTCAACCTGGTAACAAAAACAGAAGAACAGAGAACAGAAGATCCGATAGTCTACCTTAGAGAAGGGTAAAATTAAAACAGAATCATCCTATTAGGACTATCAGGGATAACTAAAAGGGAGCCAGTTACTGTGAGATAGGGACAGTTTGAACCATGGTCATACAAAGTTGAGGAAAATCAGAACTACCCAAGGTGAGAAGATGGTCCCAGGCCTCAAATCACCTGATCCCATTATGAGCGATATCTGGGGCCAACATCTAGCAACCTCCACCTGCAATGCATGTGCTGGATCACAATTGAGTGTATGGACTGCTCTCTCATATCCAGGTGTAACCAGTTGGGAAAGTCTTTCTCCCAATTTATTGAGCTAAGATGCACAGCAAACAGGACTAGAAAATAAAGTTCTACGCAGGACAGTATTCCTGTTCCTTCTTGATGGTAGAGACATGCCAACACTGTAGCAGTGTCCAGCTGGGTCTGATCTGGATCAGATATCCTGCCAAAATGATGATCCAAAAGTGTAGAAAGAACCACATTTTTGTAAACTTCCTGATGTAGAATGTGAAACAAGAGTTCTATGATGATGGCAGAGGAAGAGTTCTCCAACTCCAGAGCTGTAAGTCTGATCCACCAGGACAGGAACTACCTGATCCTCAGGGGCGGACAATATAGTCTATTCAGAAACGTATGCAATTTGTACCATGGAAAGAGCAGAGACAGTCTGGGAAGAGACTGAAGGAATGGGGCAGCCTTACAGAAGGTAACCTACAGACATGACTCTCTTACAACAGCTGAGAGATGAGTAATTCCCAGACTGAGGGACTAGGACATGAGTGCGGATACACTGTAAATTATTCTGAGGAAAAAACACTCTGGTCTAAGCTGCCTGAAGGCAGGTTGTCTGCAGGCAATGAGAAGATTTCAGCATGTATTTATGAAGATTTAAGATCCAACCAAATCACTGAGACATTGTCCAACACAACCCGCACTGATTGTTTCCTCCACAAGGGGTCGCCTACATATCTCATAATGATAATGCCATGAGAATGCACTAGAGCCAACACTAGGTCCAGCATTATGAAGGATTCTCAGGGTGAAGGCACAAAACTAAAATGATCAGAGCACTGAAACTAGTGTAATCTGTATGCATCCTTGATGACTAACAAAGAGTCTTTCTGAGAAAAGGAAATATTGGTAAATTGGGTTTATGCCATGCAACTTTTAGACTTACAGACCCCAAAAGAGTAGTATGCTTGTTTTCAAAGGTTTCATTTTCATTTTTTTTATTTGCTTTCTTATACTTGAAATGAAAAGTTTCAGTCAAAACACAAACAAAGAGAGTGCAAAGCCGCCCTAGTGTAACTTGGCTTTAATATGGTAAAGCTAAAAACACTACAATGGTCAAACTCACATTTTGTGAAGATAGAATCAGCAGAAGGATTCCACTGTGGCTGCACCCTTATAACCACCTCAAGATCCCCACAGGGGAAGGGGGAGCCATGAAGGTTCAACCTAGCTGCCCAGATCCTAATAGCACATCTGAGGCATGGCCTGGTCAGAGTCCAGGCTGAGGTTGCCACTCCATTCACTGCAGTAGGACACCATAGATGTGCAACTTCCAGAAGCTACCCTTCCTTCCTTGAGCACATCCGAGGCTATCCACCACCATGCTCAACATGCAAATCCTAATGCGCATGCGCCTGGTCCAGCTGTCGCTGTTCTCTGAGGACACACGAACAGGATACAGGGTGGAAGAGAGAGAGGACAACACACAGTTTCCATGACAACATGTTTCGGAGGCATGGCCTCCCTTCCCTGCTCGTGTGGGTTTGTGTGTTATCGGAGAACAGCACTGGCTGGACCGGGCGCATGCGCATTAGGATCTGAGTGACAAACATGGTGGTGGATAGCCTCGGATGTGCTGCCAGGATCCGGCCAGCTTGGTTGAACATCCATGGCTCCCCCTTCCCCTGTCGGGATCTTGAGGTGGTTATAGGAGTGCGACCGCAGTGGAATCCTTATGCTGTATCTATCTTCACACAATGTGAGTTTGACCGTTGTAATGATTTTAACTTTACCATATTAAAGCCGAGTTACAATAGGGCGGCTTTCTGCTCTCTTCTTTTGTGTTTTATCTAGATGTGTTCCTGCCACCCAGAGGATCCATAGAGAGCAGCCCTTTGACTTGTCTAATTATCACCAATAGCCAGCTGGAGGGCTATAACAAACTGTTGATCAGCGCACCTGCTAGTTTTTTCTTTTGTGTGCATTTTTTGTCCTCAAAAGTTTCAGTACCTATTCAGAGCCAAGTGTGGAACTCCATAAAAAAAAAACCATAATTTTAGCTTTATTTGGAAAGGGTTATAATATTTGTATGGATTTTTTTTTTTTGTGTCTCTGGCACAAATGGTTAGATTACCACTCACTTATTGTTCCACAAGTGATAGAATTTCTTGTGGGTGAGTTATCAAACAGCTTGGGTTCATCTTTTAAGGTTGCATAGAAGGGAGCTCAACTATCACAACAGAAGCACCATTCTGTGTAGCAGTAAGAATCACCCCTCCAATGCTTGACCCACCAGGAAACACCTGGAATTATAGTATACTGTATATGCTGCACATTTTTAAAAATTAGATGTGGGAAGGAGTAAGGGAGGTGCTAGAGGGAAAACTTGGGGCTAACTTTAGTTATCAATGTGAGCCTACCCCCACAGGAATCACTAGCAGTATTGAGTCATTTGTTCTTTCTTTAACTTGAATGAAGACCCTCTTCCTTCTGACACCTCAGGTAACACCAATTTGGATACCGTAAATTAGCAATTTCACCACACTTTAGGCTCACCGTGAAATTAAACTTGACACTCTGTAGTAGACAATTGTGTATTTTGTCATTTGAGAAGCAAATAAAACAGAATATGACAGTGCAAGATATAATAGTGCAAAATATAGCAACACCAGCAAGATACCATTGTCGTACCAGATTTTTGGCAAAAGCTAAACCAGATCTTAACCCAATCAGCATAAACTGTAGCTTTCCCCAATGTATATGCAATAACAGGCAAACACTGCTTTATAACAACAGAGTTAGGGGCTAGGTTGCCTGTGAGTACTTGGAATGAGGGAGCTAGGCCTTGGCCTTTGGCAGATATTAGAATATGCAGAAATAGAATGCTTGTGCTAAGAACAATAAACTGTATACAGGTTTCAGAATCAGTCTTCTGTCGGCTGCTGGGGCCCTTGGAGACGTTGGTGCACGTATTGGTGACATGTATTCCTGCACACAGTGAGATGACTAAAGAAAACAAAGGGTTCCTTGGTGTGCAGTGATTGGTCAAGCTGAGATAATAAGTAGAAAAGGGCTTGATAGTGTCAGAGCAGGACAGACTGAGTTTGAAATCAATTTCATAGGGCTTAGGAGATATATGTAGAATTTGGGCTTTCCAAAGAATGTGTTCAGTGTCAGCAACAGGACAAGGGTGGGTCAAAGACCCGCTCATAAGCTCCCCAACCTGTGGAAGCAGACTGAAGTGATGGAGGAGCCCCCCCCCTTGATGTGTCATGATGATATGCATTGATCTCCTGTAGTCCTCGGATTGGTTAGTTGGCTAGACAGGCTCTATGGTGATCATAAAGGAGTGCTGTTCTGGGAAGTGTGTATGGTTCAACCTGTGGCAGACGGCTGTGTAAGGTAAGGTCTACAGGCTTGGAAAAATCAGTTTGTAAGTGGATAGAAAACTGGCTAAAAGACCGAATTCAGAGAGTAGTGGTTAATGATTCTTATATATATAAACCCTCACAATATTAAGTGTATACTATAAAGAGGTGTGTATCCACATATGGGATTGAGCACACTCCCTCTAGTATCTAATGGTGGCTACTAGCACTAATTTAGTGTTTTCACCTCACCAGTGTTCAGTATAAATCAAAGATAATGTGCAGCGCTACCAATTTAACAACGTGAATATCTAGTATGGAAAATACTACACTTATGATGAAAAAAGTATATATATAAAAAATATACATAACATTTAAACTATTAAACCCCTTATATACATTTAGTTCACAAGATAAATATATGTGCAAAATATCACAAAATAAAGTGCTGCATGTGCATATAACCCACAACACAATGCTTGTGTATTCACTATCAACAACTAAAGTGCTTGTGCATAAATCACATTAAACAAATAATATCTCTAGCAGCATTAATCAGTCCATAAATAAATAATTGAATCAAGTAGGAGATAGATCCAAACAGGGACAGCCAGGTTTCCGATGAGTGCACAAAAGATCAAAGGGTGCTCCTAACAAGTCCTCCACCAATAAGATTAGCCGCTCACCTCACTGATATCTTTAATGCGCATTTATCCCTCAAAACCCGGAATCAGGTATGCTACCTCACTGGCCTTCAAACCTCTGGTTTGTACCGATATGGACCACAAGACTCCCACAATATATGTATGTAAAAGAAACAGACAGGCTAGTGCTCTCCGTTTGGGGCTAATTAAAGATATCAGTGAGGTGAGCGGCCAATCTTATTGGTGGAGGACCTGTTAGGAGCACCCTCTGATCTTTTGTGCACTCATCGGAAACCTGGCTGTCCCTGTTTGGATCTATCTCCTACTTGATTTCATTATTTATTTATGGACTGATTAATGCTGCTAGAGATATTATTTGTTTAATGTGCTTTATGCACAAGTACTTTAGTTGTTGATAGTGAATACACAAGCATTGTGTTGTGGGTTATATGCACATGTAGCACTTTATTTTGTGATATTTTGCACATATATTTATCTTGGGAACTAAACATATACGGTATACAGTAACAGGTTTAATAGTTTAAATTTTATGTATATTTTTTATATATACACTTTTTTGGCATATGTGTAGTATTTTCCATACTAGATATTCACATTGTTAAATTGGTAGCGCTGCACATTATCTTTGATTTTTACTTTTTAATATATTTATACTGTAAATTATATAGGGTCTGGGATTAAAAGTACCATTTCAGTCTTTGCATATAACACCAAGTTATGAAGTGGAATAACGTCCTTACATGATGTCTCAAACTTACAAGCTGACCTCAATGCACTGTTTAATTGGGCAACTATGTGGCAGATGAGGTTTAATGTTGATAAATGTAAAGTTGTGCACTTGGGGGTTAAGAATATGCATGCATCTTACATACTATGAGCAGTACAACTGGGGGAGTCAATGGTGGAAAAGGATCTGGGTATTTTGGTAGATCATAAGCTTAATAATGGCATGCAATGCCAACTTAGCTGCGGTTTCCAAAGCAAGCAAAATACTTTCTTGTATTAAGAGAGATATAGACTCCAGAGAGAAAGATATCATTTTGCCCCTGTACAAATCATTAGTAAGACACCTCATCTGGAATATGCAGTTCAGTTTTGGACACCAGTTCACAAAAAGGATATCAGGGGAACTGGAGAAAGTGCATAGAATGGCAACCAAACTCATAAGAGGCAAGGGGGAGCTCAGCTATGAGGAAAGTTTAGAGGAACTGAATTTATTCTCTTGAGAAGAGGAGATTAACGAGGGATATGATCAACATATATAAATGCATAAGTGGTTTATATAGTGAACTTGGTTTTGAGTTACATCCAGAGGAAAGAGATTTCATCTCCAAATACAGGAAGGTTTCTTCTCAGTAAGAGCTGTGAAAATGTGGAATAGACTCCTGAAAGATGTGGACTTTACGGGCACACCATGAGACAGTTCAGATATGTAAAACCAATTTATTAAAGAATTCATTAAAAACAAATGAATCAATTAAAAGAATATATATATATAGGGAGTATGTGGGTACCTCTCCCTATAACAATAAATTGCTTTGGAAGGAGCCTACAAATTATTGATCGACAAAAAATATACATATGACTGATACATGACTACATAGTATACAGGTGTTTTTGTTGACTCTATAGTTGGTCAATGCGTTTCACAGAAAGCTTCTTCAGGACCATGTATTATGTAGGCCAAAGTATTATGTGGTGGCTTAAAGCCCAGAGAATACAGTCAGGGGGTGGTCCCCCCAGTGTCACCTCATGGACCATCACAGTAGACAACAGTTATGTGGAAACGCAATAGGAGAATTCCTGTAACGGCACCCAACTGGTTGAACGAGTGACATCGTTACCAGATATATTTCTTATGCCTGAATTTCCAGCCTTTTTGTAAGGGTAACTTTTGAAAAATATTTTTATAATTTTTTTTGCAGTTTTACACTATGAGGCTTCTCTTTCCTTGTCTATATATGATTTTCCAATCTATGGATTTCCCTCTAAGGTTTTAAATGGATATAAAGTCTTTTTGAATCAAGACACCTGAAGTATACAAGCCGGTAATCACTGCAGCACAAGCAGGCTGAGTGTCCATGGGAGTAATTATATGCTGTGATCTTTGAAATCACCTGAATCTGAGTCTTACGGGAGCATATAGATATATGACAGCCAATAAAGTAACATTCAAACAAGCGGTTACATAAATAGGGTTTGATCCCTGTAATAGGGATCATATCTGGTAAGAGGCCAACTTTACTAGGTGGAACATCCCATTTCAGAACACCTCATACAGTCTGGGACTTAACTAGAGATCAGCGCAGACGGAGGGCCCTGCACCGCTATTGACACTTTGATGCAGGCTATAGTTCAGTTGGCACAAGTGCAAACTGCCTCACAGCAAACAGTGGAACAAGTGATGGAAGCCCATGCTAATATGCAGCAATCGCTCTGAGGTAAAACAGATGCTGTGCACCTTTGCTACTGAGAGATCAGCAGAGACCTCAGGCGGGTCAGAATTCTTGCAAGAAATGAGTGAGGATACTGGCCATAGAACAGATCAAAGCCAACACGTCCCATGAGTTCCCTGCTATGCTAGTGGGACCTCCTTCTGTAGTTCCCATTCAAGTAGAAGGAATTTACATGAAAATCCTCCTAGATCCTGGAGCACAGGTAACCCTCCTCTACAGAGACTTCTACGACAGGCATCTTAAGCATCTGCCCTTACAGAAGTTGGAGATATGGGCATTGGAACTCAGAAATTTTCCTATTATGGCTATCTACCAGTCAAGCTGACTTCAAACCTTCCGTGGCAGGAAAGGCAGAGACGCTTGACACACTGGCAGTAGTCTGCCTTCGCCCACCAGGGGCCAGCAAGAATTCCATGATCATAGGGACCAATACTGATCTTGTTCGAAGACTGCCGACACCTCTTGTCCTGGAGTCTGGTACCCCAACTACTAGTGTACACCATATGCTGGACAAGCCTACCAGTGCCTAGTACAGAAGCAGAAGACCCCAGCTGAAGGGGTGGGGAAGATATGGTGCCTGGACCAGGGTGAGAAGGTACTACTGCCCTGAGAGCTGGATTGCCTACAAGCAACTATCAAACTTAATTGGAAGCAACCAGGCCATTTCATTGTCCTTGAAGCAGACGACCAGAGAGCAAATACGGGAGTGAAAATAATCTCAGAAGTGATTTCAACCAAGGCGTTACAAAGAAGTTACGGGAGAGTGTCCGCAACATCGCGGCCTCCCCAGTGAAGATGAGGGCTGGAATATTGCTGGGACAAGTGAATCCGGCCACCCCAGTCTCACCATCTGATTTGGTGTGGGAAGTGAAGGATGGAATCTCTACCGAGGAATTTTATCAAAAGAGCACTCCTCTTTCTCCTGAGTGGAAGGAAAGGGTCAAGACCCAGCTCCTTAGATGGCAGGCTGCATTCTCCAAGAGTGAGTTTGATGTGGGTTGTGCAAAACGCGCTCAGCATCAGATTTGTCTCCAAGATGATAAGCTGTTTAGAGAAAGGAAAGGGACAGGCAGATTCCTCTAGGGGACTTTGAGGACCTGCGTGAGCAACTGACAGAACTGAAGAGGACAGGCATCATCTGAGATATTTTGTTAAGGAGGGGTTGGCATGGTCAATAGATGCATTAGTTTACACAGCAGAGCAGTGTGAAGGAGGTTATCACTGACCTGAAGGGAGCTGCAGACCCACAGGAGAGGTGATATCACTGGAGGCGTGTTTTTATCTTTATACAGTATCTCACAAAAGTGAGTACACCCCCAACATTTTTGTAAATATTTTATTCTATCTTTTCATGTGACACCACAGAAGAAATTACACTTTGCTACAATGTAAAGTAGTGAGTGTACAGCTTGTATAACAGTGTAAATGTGCTGTCCCCTCAAAATAAATCAACACACAGCCATTAATGTCTAAATCGCTGGCAACAAAAGTGAGTACACCCCTAAGTAAAAATGTCAAAATTGGGCCCAAAGGCGAGGCCTGTTCTGAGTGGAACCTGTCCTGGTAAACAACTGTATGGTCTTGCAGCTCAGTTACAGGGTCTTGGCAATCTTCTTATAGCCTAGGCCATCTATCCTCAGATAGTTCTTTGCCATGAGGTACCACGTTGAACTTTCAGTGACCAGTATGAGAGAGTGAGAGCAATAACACCAAATGTAACATACCTGCTCCCCATTCACCCCTGAGACCTTCTAACACTAACAAGTCACATGACACCAGAGAGGGAAAATGGCTAATTGGGCCCAATGTGGACATTTTCACTTAGGGGTGTACTCATTTTTGTTGCCAGTGGTTTAGACATTAATGGCTGTGTGTTGAGTTATTTTGAGGGGATAGTAAACTTACACTGTTATACAAGCTGTCCACTCACTACTTTACATTGTAGCAAAGTGTCATTTCTTCAGTGTTGTCACATGAAAAGATATAATAAAATATTTACAAAAATGTGAAGGATGTACTCACTTTTGTGAGATACTGTACATGTGAGTGTTACATTGGCTTTAATTATATATTAAAGTGTTTTAAACTGGTTAAGCACTATGTCTAGCGTTATTGCTTCCCAATGTTACCCACGGAGTTTGAAGGAGCTATCGGCTGAACAGTGGATGTGACTGCGGTTTCCATAGTAAAGAGGAGTGGAGATGAGGAGTTACTATCTGAGCTGCATCTGGGAGGTTGCATACTACAGGCGTGTTTTGCACGACCATAAGGTGAGGGCACATCTGGTGGAGGTATTTTATAGCACAAAGTGAAGGTGGTGGATCGAAGAATTTATAGTTTATTTCTTGACTTCTGGAGCACTTTGGAATTTTTTTAATATTATCTTTATTAGCACAAGGACACTTTATCAGACTTTTTTTCATTATATTGAATTACTATATTATTGCACTACTGTAGGACTATAATACAATGAGAGTGTCATCAATCTTAGTGGCACTCATAGGATAATTTATGCACAGGAGCACTTTGTTATTTTGTTTACAGGCACTAATTTGCACAAACTTAGAGGATTTTTGCCCATGAATTGTATATGAATGTATAATTATCAGTACTTAGACAGTGGGAGAGCGCTGCACTTAGGTTTTGATCATTTTTAGACATCATCTGAGAGTTCTGAAGTCCGTACACTTCCCCGATAGTGGTGGTACAGAAGAAGAATGGGTCACTAAGGTTGTGCATCGACTATCGGACATTAAACAGAAGGATCATTCCCGACCAATATATCACTCCAAGGATAGAAGATGCCTTGCGGAGCCTGTCAGGGGCAAAATGGTTTAGCGTGTTGGACCTGAGGAGCAGGTGCTACCAATAATCCCATGCACCCTGAAGATTGGGATAGACCGCTGTCTGGTGCCCCAGCTACCTTTCAAAGGCTAATGGAGAAGACTGTGGGTGAACCTGATAGAGGTGCTGGTGTATCTGGATGACATCATTGTCTTCGGCAAGACCTTGGAGGAACATGAAGAGTGCTTGGAGAAGGTTCTGAGGAGACTCCATGATGAGGGGTTGAAGCTGTCATTGGAGAAATGCCAGTTCTATCAACCCTCGGTCAACTACCTTGGCCATATCGTGTCTGATGAAGGGGTGGCTACCGACCCCCAGAAGCTAGAAGCTGTCACCTCCTGGCCGAGGCCTACCAATGTGACCAAGCTTAGGTCATTTCTGGGGTTCTGCTCCTATTACAGAAGATTTGTCGGGGGATTTGCCAAGATAGCTCACCCTCTCAATGAGCTGAGCGAAGAAGAAAATGAGCACTCAGACCTAGATAAGCCTGTCAGAGTGGCTGGTGGGCTCAGGTAGAGTTGCCACATCATCCCTTTAATCCAGTACACATATGAATTGCACAGGTTCTGAGGCTAATTTAATGCAGATAAGGCACCAAGTGAGTTGAATTACCACCTTAATCAGCCACAGAACCTGTGCAATTAATACGTGTCCTGGATTAAACAGATGATGTGGCATCCCTAGGCTCAGGAAACCTAATGAGTCCATTCAGGGACTGTGGACTGCTCAGTTTGAGGAGGCCTTCTGACAGCTGAAGTGGAGTCTAAAGACTTCTCCAGTCCTGGCATTCACAGTTCCAATCAAGCTACACCTCGATGCCAGTTGAGAAGGGCTAGGTGGGGTGCTCTATCAAGAACATGGCAAACCCATGTGAGGCAGAGTCTGGCACCCACTTAGAAGAACTACCCTACGCACAAATGTGAGTTCCTGGCTTTGAAGTGGGCAGCGGTGGATAAGCTGAGGGATTATCTGTACAGGGCAGACTTAGTGATCAAGACAGACAACAATTCTTTCACATACATCCTCACTGCTGCCAAGTTGGATGCCACTGGTCACAGGTGTTTCGCTGCTTTGTCAGAATTCACTTTCTGCTTGAAGTACCATCTGGGGTCGGGAACAGGGACGCAGACACTTTGCCAAGAAGGCCCCACGGTTCCTTGACTCTTCAGGAGTATGGACTCAGCTGACATCTGAAGGTGTACGAGCTCTTTGTCAGGGTGCAGAATATCAAGCGTGAGGTAGATTGAGAGCAGAAGAAATTGGGGTCTCAACGGCTGGAGTCCCCAGGGGTTATTGCAACATTTTCCAGGTTGGGGATGAAGGTCTGCCAAAGCTCTCTAAGAAAGACTTGAGGACGTATCAGATGGAAGACCCTCTTTGGAGTTGGTGTTAAAGGCTGTGGAGAGCCAGCGCCCTGATTTGCTTCTTACTGACACCCAAAAGGAAGCTTGTCTGCTTCATAGGGAGTGAGATCGGTTGCAATTGTGCAACAGAGTGGTCTACCGAAGGGGCCCCTCTGGCGATTCCGAAGAAAGATGGCAGTTATTTCTACCCGAGAACTCTACACGACAACCATGGCCATCTAGGGCTCGACAGGGCTTTTAACCTGGTGAGAGACCGGTGTTACTGGCCCTGCATGCTGGCTGAAGTTGAGAGCTACCGCCACTCATGCATTCAGTGCATACAAAGGAAGACTCTACCTCAGCGAGCTGCCCCAATGGGTCACCTTCAGAGTCAAGGGCCCATGGAGTTGGTGTGCATTGATTTTCTTTTTTTTCTTTTTTCTTTTTTTTTCTAGCTTTCAAAATATTTTATTTTGATAAAATGGAGAAAATGACAACTTAAAGGTATAGAGAAAAAAACATCTTGAATACTTATGATGGAATTAACCAAAATGCTTGTGTCTATAAAATATCACAATGAAGAAGGAACTTTCTCACTAGCTACATTCCCGAGTGGCTAAAGAAATATTGTCTAGGGATGGTATCCATCCGGAACCCCATAAAGGGAGCACACTGTGCCCAATGAAGACAACCCCTGACCTGAAGGTAGGTATAATCACCAGGGGTATGGGTGGGTACTTAAAAGACATAAAAATAAATGATGCACCCTCATAATTAACTACCAGTGAATCAGAGACAAGAAGCATTCAAAGAAAGAGTTGCGAAAAGGAATAGGAAAAGGAGGAGAAGAAGGAAACAGGAGAAAAGTAGAGATAAAAGGAGAGCCAATCAACAGGAAGGATTTTGGGAAATCTGTTGGGCTGGGATTCCCAGTATTAATGAGATGCCTACGTAGTGTGCCCAAGGTTCCCAGCTTCAAATTTAGTTGTGTCGGTAAGTACGCTTGTGATTTTCTTTTGGGACATGATCCATGATATTTTTCGTTTGGCGGCTGCAATAGAAACTTTAGGTTGTTTCCAGGCCTTGGCTATGGTTAATTTAGCTACCAATAGAATGAACTGGATTAGTTTACAGCTGTGCTTATGAGTCTTTGGGATATCAGAATTTAGGAGGGTAATAGCCGGGGTTCTGGGAAGTTGGCATTTGGAGAAATATAGAATTACAAAACTTTCGAATCCTAGGGCATTCCCACCAAATGTGGGACATGGAACCCAAGAGTTAGCAGTCTCTGAAACATACGGGGTTTGATGTAGGATAGATAGCAGCTAGCTTCTATGGTGTTAAGTACCATCTTGTTATCACTTTCAAGCTTGCCTCGATCAGGGTTATATTGATGATCCCCTTAAAGGACCTGAAATGGGCCCTCTGCCATTTCTCTAAGTCCCACTGAAGCTGTAGGCCATTTTCTCAGGCTAACATGTGGGACGCTTTATCTATTGGGTTAGCTGGTGACTTTGTAGATGACAGAAATGCCACCTCTTTAATCCATGGTCTGGCCACACCACTGTCCATATGCTGTGAATGCGGGGGGATTCGGTTTGTTTTTCCATATTTTGTTGAGAAAGTGATAAATTTGACTGAATCTGTATCGTTCGGAGTTCGGTAGTTCTACATGGCTCACACAAAAGCCCAGGGAGAGCGGGACCATTGAGTTAAAATAATGACCAATTCAGTACAACCCCTTGTACAACCACCACTTGAAGGATTTAAATCGAGCCCTGGTGGGAATTCAGGATTATGGAAAATATGAGCTAGGGGGTGATATTCCGAGACCAGAGTGGTAGAGGCACAAAGTTTATCCTATAAGGCCATGGCCTGCAATAGGACTGGAGAGAGGATGGGAGGGTGATCCCTGGGGGGTACCCAGAGTAGAAAATCTAAGGTGTAAGAAGGGACTGTTTGTCTCTCTATTTGGACCCAGTCTGGTTTTTCTAAATGTGAGTATACACTGGATAGTTGTGCTAATCTTGCTGCTTGGAAGTACCATTTTAGCTTGGGAAGGTCTAGTCCTCCCTTGGATCTAGTCTGGTATAGTTTTTTCTGAGTTATCCTGTAGCCTGATTTTCTCCAAACAAATTTGATAATTTTGCTTTGAAAGTTATTTATATGGTCCATTCTGATTGTTATGGGTAGGGATCTAAAGAGGTATAAAATTCTGGGTAGAAGGGCCATTTTAATTGCATGAATCCTACCTAGCCAGTATAGCTCACCCTTCGACCAGGTGTTTAAGTCTGATTCTAGTTTCTTGTACATTGGTGGAAAGTTATCAGAGTAACGCTGTTCTATTTTAGTTGTGAGAGTTATTCCTAGATATTTGATGGAGGACTCACTCTATTCGAATTTGAAGTAGTCCTTCAAGGAGGATACTGTGGCCGGTGGGAGTGATATATTCAAAGCTTGGGATTTCGAGTAGTTTACCTTAAGGCCAGAAACTTTTGCGAAGTCGTTAAGCAGTGCGCATAAGTTGGAGAGGGAAGTGGTTGGTGATGTAATAAGTAACAGGATTTCGTCTGCAAATAACACACATTTGTGGGATTGGGGGCCTCAGGAGACCCCCTGGATGTTGGAGTTATTTCATATGGCTACTGTTAGGGATTCAATTGCTATGGCAAATATAAGGGGGAAGAGTGGACAGCCCTGCCTTGTGCCCCTGGCAATATTTATAGGTTTGAAGTAGTATCCTTGCAGATGTATCATGGTCTTTGGGGTGGGATAGAGACCGTGGAGGATGCCCATGAACTTCTGACCAAAGCCCCATCCTTCTAGTAAGGTAAATAGGTAAGGCAAGGTTACGGAGTCGAAGGCTTTGTGAAGGTCGAGGAAAAGTAACAGTCCCTGTTGCTTGGGGCCCTTACCCCAGTTAAATTGTAGTAGGGAAAATACAGTATGTCTATTGCCCTCCTGATTTGATCAGGTCCCTGTCTGCCAGGGATAAAAAAGACTTGGCCCTTGTGGATACACCTGCCAATAAAATATGCTAGTCGGTTAGCTAAAATCTTCGTTAGGATTTTTACATCGTTATTGATTAACCACTTGCTTACTGGGCACTTTAACCCCTCTCCTGCCCAGACCAATTTTCGGCTTTCAGCGCTGTCACAATTTGAATGACAATTGCACAGTCGTGCGACGTTGTACCCAAACAAAATTTATATCATTTTCTTCCCACAAATAGAGCTTTCTTTTGGTGGTATTTGATCACCTCTGCGTCATTTCTGATCACCGCTATAAACAAAGAGCAACAATTTTTAAAAAAGAACAATATTTTTTACTTTTTGCTATAATAGTCCAAAAAAAAAAAAAATTATTCCAATTTATATTCTTCTACATATTTTTGGTAAAAAAATCACAATCAGCGTATATTGATTGGTTTGCGCTAAAGTTATCGCGCCTACAAACTTTTGGAATTGATTTATGGCGTTTTTATTATTTATTTATTTTTTACTAGTAATGGCGGTGATCTGCGATTTTTATTGGGACTGCGATATTGGGGCGGACATTTTTGACACTTTTTTGGGACCAATGACATTTATACAGCGATCAGAAATTTAAATAGCCACTGATTACTGTATAAATGTCATTGGCAGTGAAGGGGTTAACCTGCAGGGGGCAGTGAAGGGGGTTAACTGTGTTCCCTGGGTGTGTTCTAACTGTGGGGCGGTGGGGCTGGCCAGGACAGAACAGATCTAACTGATCCCAGTGACAGGGATCAGTAGATCTGTCATGCCCCCTGTCACAGAACGGAGAACCGCCGTGTTTACATTGGCGATTTCCCGTTCTGCAGCTCTGACAGGTGATCGTGGGTCTGTCCGCCCGACCCGCGGGCACGCCCACGGAGCACAAGGGCAGGACGTCCATGGACGTCCACCCGGAAATTCAGATCCGCGCTGGAGCCGTACTTCGGCTATAGTGCAGATCTGAAAGGGTTAAGGATATCGGGCGGTAGTTGCTAACTTCCTCTGGGTTTTTGTCAGGTTTCGGAATAACCGAGCTATGTTAAGTTGAGTGTCTAAGGGAGTACCTTGGGTCTTAGAGTTGAAAAATTTGGCAATGTATGGGGCTAGGATGTCCGCAAAAGTTTTACAGTAGGGAAACAATAGGCCATCCGGGCCTGGGGCAGAGCCCTTTTTAAGCTCTTTAATGACTTCTAAAATCTCAACTGTGATAGCAGCTTCCATTCAGTCTCTATGTTTGGGAAAGAGATAAGGCAGTGGCGATCCTTCAGAAAAATAGAGCTTGCTGGTTCAGCTGCCACTGGGGGGGGGGGGGGGGCTGTATAGTTCAGAATATAATTCTTGGAAAGCCTAGAGAATTTTGTTTGGATTGGCTGTGGGTGGCTTTCCAGCTACTCTTATCCTTGGCAAGGTGTGAATTTTGAGACGGGGCAAAAGTTTTGAAGCTAACATTGGGCCTATTCGGTCCTCATGTGCATAGAACTTAGCACTGCTCCAGCGGATTTGTTTCTCCACTTTAGCTGTCAGTACTAGGTTGAGCTCCAGCCTAGTGGCATCAAGCTGAGCTGTAGAAGCCTTTGTTGGGTTTTTCTTGTGGGCCTTCTTTAAGGAGGTGAAGGCCTTTTCAAGTTTATCTATGTGTATCTGCCATTCTCGTTTTATTTGGGTTGCTATCTGGATAATTTTGCCCCTAATGGATACATAACCTACTTTCTCAATCATGTGCAACAAGTCTGCTATATACTACTGTTTACATGTCTATCGTTATATATATGTACCCATCACTGCATGGTATTGTCAAAGTTCAACAATAAATATTATTTGGTATCCTTGTTTGAAATCGCATCAATGTATACCTCATTTAAAGTCCCACCCTTTTTCTCTTCTAATGGATACTTTATGGGCTGCCCATAGAGTCTCAGGGGTGATATCATCTACATAGTTTAGTTGGAAGTATTCCTTAAGGGAGTTTGCTATTTCCTCGGTTCTAACAGGGTCACTTCGTATGGATTCATTTAGTCGCCAGTGAGTAGTAGGTTTGTTAGTGGAGACTTGTCTTAGGGAGAATGTCACCAATGAGTGATCGGACCAGACTGTGTCCATAATAGATGAACTGTGCACGTTGGGGAAGAGTCTAGAAGGAACCAGTATATGATCAATCCTAGCGTAGGACTGGTGTAGGCTGGAGAAATGTGTGTAGTCTCATTTACTTGGGTTCACTTCCCCCTGCTTGTGAAGAAGTTTAGCTATCATATGGCTAGCTTTTGTGGGGCGGGTCAGTTGGGCAGAGTGTGGTCTAGATTTATCTAGTCCTTGGTCAAAGGCTGCGTTGGATCACCGTACCCTCCAGGGTGGGATTTAATGTTTTGGAGAGATTTTGGAAGAATTTGACTTGCCCTTTGTTTGGGGCATAATAAGAGACTATAGAGTAAAGGTTTCCTTCTATGGTACCCTTCACGAGAATGTACCTCCCTTCTGGGTCTCTTAGGTCGGATATCCATGTGAAGTTACTATGTTTAGAATAGCCACCCCTTCATTTTGTTTTACGCGTTTGCTAAAAAAAATTTTGGGTAGTGGGCGTGGAGAAACTTGGGGTTGTACCGAGCCGGGAAATGGGTCTCTTGTAAGAGAACAATGTCCAATCTCCAAGAACGATAGTTCTCAAAGACCTTCCTCCTCTTAACTGGGGAGTTCAATCCCTGTGAGTTGTGTGTGTCTAACTTAAGAAGTGGTGAAGTTGTTTGTGGTTCAGCCGTGATATTGCCGAGGTGGGATGCATATGAAACTACCATAAAGGATACAAAGGAGTAACGCTGAGGTGCAATCCCGTGTCTGGTGATTGGCTAGGAAAAAAAAGAGGTTTAGAGAGGGTAGATTAAGAAAATTGAGACAAAAGGTCTGACTGGTAAAGAAAAAACCCTGTCAGACTCGTTCTTTTCAATCGCCTTCCCCTGGTAGGGGGTTGGCAAACTATCGCACAGTTGCGGGTAACCGGAACAGTGGGGTAGGTGGAGGCACAAGGAGGACTACCCTGGATCCTGGCTTCTAAACGTAACCAATAATAACCGAAAATTATAACTATACGTAATAAGGGGTTTTGGGGACCTTAAGACCATTTCTGGGGCTCCATCCTCCCCCTCACTGTTTTTCTTTTGGGGGGGTGGGCTCCAGTGTTGCTAGATATGAGTTATAAAGAATTAACAAGGACAGCAGGATGGTTGGTCGCACGTGCAGATTGTCTTTTTTTAATCGTTATCTTGGTGATCTAGGACCTCTGAATATGGAGGGTCGATCAAGCTCTCTGGCCTTGAGTATGGTAAGGAACAGTGTAAAGTTTTTGAGTGAAGTTCTGTAGTTGTCCAAGACCTTACTGGTGTTTTTCAACATATGAAAGGCCAACCAGGTAACTTTTAGACTTTAGTCTGAATTCTAGAGTTTTAATGAACTGGAATCAGGGCTTCCAGAGAGAAATATAGGTTTCCCCATATTGGTCCTTGGTAAGGGGCGAAATTGGAGGTCTACAAGGAGAAACTACATATTGCTGAAGGTCAAATCCAGCAGAAGACAACAAAAAAAAAGGAGAAAATATGCAAGAAAAACATCAACTGAACTTTTGTGTGTGAAGGATAGGAGCGGCTGGTCCTTCAGCAGGATAAATCCAGGGATGGGTAACAAAATAGTATGGTGAGGTAGAGATGAACCATAAGGTACCCGAAGATATTGTGTTATGGGGGCCTGTTGTCTTCTTTTAGACTTTTTCCAGACTGGTGTGGCCAGGCTTGATGGCAAAGGGCATTTAGTGGGTCCTGCCTCCAAGAGAGTAAAGTCCATTTCTGCTTCTTGAGAAATGAAGTTTAGGGCCACTAGGGTTTGTTCACCTTCCAGGAAGTTTTTGAATGAGTATAGTTTGTGAGCTCCAGGTTCAGGCACCCATACGGGAGCTCCCACACATGCGTACTCCTGCATTGATTTTCTATGCTTGGAGCCTGTTCTGAGTGGACAGGGAAATATTCTGGTAGTAACTGATCAGTTCACTAGATATGCCCAGGCCTTTCTACAAAGGATCAACAAGCATCCATTGTAACTAAAATCTTAGTGGAAAAGGTATTCATACATTATGGTCTACCTCAATGCATCCACAATCAAGGGAGAGACTTTGAGGGACGCTTCATCAAGAGACTACTAGATTTGCTTGGCATAAAAAAGTCACAAACCACTCCGTATCATCCCCAGGGAGATCCACAGCTGGAGAGATTCAATAGGACTCTCCTGGATATGCTTGGAACCCTAACTTCAGAACAGAAGCAACACTGGAGCAGACATATAGCGGCCATTGTGCATGCCTACAGCAGTACAAATGATGCCATGGGCTACTCTCCTTATCTGTAAACCAAATAGTTAACAGATTGTGGCGCCCTGTGAAGTAATAAATTAGTGCAGGTGAAATGGTTAGAACTCAAAGGTTGTGCAGCCTACTTCCCATTAGGTAAAAACCTGGAATATAAATCAATGTCAAAAATATAAAAGTGTTTGGCGCTCACCTTCACCTATTATTAATAAATGAAACCCGTATTATATTAAACCACAATATTCAGAAAGTGTAACCCATAAATCACAAGTACATTAAAAAAACATAATAGTAAAATATTCCTCTTGTGCAACATTAGTGATACTCAGTTCATCAAAAACTATTTTAAAAAATCAATAGCAGCAAAAACGACAGTTCATCAAAATATTGAATTAAATAGCAGCAAAATATTTCCATCAACCGTGCTCAAACAGGGTTAAATTGCGAATACAGTTCTTCAAAAGAGCTTGATCAGTAATAGCAGAAAGAGTCCATCAACCATGCTCATAAAAGTGCTTGAGTGCATAGGAATCCTTCTTAATTTCAAAAGGCGAGTGCTCCACCACAAAAGGGGCCCCTCTGGTCTCACTAGTCTGATCGGTGGAATGCACGCAGCATGGGAACGAGCTGGTCACATTCACACACGCTGGATCTGCTAGTGCTGGTATATCAGCACAAGGACAAGTGAGTGGGCATATGTAAGCTGTTTTTAACTGCTGTTTGATTCTAATAACACATGTTGCGCAATGAAAGATCTGTTATTTTGTTCCCTTGATCTACTGCTTTCTGAAAAATGACTAGTGGTGCCACCTCTGGCTCTGGCTAATATATGGAATTCCTTGCAGTGATGTATTTCTGAGCCCATTTATATCTGTTTTCTGGTAAGTGTGAACCCCTGTCACACTTTTGTGGTGGAGCACTCGCATTTTGAAATTAAGAAGGATTCCTACTGTTATGAGCACGGTTGATGGACTCTTTCTGCTATTACTGATCAAGCTCCTTTGAAGAACTACTCTCCTTATCGACTGATGTTTGGACTGGAGGCTCAATTGCCAGTCAATCTGGCCTTCAGCACATCACTAGACTATACTTCAGTAGCTTCCCACAGAGAGTATGTGGATCGTCTGACGAGAAGTTTAAAGACCGCCTATGAGAAGGCACAAGCTGCCTCAGATGCCAGAGGACAGAGAAACAAGAGAAACTTTGATCTTAGGGTGTGAGTGCAGGACTTACAGCCAGGTGACAGAGTGTTGTTGAGAAATCTGGGTGTCCCTGGGAAACACAAGTTGGCTGATCGCTGGAAGTCACAGCCCTATGTAGTTTGTAAACAACTACCAGGGCTATATCAGATCCGGCCAGGGGGAAGTACAGGTCCACTGAATACCTGGCATGGTAATCATCTGTTGCCCTTGTCTGAAGCTCCTCACTCCCTGGCTCATCTGGCTGGGCCATTCCAATTAGGGTGACCTGTAGGCAGGACAACCTCCCCTCCAATGCTAATTGGAGGGGGGTTCCTCTGCTGAGTCTTTATGCTAATGCAAACTGTTTAATTTCTTGTGTGAATTAAGCTATTTTTCCTCTGCGTGTAACTATAAAGCATATACCAGGTAAAATACTTTATTTCCTTTGGAGGACCAAAGGTTCCTTGGTCGGGGGAGTGTGTAGTGGCTGCTCTGCATCCTCACTACATTACCAGGCTGGCCGGGACTTTCATTGAAGAGGCACAGCTTGTCACCTCTGCAGGAGGGATTTTCCCCTCCCCTTTTCCTTCTCACTGTGAGCTGAGTCATAGAAAAGCTCAGAGGCGGCAGCAACAGGTCACTCTGGAAGATGCAGTTCCCAGCACAGCCTGCCTGATTGAAATCAACAGACAGAGAACTACACATCCCAAGAAGCATGGCTGCATAGAAGAAATGTTACTCCAGAGGCTTTCTGGGAGAAAGCAGAGTGACCATGAGAGGAGAAAGAGACAGGTTGCTGGAAAGGAAGCTGCAGTCCTAAGTTCAGGGAACCGTTCCTCTTACAGCCCGGAGGTCTGGACATCCAGAACTGAAGCAAGGACCCCAGGGTGTATTTCTGGGCATCCCCGTCAGTATGTGGCTTTCCGTGAAGAGGTGGCCAGTCAGGCATTCGTCAGGACTGATACCGCATTATTCTCCCCTAGGGCCTCGGGACACAGGATTTGGTGAGAGGGTTTTTTGCCCAATCCTTCCTAAACCAGAATACTGAATTGCTGTTGTTACCCCGCCTCACTTAAGTCTAGGGAATTGGGATGCTGTTAAACTCTGCCTGGCAGTGAAAGCACCTGTCTGATTTAACTGAAGGTTGCCAACGCCATTAGAGTCCTTGCTGTCTACCAAGTCTCTTTGGATGTACTTTGTTCATTGCATTACAGGAAATCAACAAGTGCACCACCCTAGAGTCACCAGAAGTCTTAAAGGGACCCATCGATATTCAGGACTTTGGTCACTTATAAGTGGATTCAGGTTGGTTGGTTGATTCAGTGCACTGGGTCAGGTATTGCATTTGAACAGGCCTGCTGGGACTGTGGTGCTCCTGCCTGGACTCATGTAGCCCAATTTAAGTTGAATGGAGAGATAATTCATAAAAGTAACATCCTACTTTGGCCGGCTATTCTTGTGTGTTTACCTCTGCTCTCTGGGTTATTTCACATAAAAAGAGGTCCACTGAAAGCAGACAGATTTGATCTTGTCGTACTTTTTCGGTAACTTTTGTTCTTTGTTCTATTAACACACATCTGTTTTACTTCTCAGTATTACTGTGACTGTTCTTCTTTAACCACAACAGTACCTGGCACGAAAACCCCCTTCCTGTCCAGGCCATTTTTCAGCTTTCAGCGCTATCACACTTTGAATGACAATTACTCAGTCATGCAACGTGTCATTATGACTCTTCATTTTGTCTACACACAATTATCTTGTTTCTTGTTTTCAATGGCTTTTTCATGCTGTTCTAGTTTAGACAGACGAAAGTCACCTGGAGAAAAATACACTTTATTGGGTCTCTCGTCTCCATTTGTGTGTTCTTATCGGCCGGTTTCATCCTACAATGAAAATACTTAATAGAGAGGTAAGTTGAATTTAACCCGATGTACTCAGGTCCGTCCTCGTGGTGTCAGGGTCGTCCGGACAAGTTTACGTTATGGACTGGGTCACGT
>BLSH010359296.1:264835-304740 GCA_018402905.1 Glandirana rugosa
GTTAAAAGGGGTGCCTAAGAGCCAGTATATGCGACTCCGGCGCAATTGTACTGAGACTAGCACATTCCTAGAACAAGCTAATGTTCTGACCAAGAGGTTCATAGATAAAGGATATAATAAGGAGATTTTGTCAGGTGTTCTAACAGAGGTCGCCCATATGCCAAGAGAAGTGCTGTTGAAAGACAACGCCTCTAGGGTTGACCAAAGGGAACCCCCACAATTACCATTTATTACTACCTTCTCCCATCAAGCCAATGAGATCAAACAACTTATAGGGAGACATTGGCACATTTTGAAAAGTGATCGGGTGTTGGAAAGTCATTTGCCAGATCGACCCGCTGTCATCTATAGGGGTGCGTCTTCCTTGAGGAATAGGGTGGCCCCGAATGTTCTGGACCCCCCTGTTCCCCAAACTCCCTTTTTCCAACAACTCACTGGGTTTTACAAATGTGGTAAATGTAGGGTATGCCTTTTCAACTCCCTGGGTGGAAGGAGAACGCAGACCTTTTCCTCTACCAGTAGATCTACACAATTCCAAATAAGGCCTTTCATTACATGCTCGACTACAGCTGTAGTGTATCTCATCCAGTGCCCCTGCGGCCTACAATACGTTGGCAGGACAAAGCGACCTTTACAGGTTCGCCTAAACGAGCATATCACAAATATCCTCACTGGGTTTAAAAATCACTCCCTGTCTAGACATTACAGGGATCACCATAATCGAAACCCCTCCAAGACCCTCTTTTTAGGGATTGACCATTTTAAACCTCATTGGAGGGGGGGTTCCCTTATTAGAGGAATTTCTAAGCTTGAAATGTCCTGGATTTATAGGGTGAGATCCTATATCCCCTATGGGTTAAATGTAGACACTGACGTCAACGCTTTTATTGATAATGCTTGACATGGTGATATTGGTGTTGATGTGGTTCGGAGGTGATTCCAAGTGGGTCTTCAAAAATCCTATGGGGAAGTCCGATTATAAGATTTTTTGCTCTGGGCCTTCGACAAAGATGGTCCCATTTTCATAACCATGGTTTTTGTAAACTGAGTGCGAAATTTGGGAGACCATTAACTAATTAATTTTTTAATTTTTTTATTTTATATTTTTTATTCTTATTTTGTATTTTGAGTAAAGGGCCTTTTAAAATATGGTCTTTTACAACAGGTCTTCTGTAATTAGATCATTTTTTGCAATTTTATATTTATTTTATACTTGATATCCAGTATGGCCATAGTCCCGATGTTCATTCTGTGGACCTTGATATTAATTGGTTATTTTTGATGCCACTATAGCCCCGAGTGTTATAGCATTAAGTTATATGCAGTGTGGGCAAAAGATCCAGGTTATAAAATGGCCGCCTACGCTTCGCACTCAGGCTGTAGTGACATATATATTCTGGTGGCTCAGCGGCGCGCCCTATCCCCGGACGACGTCACCTTTGACGAAACGTACGTCGGGAGGGCGCGTTGACGTCACCAGTTGCTGTTTTTGAAGATTGCCGGCTTTCTGCTCTTGTTTTATACGCATTGTCTACATTCGTTTGTGAGTACAATTTTTTATTACCTTTCCATTAAATTATTTGCGGTACTTCACTATGTCGAGTCCCCTTTGTTTTCCTTTGGTGCTCGGTATGTGCATGTGATACCTGCCTGTGAGACAACCCGCCCCGCGGTGAAAGGTTGACAGGATCTCTCCCTGGTTTGGCCAAAGCTGTCCCTGTGAGGATTCAGTGGAGGAAAGATTAAGACCTGACTACAATTATAAGCTGGGCTCCCAGCTTTGTCTGGTAAGCCCCCCCGCTATATGGTGGTGGATTCACGTATGGTGTGCTGAGCACGGGGTGTCTTTCTGATCAATGTTGAACATCTGAGATATTAATACTATCGGAGGACTTTTGTTTTAAGCGCAGCTTTATTATTATTTTTACTCTGCATTTTATTTCTAGCTGCTGCTGATTTTGTGTATTCGGACTGTAGCGCAGTTTATTATTATTTTCTGCCCCATCGGAGAAGCGCTCTCCCTCAGAGCACCCATGCTGGCGCTCTCCAGTGTCCTGCTGCTATGTCTATTGACCCAGACAGCACTTCACACCCTGGCTCCCACGTCATTGGATTTGATTGACAGCAGCGGAAGCCAATGGCTGCACTGCTGTAAATCTATCCAATCAGGACCGGAGACACCGGCTGGAGCGGGTGTGCTCGTCCCCGTGCAGGAAAGATCGGGTTCAGATAAGTATTAGGGGGGCTCTGGGAGAGGGGGGGCGGTGCATCGCAGGAGATTTTTTTAACTTAATGCATAGAATGCATTAAAGCGGAGTTCCATCCAGAAATTTTTTTTACATCATTCAAGTCCTTTGCCTATATAGACTTACCTTTGAAGGAAAAAAAAATGTATACTCACCCTAAGTCGCTTGTTGTTAGGTGGTCTCTGTAATCTGCCCCTATTAGGTCCTAGGCTCTTTTCCTCACTTCCTGCTTCCCCTGGCCTCCTGGGAAATGTGACTCATCATTTCCCAGGAGTCAGTGGGCTTCCCTGTACTGTAAAATCGTGTTATTTCCAGACAGGAAATGACACGATTTAAGGCGGACCGAGATCGAGGAGTGCATGATGGTTACCCACCATGCACTTTTTTCATGAAGAGATGCCAGGAGACCCAGGATGGGCTTCAGGTGCCCTCACCTAAAGTGGAAAAATCCAGCAGTGAGAGAAAAGAAATTGTGAGTAAAAAATACATGTAATTACTAGGAGGTTTGAAAGTAAGGAAACAAAAGGTTACATCTATTTAGTATTAAAAGAGTGGTTGCCAAAAAAAAAGAAATTCTGGGTGGAACTCCGCTTTAAGGTGAAAAACCCAGAGACTTTACAACTCCTTTAATCAGCGAGGCCACTAACTACTGTATGTGCTTATGTTTTATTTCTCATTGTTTCTTGGCACATAAATTGCTTTGTTTACCTGTTAGTATTACCTTGTAACAATTGCAAGTCTAGTAAAATGCACTCAGCGTGTCCTTTGCTACAACCTGCCTCAAATTAGCATGGGACTTTTTTTACAATAATTCTCAAACTATGGTCAGCTTCAGGCATAAACAGTTGACTCACCCAAGCAGTCATGTTTGCTACCTGAAGCAAGACGAGAAAAGGGACACATAAACACTGCGTAATCTAAGGGGAAATAACAGTGACTGGAAACGGTTTTCTTATGTGTTGGATCAGCATTTTCCCTAATGGTGTATTAGGTGGGAACTCAGTTTCGAGTGGCTGACAAGCACAGTTGGGCACTGCCTATAATACAGGGCAACACGCCTGGGTTTTGCGCAAACCCACATACTGTACACAGATGCTGGTCTTAGACCTCTCCTCACAATCCTCCAGGTCACTACACACATTATCCCCTTCACACCTGGAGTACTCTCACATAGGCCTATGTTTTAACTATGTCCCAGATAGAAACTCCAGAAGCCCAACCCAGGAGGGGGTTCTCTCTCAAAATCAGGCAGGGGCCTTCTTTCGCTCTATCACCACCCACTCCAGAGCCGACCAGATTTGCACCAGTAAAAACACACAACTCTTTGCTCCATGCAGGGGCGTAACGATAGGGGTTGCAGGGGTTGCAATTGCAACCGGGCCCCATGGTCCAGGGGGCCCATGTGCCTCCCTTGTACACCTGAATAGGAGGGATGGCGGGGGTGGCATTAAGAGGACCCAATCTCCTCCATTTTCCTCTATCCAGTTTACTTGTCTTCTGCTGTTCCCAGGGCCCCTGTGTGCTTCCCTGGTCCCCCTGGGGCCTGCTGCAGAACTTGTGAAAGGGCCCCACTGCAGTACTGTAATAAAGGGACCCACGATAGGAGTAAAGGGCCCCAGGATCAGTGGGAAGAGGGAAGGGCCCTGGCCAGGGGTCAGGGGGCCCTTCATAATTTCTTGCACCGGGGCCCTGAAGGTTCTAGTTACGCCTCTGGCTCCATGCATTGCATACTTGACACATCACTGAGAGTAGACCCGCCCCAAACAAGATATTGCACTAAACCTGCAGATAAATTAAAGACCAGAGCCTTCGCTAAGTGGAAGAGTGGGTATGATAATAAAATTGACAGTGCTTCCATACAGGCCAAGTTCTCTTTGAACAGAGGGGATTCTCTGTCCTGGAAGTTATTCAGTAATCTAAACAAAGTATTTAGGAGCAAAGGAACTAAATCACTAAACCAACACCATGAAGAATTATTATATATTCACATCATATAAATTAGAAATATACTGTGTGGAACCTGTATGGGTGGCTTCGATATTTACTAGTTGCAGGGTTTCTTCTGCCAAATAAATGTGGCAGGACGACATCATATACAGCGGGTAAAATAAGTATTGAACACGTCAAAATTTTTCTAGGTAAATACAACTTATTATGCATAACTTAATTTCTGAACTTATTTGTTTTGGTTTCTTTGTATGTATGGATTGCATGGGTTGTTATTGACATGTGGTGAACATTTCATGTCAATAGTCCCTTTCGAAATATATTTACCTAGAAAAATGGCTGAACACCCACAGTTCGGTTCGCACAAGAACTCCCAAACATGTAAAAAGTTCAGACCCCAAATGCAAACCCTATTAAAGTCTATGGGACCCGAACTTGAAAAATCAAAAGTCGCCATTTTGAAGGCTTATATGCAATTTAATGGCCATAAAAAGGGTATGGGGGCCTGGGTACTGCCCCGGGGGACACGTATCAATCCAAACATTTTTTTTAAATCATTTTTACAGGAGCAGTGATTTTAATGATGCTTAAAGTGAAACAATAAAAATGAAAAATTATTTTTACCAGTTCCACGCTGCCTACCGCATATTTACGGCGGCAGTGTGGACGCTGGCCACGAATGGCCATAAAAAGGCGGCGATCTACGAATGGCCGCTAGGGTGCACTCCTGAGAAGTGTGCCCGCGGCTCGGACGGACTCGATGTCCGCCGGCGAGCCGCGATGAGCGGCCACAGGCAAAGAACAGTGCCTGTTCTGACAGTGTGGGCATGGGAGATCTACTGATCCCTGTCACTGGGATCAGTTAGACCTCTCATGTCCATGGTAACCCAACCCCCCCACAGTAAGAACACACCCAGAGAACACAGTTAACCCATAGATCTCCCCCTGCAGGTTAACCCCTTCACTGCCAATGACATTTATACAGTAATCAGTGGACATTTAAATTTCTGATCTCTGAGTAAATGTCATTGGTCCCAAAAAAGTGTCAAAAATGTCCGTTGCAATATCGCAGTACTGCTAAAAATTGCAGATCGCCGCCATTACTAGTAAAAAATAAAAAAATAATAAAAACCCCAGAAATTAATTCTCACTATCCGTAAACGCGGGCATTTTTGCGCAAACTAATCAATAAACGCCGATTGCGATTTTTTTATCACAAATATGAGGAAGAATATAAATCGGCCAAAACCGGTGAAAAAAAATGTCTTTTTATATTTTTTTTTTATTTGAATTTTAGCAAAAAGTAAGAAATTTGGGTTTTTTTGCAAAATGGTCGCTCTTCTTTTGTTTATAGCGGTGATCAGAAATGACGCATCGGTGATCAAATACCACCAAAAGAAGGCTCTATTTGTGGGAAAAAAAGGACGCAAATTTTGTTTGGGTACAACGTCACACGACCGCGCAATTGTCAGTTAAAGCGACGCAGTGCCGAATTGTAAACCTGGTAAAATACCTTCCCCCTCATTCCCAAGAGCTTCACTGTGCAGCACTGCCCAGCACTGAATCTTCTTTCTATTGCCTGTGAATACCACAGTGCCATTCATTTTTTTGGAATTTTATTCATGTAGAGGGAGTGTGGACTCGTGCGCTGCCTGGTGGTCTATCAGGAGACTGAATGAGCAGGTGACATGTCTTTTTAAACTCAGGCAGGTTGGCAAGTATTAAAAACTCTATACTTGTTTATTTTTAAAATGACAAGAATGCATAGAATGCATTAAGATGAAAAAAAACCTTCTGGCTTTACAATCCCTTTAAACAGTTGCAACTACCACCATTTTATTCTACATCTGCTTTCAGAAAATATATATGTTGGGAGTTTTAATTAATTTTTAAGACCAAAATGTGCATTCTAACAAAAAAAAATGCAAAAAACAGCTCAGGCAGTGAAAAGGGTTAGTTCAAAGAGAGGAAGCAATGCTTCCATGTGCATATCATTCCCTAGGTAGCTCAGGTCCACAAAAAACAAATACGTGAAGAAAAAGTTGTTTTTATCCATCTTCTTTGTTGCTTTTCCTGCTGGTGCTACCCCATTCTGTTAGTCAAAACAAAAGTAAGAGGAAACTCGTATTTACCCTCACTCCTTACACTCCCCAGTGACCCCAGTACAACACCAAAAACTAACAATACAACAAAAAAAAGCAATGTCCTTAAAAAAATATTTTCCTGTGGACACCTTTGTATATTTAGGTCAAAAAGTGGTTACATGTGTGGGAACATTTTTGGAATTTCCCATGTGATATAAATGCCCCCGGCATAATCTAGTGTGTAGCCACTAAACAGATGACGGGGGTAGATCAGGCAAATCATCAAATTAGCAAAATGTAGCATTATTACTGCCCAGCTGAATACCACTTTTCTCTGTCTTCATCTGTAAGTAACAGACCCCCTAACAGAGGAAGTGTGAGGAAGAATTGCTATTTACATACCTTCATGCCAGAAGACCACCAGCAGTAAAAGTATGGTTAATGCAAAGGTTAATTACTACTATATAAAAACATTCTTTGTTTAAAAGGAAATTAAAAGTTCACTTGATTTGTTTAAATGTGAACCACTTGTACAAATAAAGTATCAGGAAAAACGGTTCTAATAAGTTTAGCAAAAGGCTTAGTAGTGCTTTGGTTCAGTTTAGTTGCCACTTGCTAGTTTCCTACCCAAAGCTGACGTAAACCAGAGCACAATAAATTAAAAGCTTAAAGGCTCATGTACATGGACAAACAGAAGTGTTTTCACAGATGCATCATGATGCCTAATGCATACTGTTCTCAGATTTACATAGGCTTCTTGATGAAAGACCTCATTCAACTGTATGATGAATGCAAGCTGTACTGAACAACTGCTGTCAGTACTGCATCACATATCAGAAGGCACAGCTCAGCAGAGAGGTACATCCTTGTGCAGCGCAAAGCCGATAGATTTTAATCAGAGTTTACCATGGAGTTGTGTAGGTGGGTGCAGCACAGTGAGGCGGCAATACCACACACAGCCTGGGTGCAATGTAAAGAACTTGTATTGAAATAAAGTAACACAGCTCACAACAACCTGGTGGGAAGATACCCCAACCAGGAACACCCACAAATTCCAACAGTGCATAGAGGTGCACGTTTCAGCCAAACTGACAGCACCTGTTAGGAGGGGTAAAATTCAGTCTGGCCGTCTCGTGTCCAAGTGGGAAGGAGTCCAGAGAAATGTGAACCCTTTGCTTTCCCTCCTCGTCTGGAACCTTTTCCTGCCACTAGTACTGTGCCTGACACCTGTCAGGCACCTGTCCCTACACTACCCACTTGCAAATGCGCAACAAAACTGGGGGAACAGGAATTTAAAAAGGCTCTGCTGACCCACGATGGCCACTGAGGGTTACCTGGATGTACAAGTCAAATAGTCAGACAGACAACTGCTCCCAGGTAACGGCTAACCACCTACCGCTGATACCAGGTGCTCTGTCCAGACTATGGCTGTGCAACAAGTAATGAGAAAAAAGATGACAGCACTCCGGATTAAGCGGTCACCGCTTAATCAGGAGTGCCGTCATCTCTTTTCTCCTTACCTGGATGTAGTGCAGCCAATCAGAACGCTGTCTCCAGGAACCAGGAAACCATAGAGAACCCCAGTTTTCCCTGACTTCCTCTCCAGGCTGTGATTATGCTCTGGTTGGGCGCTACCTACAGCGGAGGAAGCAGACTGCACTAGCCTACAGGCGAGTGGGGAATTTTATGCAGAATCGAAGGAAGGAGAAAAGGAGGTCTAGGCACATTTCACCTGCACAATCAACTGGTCTTTTCATGGTAGGTTCAGTTTCTTGTGCACTAAAGGAAGCATCCCACAAAGAACATTGTTTATTGTAACACGCCTTCTCATATACTCTAGATCAGGCATCCTCAAACTATGGCCCTCCAGCTGTTGCGGGACTATACATCCCATGAGGCATTGTAAAACTCTGACATTCACAGACATGACTAGGCATCATGGGAATTGTAGTTCCTAAACAACTGGAGGGCCATAGTTTGAGGACCCCTGCTCTAGATGGTTGGTGGTCACTTTATAGGCAGGTGTTGGGCTGCAGTTTGTCCACCAACCTAAAGAGGGCCACTGTGGCACTTCTTCAGGTTGGCAAGAAATAATTACAGACTAATTTGTCCCCCATTATGGGTTTCAGAAGACCATATTAGGGATGCCGGCAGCTCCTATTTAATGCTGAAATCCCACAAGATTTTGGTGACCATCTTGACACAGAAGTGCTTAAATCGAAATCTCTGTGTCATTTGGTGCATCTACAGTGTGGGGGTTGGTAAGGGATAAAGCCCCGCTTGTTAGCGAGAGAGTAAAGGAAATGTTGGGGAGAGATACCAAGTGAAGAGGAAAAGAGAGTAGGTTTTCCCTTACATGATGTCTCCCACTATGAGCCAGATAAACTGCAAAGGATGTGCTCTTCAGGCATTCAATGGTCTGTAAGCTCATATTATTTTGCTATTGAAAAAGTGCCTTGTTGGCAGACCTTTCTGTTTCACAAAGTAACTTAATGACACCCCCACAACATATGGGTGTCATTTATATAAACTACTTTATTTTTGTGATCATTTTGTTTCTACGCATGTGTTGCCTGCTCCCAGTTCTTTGGTCCACTGGTAAGCTCTGCCACAACTTAACCATCACACTTACCTGTAGCTATATGGTCAAAAGTATGTAGACATTCCTCAAAATATTGAGTTCGTGTATTTCCAGTGAAGGGTTCTGGAAATATACTGTATGTTTGACTATTTTGGGGGGTTCTAGCCTTGTAGCAACAGTTTAGGGCAGGCTCCTTTCTATTCCAATATTACTGTGCCCATGTGCAGAAAGACGGGTCCATAAAGACACATGCTTGGTATTGAGATACTCTTGTAATCTATGTAAAGCCCCATTCTCAACTCTATTGAACACCTTTGGCATGCAGTGTAATGCTGAGCCAGGTCTTATCCAAAATGAGTATCTGGCCTTAGGAATACTGTTGTACCTGAATGGGCACAAATTCCCAGAGACACACTCCAAAGTCTTGTGGAAAACCTTCCCTGATGTGTGGGGGCTGTAATAAACATAATGGAGGGGGGCTGGTTATGGAATAGGATGTCCAACAAGCATAGTGTATATACAGTATGTATGGTGACAAGACGTCCAAAAGCGTTTGTCCATATAGTATACAGTATATTTTGATTTTGTAACTAACACACTGAGGTGTGTCAATGCCTGTTCATTCTCTGTGAGCTGTGATTCCTTCCAGTGGCATCTATGTCACTACTGTGTCCAGGGCCAGATTAAGAACATCGTGGGCCTGGTGCTGAGGATTTTGGTGGGTCTTTTTTTGATAAAATAAACAAAATGAAAACACAAACAATTTTTATTAAAATAAATAAATTATTAAAACAAATTAAATTAAATAGAGATGGGGTAAGGGTGGATTAGAGGGGGGGGGCGAAAGAGAGAGGTGGTGAGAGCGAGGAGGGTAAGAGACAGGGGGAGAGAGGTTGCCTCTGGGTAGCTTATGTAAAGTAGTAATGTGGCTCTTGTAGCGTGCCATGGCAAACTGTGGGTGGGTACATAATGGGGTAAGAGTGGGAGGGGCTTAAAGGGGCATAGTTAACCAAAAGCCTTTTTGTACTCATAAAACATGCTGAAATTGCCATCCTGCAAGCCAGAGTCTCAGGGACATATACAAACCTCAGCACAATCATTATTTTAGAAATGAAACACTGCCATTACTTATGATTTTATGTACACTAGAAATAGAGCCACCACTCCAACTGTAATCCTTTCTGTTACCTCTGGACATCCCCCTTCCCCATCTGCTCACCTTTGCAGTACAGACTGAAGGCAGGCTCAGTGACAGTGGCAGGCAGGGCATGTTTACATCCCCAATGTTGGCAGCATTCAGCAGTGGTGATGATATACCTATGAATATGCCCCACAATTTACATATCAATGGTGCCTGCCACCAGTGCTGGGACAAGGCCATCCAGTGCCCAAGGCAAAGATACAAAGCCCCCCCCCCCCCCACACACACACACCATGGGGAAAGCAGAAGGGTTGGCAAGTGGCTGTTGGGGTGGGTAAGGTGGGGTGTATGAGGTGGAAGGTAGTTCTGGTTGAATGAAAAAAAAAGAGTATTGTCTGGCCTGCCTTAAACTCACTATAAAGATAATCAATTCTTTGGGAAGAAGGAACTTTTTCTTTGACACAGCTGCAAGCACTTGGGGTCCATTCACACCAGTAGGGGTGCGTTATGGTCCATTGATGTGTGCCCTCTGTTGTGTGCAATTGGTAAAATGCTTTGCATTGTTTAATTTTTCCTTTTTTTAAATCTCGTCACAATTAATGAAAGACAATTCATTGCACTATATGTGCTGGTGTGATGTGCTTTGTGCTACAACAAAAATGTAGACATGCTGCATTTTTACACAACGCACCACAGCTCATGCATGGAACAGAACACATACAGAGTAATTGTTTTCTCTCTGTACTTATGGTGAGTTTGTATCCTTCTTACTAAAGGTAAAAAATATATATACAAAGGTTGCTAATATAGTAAGGGAGGAATGCACTTAAAATTTGCTGGAAGATGTTCAGATGTCATGATTTTTTTTTCTTATATCTTTATTATGGTGATCATTCATTCTTGCTGCTGTCACCTTTTCAGCTAGAAGATGTTTGCACAAAACGCATCATTTACTTGGGAAAGTAACAGCAATCAGCATTTATGGCTCATCATCGTGTACTGTAGATAGAATGCTGTTGCTCATAAAACAGACAGATCTGTTGATTGCATGAGAAGTATACTGGGCACTGCACCCTCTCCAACCACTTGTGGGGTGCTGCTTTGCTTGATTCTCCCCTACATGTACTGCTGAGATACAGGGGGCGGAGCTAGTGTAATTGATAGATGGTACCCTCGGCCAATCAGAGTGTGTGGATGCTTCCTCATCTCCCTCCACCAGCAAAAGACAAGCGTGAGTGCCCAGCAAGTGAGACTGTCCTGTATGGAGGGAGTTAGGAGGAAATTGGTGTTTTGTGAAAGCTGTGGGGAAGGAACAAGAGTCAGCCTCTATGTTGTGCTACACTACACTTTGTGGAACTCAGCTGCCGTCTGCGATTTACATAACAATAGCACCAGCCTTCCTTGATTTACATACCAATAGGGCTGCCTTCTGCGATTTACATAACTTTAGCATCTGCCGAGCGTGATTTACATAACAATAGTGCCTGTCGCCCCCAATTTACATAACAATAGCGGCTGCCAGCCATCCGTGATTTACATGACAATAGCGCCTGCCCCCCGCAATTTACTTTTATAATTAAAAATCAATGCCTGTAAGAGGGGCTTTGCTGTTGGCTAGTGATGGCATCAAAAGCACAAGTCCCTGCCCCACTCCTTTCCTTTTTGCTAGAACACTATCCCACCTGCTGAGGCCGAACCCTCCACCATATTGCCAAAGGCCTTCACATGACTCCGTTGACCCTTATATCTCAAGTAAGCAATGTCCACACAAATGAGTAGATTTGCCTCACTTTATTGATGGAATTTAGAGAATGGCATAACAATCACATCACATTGATTTATATTCTGGAGTCACTTGACAATACATGGTCAATCACATTTAGTGGATGGTCTGCAGTAGTCAGGTGTAAAAGCAGATGTAGCACTGTAAGCAGCCATCTCCCTCTAACAGCCTCTCCTTCCTTCCATTTTGGAAAGAGTAAGAAAAGGATAAAACCCCTATCTGGATTCTTTTTTATCTGTTTCTCATTATGGAGATTTTCCTTCATATAATATCCTGTAAGTAAGTGAGAGAAAATCTCTTCAATGTGACAAAACACCACTTTTAGACAGTTGTCAGTAGAACAAGTATCCTCATTAAAAGATTTCCCCTCTATTTGTCTTCTGGTGACAACTCAAAATTTTGGATAATCTCTCATTTTCAGTCACAGTGATAAAGGTCGGTCTCTTATAGTGATACAGAAACAAAAAAAAAATTGGCAGGAGTTCTAACCTCTCACCTCTATCCAAAACTAAATGAAAGTCCAAAAATAACTCTAAGGCAGTCACAAAAGTCCTGCACTAGTCATTATAAAATGGTACTTTATTTGTAGTTCTGTGATACATAAATAGTAAGTTATACAGGTGAATCGCCTTATTCTACAGTACGTGTTTCACACATTACACGCAGGCATTATCAAGATCTCTCTGAAATAATTTGCATACTTACATAAATACCTGGTGAATTTACTCAAGTAAACCAGAATTCATATTCATGGATTTTGTGTGCTTAAAACAGCAGGTAACAAAAAGGTAGACGTGGTGACATTTCCTCAATAAAAAATATGCAAAATGTCTGTGACCTTTAAACTCAGGTGGAATACATCAGACAACATCTGTTTTGTGTGTTTGCCCAAGAAGGGTAGAAAAACAAAGACATGTGAGTGTTGCTGCACTGATGCAATTTAAGAAGTGAGGCATTCAAAATATGCTGTGCGTACCCAAGGGATATATTATTCTCTAGCCTGCCCAACACAACCATTCTCATGTGCTGAAATAGGTTTAAATACTTATGTTTGAACGCATACTTTATCACAAGTTAACTGCTTTCATTTCCAGCCTGCAGTAAATCACCCAGGCATGTTATGACCCACAATGACAAAGTAGTATCTCACTTTTCTTCACATGTCAAAATTATTTTACTTTCCTAAATTCCACTCTTAAAAGTGAATTTGGTTAATGCCCTCACTCAAGGGCAGAAATGCCATCATAGCAGCTCATGAGGGCCAGGGGGCAGATAATAGCTCCCAACTGTCTCTCATTTGGAAGCACTGTCTCTCTTTTGAGACCAAATACATCTGTCCCTCATGCCGCCTCAGTTGTTCCTCTTTTTGGTCCGATGTGTGCTTGTCATCTCACAAAATGTACTATTTCACCACCAAAAGTGTTATGCTTTACTAAACTTTTTATACAACCTCTATATAACTGCATTTGGTATTGTGAAAAGCTAATATAAAGGAAAGTAGAGGTCAAAAAAGCGGTTTAGCCAACCCTTTATTGCATAGTAGATCTTTGCGGTCCATGTAATCGTGGCCATGGCAGGAATGTGAAATTTGGGAGATACTGTATGTAGGTTGTCCATACAAAAACACAGAAAGAAATGCAATCTGCCTGGTGTTGCCTGGTTTCTAAAATCCTGTACTGTGGGAGTAGGACATTCCCTGCTCATGCTCACATAATTCTGCCACTGCTGTCACTTGTCAGCTGAATAACGGTATATGTGAACCATGAACTTCTGTTTTTTTATGCTAAGTATGCTAAAAGTGTATAAAATGTGTAGGAACTTAGTTTAGCAGACTTTCAAATAAAGGATATTAAAGCAGACCTCCCCCGGAACATAAAATTCAGTGGAGCATCCAGGTCTGTATGCTGCTTCCAAATAATGTTAAAGTCTTATTCAAAATCAAAAAATGTGTTTTAGACTTTTCTTTTATTGCCCACATTCTGGTCTTCAAGGACACTGAGGACGTAGCCAGGTGCACCCTGGCAGACCACCTCATCAATGCATTCCATCTCATTTCTAAACTGTGGCAAGATCTTGAGTGAAAACAGGCATTTTTTCCCCCAATAGATACTGTAAGTGTAATGGCTCATGTGTGGCATTACATTCCTCTATTGATAAAACAAAACATCTATCAACCCCCCTGAAATCTTACAAGACCTCAGAAGAAAGGCTTTTTTTCTAAAGAAAATGTAGTTTCCTTTAGCGCACATGCAATATGAGGCATATGACATCATCGGTGGGTCCGACAAGAAAAAGGAAGACGAAGCACTATAGATGTGTGAAACGTGTTACCTTTTTTGCTTGTACCTCATGCTCTTTGCACTTGAATTCAACAATCTCCTGAAATAAAAACACAGATTGCATCATATATGGGAGTTTAGCTGATCCTTTTTGTCCTAGTTTCAAGAAAAAGGAAGACAAAGCCAGACACTGATGATCCCTTTTTTAAAAAATGTGTGGGTTTGCAACCCACGGGGGAGTTCACTTTACATGTAAGGGTTCCTGCCCTCTGCTCTGCCCGCCAGTGTAAGCAGGATTTTATTGAGGGGTCTTGTCTTTTAACTGTCTATTACCTCAGTTTTGTGACAAATCCTTGCCTCTCATGAACTTTTGCCCAAAAACTTTGCACATTCACTGCCAGAAATTAGGAACAATCTATAATGCACTGCATAGCCTTTGTCATTGGTCAGCTCAAGAGCACATACTTTGAAAGAATGGATAACCCAGGTCAGTTTTTTTAAAACTCTAGATAGAAAGTGATACTGGTTTATTTATTATTCGTTTTTCAATTTGTTTGTTATCATGGCAGTGGCACATGTCCCCCATGTCAGTGCCTGGCTTTCCATGCCCTTTGTTTGACAATAGTTTGCTTATTAGCCCTACAAATAGACAGAACTAAACAACAAGATGTACCCCCAAAGACTTCAGTCAGATTCCTCTCAAGGTCTGCAATCATCCTTTACTTCTACACTAACCACAAATGTAATGGGGGCATTTACAATGACATAAAGATAGGGTGAAAATAGGAGAGGGGCATGGGCCACTTACATGGTAACAGTTTGTGGGGATTCACACCAATATTTTGTTATCAAGCCCTGTGATTTGGGGCTAATCCCCTGTTCTCAACATTTCTCAAAAGGGCAACTAGTTGTAAACCACAGGTCCTTGTGATTTAAAAAATGGCTGCATATGTAATGTTCACATTCAACATTTTGAATTTATTTATTACCTACATAGGTAGTACATGGATATTTGTGGGGTAGGCAAAGTTTAATTACCTCCTGGCGCTTCCTGTGACAGAGGTTTGACTACTGGTAAACTGATACCCAGTGAAAGCCTTGCTAGCTTTCTATGCCATAGAATTTGAGGATACGAGACTTCAGGTATTCAAAATCCTTGAATACAGCTGGACATAGCACCAAACGCAAATGTCATGACCACATAACAGACACATAAACCTTTATTTTAATGGCCATTCATGTCTGTGTACTCAGCAGACACATTTAACACCTGTTGTATCTTGGGGGAGAACAGTCTGTTGGCTAAAAAAGAACTAGCCTAAAACTTCCCTCCCACAATTTCTTGAAATGACCCTTCATGCAAACCAGAATAAACAATACATCGTGGTATGACCACAACTAATACTTAACGTACTGATATGCATGTTTTCAGTTCACTTTTTAGTCCATCTCCAGTGTATACCGCCTTGTAACACTGCTTAAAAAGGACTTGTCTCTTAAACAGGTATAAAATACTGTAGTATCCTTTTGCTGTGTCTATTGGTTTACCTTATGTGAATGTTGTTAAGGGTCCTACTCCTCTTTGTGCTCGGGGAGATTAAATAGTATCTGTGAAGTACTCCCCCCCAAAAAAAAACAATTCATATTAGCAGTTTCTGGGCTACCATCCAGTACCAGAGGATGCCATTATCCCTTTCTAGTAAGCAGAACACACTTCTGCAACATCACACAGAGTGATGTGCCTGCCCCAAGCTAGCACTGTTTCCTGCAGACATACAATTGCAGCTTCCAGCAGCAGCAGGAGCCTCAGTACTAAGCATTCATTATCCTGGCTAGAAGTTTAAATAAATAGACTGCTCCCCAAATCACTTAACATGTTCTTTCTTAAAGAACTTCGATAATGTTTGCACCAGTTTTGAAAATGCATTTGTTTGTTAACTGATGGTCATAAGGATTCCATTTTGCTTTGTTTGGAGGCTTTACAAAGTCTGGGCTTCTTTCTTTTGCTGAGCAGTAACAGTTTTTAGCATGTAGCGATGGCAAATATACAACTGCTAATGTTCTAATGGAGTCCCCCTCCCATTGGGACAACTCTGTCAGTGCCTTTCATCCAGGGGATTTTCCTGCAGGAACACTACAGATGGCTTTTACTATCTAGGCAGCCTATTTGGAATGGCTATACCCCTTCAAGGCTGGCAGTACAGACTTTACCTACACCTATAGGAACCACTCTAATGGAGGTTAGCATCTTTTCAAGTTATGGAAATATGAAATTTCTCTAAGGTAGTATTTGAAAAATTAGCTTTCTGAATGTCTACCTTTTGAAAAAAAATCTCAAGACGCTCTACACCAATACCCTTGAATGGCAAATGTGGTTCTTATGATGGGATCCATTTCTGTTTGGTAATTTACCCCTGCACTCACCCAGGGAAGGTTTTAAGTGGTGATGCTCCAGTGTATTTGGCATGTATAATATTTGGCCTCTTTCATACTCCCAAAGAATTAGAATTCATGTTCCTGGCAACATGATGATTCAAGTCTCCGCCCTTCAATTGATTTGCTGTAGTTTTTAATGATCTTATCATATAACAAGACTATTATTTACAAGTGATTTGTATACACATTGATATAGCAGTCAGGTGCTGGGATCAACTTTGCACAACAAGGCAACTATATACAAAGTTGATTGCTGTACTCCATATGGTTTCATCAATATTTTATCATGAATAAAATTGAATTGAATATAATGTAAATCATGTTCGCTATCTCAAAAGATCGCTATTGTTTTTTTCATTAGTGGTGGTGGTCAACTTACTTAATATAGGGGGCCTCAAGTGTGCACCCCTGACACTGTAAAAGGGCTGTATATATAATTCAGTGAATACAGAATGCTATCAGGGACTGCAGACATGCAACAAGGAGATGGATAGAGACCATTGGAATGCTACCAGAGATGGTCAGAGACCATTGGAATATTACAGGAGATGGTAAGAGATTGCAGACATACAACAGGAGGTGGTCAGAAACTATGGGGATCATACGAGAAATGCTTAGATACTGCAAATGTGCTACAGGAGTTGCTAGAGATTGGGGGATGCGCTTTGAGAGGCAGTCATAAACCGCAGAAGCGTTACGTAAAATTGCTAGAGAATACTGTTTTACAGCCCTTCTACAAATCACCTGGGCCTTCATCCCTTAAACTTTTCAGTGCTACATTTGATATTTCTCTCAACAAGATTCATTATAAAAGCATCAAAATATAAAAGGGATGGACAGCACAAAAAAGTAAGACAGTGTGAAAAAAAATTAATAAAACCATTTAACTACTGGAAGCTAGTCAAAAGTATATTTCTCCCTTACTGGACTGAGTAAGCACCTAGGTATGAGAAACAGAGACTATTCTCTTTATTGTCTTCAGGGCTGCACAGTAAGTGTCAAAGGGCCACGTGCAACTCCTGGGCTACAGGTTCAGCATCAGTATAGCCATTCTTCCAATCTAGAATTTATACATGCATCCTCCAAAATGTAAGCTTTTATGGGCAGGGGTCTAACTCTTTTTTATCCTGTATATGTTTTCATATGCAGTGGTATGTAGTTACAGCAGTAACATGTCCTTTGTACAGCGCCATTTGGGATTACTTCACTATATAAATCCTGATGACACAATATCATTCATTATTATTATCATAATAATAATTATGAGTCCACCCGCCATCAGCAATTTTCCTGCAATGCCTTGATGAGTTAGTGATGACTTGAAGGCAATTGAAAATGACTGACCTGCAATTGCTGTCTCTTAGTAAGAACTGCTTTATTAGATTTTGTTAACATCATAAAATCACAACAAGGTTATAAGACTCCTGGACAGTAGTTGTTTATCATGCACACATGCAAGTACAGGACTGTCATTCTCATTTATTTTCAACTTTTCCCTGCTTACAGGGATTGTAGTCATATTAGTGTACTATTGTAACAACACAGTTGGTTATTGTCCATGCTTTTTTCTTCTTCTTCTTCTTCTTATTATTATTATTATTGTTATTATTATTATTATACAGTATTTATATAGCACCAAGAGTTTCTGCAGTGCTTTACAATATAAAGGGAGACAATACAAAACAAGAGAGTTATTTGCACTATAATCGTACAATTACATTTTTAGAAAGCTTGCCCTGAAAATGTAACTATTAGTGCAAATAAAAAAAGTATCTTGGACAATACTCAAATGTGTTGTTGCAACTTTTACCTCTAATTTATAAGTTGGATAATAAATGATCACAGCACATCATGCAGTAACAGCCTTTTAATCGATTATGTTGTAATATGTAGTAACCTTAGATATGATGTAGTGACACATTTGATTAATCCAAGTCATATTACTACTGCATACCTTGGTATTGCACAATGTTCTTAGTGCTTTCCCTCTTATCTGAAAACCTTTACATGCTGTTCAGTGCAGACAAAGATACAATGCATTCATTTTATTTTGCATAAAAAGAGACTAAATGAAAACATAGCATGTGATTGTGGCTGCAAAATCAGTTATATGATTTCTTGGTATTTCTAATTTAAATAATTTCTTGTGACCATGGGATTTCATTACACAGCACTCTTTTAAGATGCTGTTATTTTACAGTCTGACCTTCATGCCTGAGGGACTATCTGCCAGACAATAACACTGGAGCCAAAGACTTGTATATTATTAGTGTTTGTTTTAAAAACAAATTTAAGATGACCTATTTCTCCTTTTTCATTATATGCCGATAAGTACTAATTAATCTTGTTGCGACATACACTTTTTGCAAACCTGTTAAGCAAGTTGGGTTCATGTAACCTGTGGCAGCATGTGATATTTTTGCATTGTTTGTATATTGTAGTATTCATAAGGGCTTAAAAAACAATAGATGGGATAGTCCACCTGTTAAAGACATGAGAAGTGCAGCTCAGGAATAGTACAATAAAAAGCACAAATACTGAGCATTTCATGTGCAAATTTCCAAAAAGATATCATAAATTTGCATGTGACGTCTGATAATTGGCTGTCAATGCTATGAGATAGAATGAATAGATCTCAGAGTTTATCTAAAGATAGATTTGTCTACATGGTGCACTGACACCCTTTGCACTGAAAAGGATGATTCTTTTACACCTCACCAATAGATAACAAGTTCCTTTGCTCAGGTAAATGTAATCCTAGAGTGTTTTGGATGGTTAAAAAAAATGAACCCCGTTAGTTGGGTAGAAGCAAATAATTCTATTTGCTTTTATTAACTAAAAGCTTAAACATTAAACAATAACTTTTGTGTTAGGTACATATGAGATATTGCATATGAATGTTATGCAGTCCTCTGTCTAGCCAGAATGGGGAGCTGTAGGCTCCTTTTCACGTGTTTCCCCTGTCTACTTTGTTGTAAAAAAAAACAGCCAGCTGTTAAATGGCTCAAGTTGAAATTTACACACACAGTTTCAGTACTGAAAGTATGAGGGAAGTAGAAGGGTCACAGTACTGGGGGTATCTAGGATATACAGTAGATAAGTCATAGTTTTGTTGGTATCTAGGGTGTAGAGGAGCCACAGTGCTGGGGGGATCTGGTGTGTAGAGGTGTTAACAGTGCTCAGGCGAAATCTGTGGCATAGAGGGGTTACAGTACTGGGGGTATCAAGATATAGAGAAGTCAAAGTGCTGGTAGTATCTAGGGTGTAGAGGAGTCACAGTGCTGGGGGATTCTGATGTGTAGAGGTGGTAGCAGTGCTCAGGGAAAATCTGTGGTTTAGAGAGGTTACAGTACTGGGCGTATCTAGGATATAGAGAAGTCATAGTGCTGGTGGTATCTGAGATGTAAAGGGGTAACAATGCAGGTGGTGTCTGGGTGGCTGTGAGGTAAGCTGTACGGGGCCCTATGTAAAACCACATCAATTTTAAACAAATGTCAAGTCTTTCATTAAAGTATATTCTCTGCGTACAATGGCTTGCTGGATGCACAGTAAAAAAAGAATCCTTGAATATTTTTTTAAAGAGGTTGTAAACTCTCCTGAAAAAAAAAAAAGCCTGCAAGACAAAGGTATAATGAGCTAGTGCATCGCATACTAGCTCATTATGAAATACTTACCTTGGAAAGAAGCTGTTGCAGCGGACGCCGCACACCGCTGTGACCAGCGACATGCTTGTTCCGGGTTCAGCAGCTCCTGCCAATCACAGCGCAGGCTCCAGCTCTGTGATTGGCCGGAGCCGTGCTGACGTCACTCACGCGCGGGAGCCGCCAGTAATGGCACACTTAGTGAAGAAACAGAATTTGGTGGTCATGGGACTTTAAATGAGGCAAGTCAAGAACATAATGTAAACAAATGATAAATAAATAAATATAAATTCATTTATTGTACATAAAAAGAACACATGATTGTACACGATTGCAAATGCTGTAGATAAATAGCATAGAATAACATAAAAAGCTGACAATAAATCAGAATGATTCAATGATGTAAAAAAAATATCATATTACAGGCAGGTGCACAGTGACTGTGAACTGTGACATTCAGACTGCTCTGGCATGAAAGAAATACTGGACGCGTTTCGAGGATCTGTCCTTTCATCAGGAGTATCATATGCAAATTGTCTATGGGTATAGATAATGCAAAAAATATATATTAGTACGTTCCTTAGAGAAACCAGAGAGGGATCTTGGGTAGAAAATATATAAATATAAAATAATTCTTACATGTCAGCTAAATATGGCCCAAAGAATGACAATGAAACAGGAGCGTCCAATGTAATGTCAGTCCCGGGGCAGAGGCAGGGGCATAGAAGTCCAAAACCATGGACAACAGCCAGACGGCAAGCCAGGAACCATGAAGAGATGGAGGAAGATGACCTCTAATCCACACCATACAAGGAATAATCAAAGGTAGGTATGTCAGTGAGTATACTTAGTAAAATAACCAAGAATGGGTCAAATCAGGATGGAGAAAAAGTATGGGTGTGGGAATGAGGAGAGGTGTTGAGTGAAGATTGCCCAAATGTGTGCACAGAACCACACAGCAAAGTAGGGTGTCCCTCATATTACTGAAACCAAGTGCAGAGTGAAGAGGTAGAGGGATAGTGTGACAGGTAACTAGATCCCATATGAACCGTGAGGTGAATGGTATGGAAGAAACCAAGATGGTTGAACAGGCTGTGACAGGATACTCACTTGCACAAGAAAGTACTGTAGAGGTACTGGTGTAGACGTGAAGAAAGGGCAGTCGGCCTGTTTCTTCACTGTGCATGTGCCGATGACGTTGGCACATGCAAATACAGAGAATATCTCCTAAACAGTGCAAGTTTAGGAGATATTCACGGAACCTACAGGTAAGACTTATTATAGGCTTACCTGTACGTTAAGTGGTTGTACAGAGTTTACCACCACTTTAAATGTTCCTGCAAATGGGTAGGTGCTTGGGCATTCATCCAAATGCCCAAACAGCCAGGGTCTGGTCCACGCTTGTGTTCAGACCAAAATTTAGCTACATCCCTAGCCATTTGGCACCTTCCTGGGTGAGAGCTTGACCCAAAATTGAAAATGAGTTGGTACACAGGTTAATTGTGTTTCAATCATTGGCGCATGTACAGTACATACATAAATTCAGGTGGTATACACATTTTCTGTTATCTATTTTGATTTTTTACAGTATCTCATTCAGCATGAATCATGAAGGTATGGGATAGATTTTTAACATGATTGGGCCATTACTGGAATCCTTGCTGCTCAGATTATACACCTCCCCAAAGACATGGCTTTTTTAACTTTACACTGACCATTGTATAACCTATTCTCATAAGTGACTATTTCTCTTTATAGAGTATTTTCCTGGTACAGAACTGCAGACTGGAAAGAATATAGGCATGCATTCTACTAAATGCAATCCTTTTCTCTTCTGACTCTACTACAAGCATTTGGTAAGGATACTCATGAGGATCTCTTGAGAGGCTAAAAACCCCTATGCAAAAGATGTGTTTGTGGGCGGTAATTCACTATGCCAAATTTGACTAGCTACTTCTGTCTATTTCTTGCTGAACTCTTTTTTTTAGTTACCTGATGAGTGATTTATTGATCTCTACAGTCAACCGTTGAGCATAGGGGAAACCAAGCTGCTTGAGAACTACCTATATTTCTATCCTATGGGGCATCCAAAAGCATTGACATTGAATTTTTCAAGTAGACCACTACTGCAAGCTAGCACAGCCCTGGAGGATTCACAACAGGAATAATAAATCAGCCCCATTGTGTGAGCATATTTTATAGTATATGCCCACTTAACACCAAAAATTTAGGGCATTTATTGTGGATGAACATAGGGGCTTCTGTCAATGCACCCACCACATCCTTACCAACTAATGACGTCACCCTACCCATTCACTTACATGTCTGGGAGTTCCCGGCCACATAAGCAAAAGGAAGGAGGATAAGGGTCATCATTGCCTAATTATGGCCATGGTCATATTTCGACAATGATGTTACCACTATCCCTGTTCCTTCTCTGATATTGGCAATGACAGAATGGGGAGCTGTCATTCAGCAAGTGTTCTCTTCATGTTAGGGTCATCAGGGTTTTATTTTCGGCAGGTGTTGAGCATCATGATTGTGTGGATCTGCATCGTGGAATTTTTTTTTTTGTCAATAAAGGATTGACTCTGTGTTTTTATTAACACTTTTTTTTTATATGGATGAGTAAGGATACTATTTAAACCTTACTCAGGGGGGGGGGGCAGTATCTGGGTCCTCCTTTTTTGTTGAATCTGAAAAGTCCCCTACCCACAGACCCCACACAACCAACAAGCCTGGGCTGTGGGGAATAAGCACCTTGTCATCAACATGGGGACAAGATGTTATCCCAGGGGGATGCTCCCCTGGTGAGGTACCCACCATGTTGAGGGCATGTGGCTTGGTATTGTTGGGGGGGGCTGAATGCCAACCCCTTACCTGGTCTGCCAGGCTGCATGCTTATATAAGGATCTGATATAGTTTTTGGGTTGGCCTCACTCTTTTTTTGTTGATTTTCGCATGGGGTCCCCCTCTAAAATCCACACTAGACCCTAAGATTTCATATCAGACCTAAAGAGGCTGGTATGAATTTGGGAAGCATCTTGTTCTTGTTTTTTTTGTGTGGGGTCCTCCATTAACATCTATACCAGACCCTCATCTAGAATAAGGATGTGGTGTAGATGAAGGTAATCCCTGGCCACTTTGCTTACAAACAGAATGAAACACCTGGAAGCTGTCATTATGCCAGCAATTGAAACACATTTTTTTTGCAACTGTCAGTTTTGTTGTAGAAGGCTGTCAGGGCATCACACAGGAATGTTATTTAATGGAGTTTTGCATTTTTAATGTTTCACTTTAAGCATTACTAAAATCACTGCTCCCAGCCAAAGATTTGTTTTCTACTTTATTTTCTTTGATACATGTACCCAAGGGCAGTGCATAGCCTCCCAAACTATTTGTTTGACAATCCTGTGACTATTAGCCCAGAAAATAGCAAGAACTTTTTTTTAAGCTCTTATTGCCATCATTGGGGTTTGGATTCAGAAACTGTACCCTGCTCAAACAGAACCCATGTGTGTTCAATTTATAACTACTAAAGACCCTTTGAAAATCTTGTAAACTCCTAGTTCACACTCTTCTGCTTTCAGTACATTTAGCTTTAAAGCCTCTCACTCATCCTTCCATCCGACCCTGCTCTCATCCATTCACAAATCCCTTTTTGCTTACCTGAATCATGTCCCTCTCCAGGAGTAGAGAGCAGTGATACAGTGCTGTAGCCTGTGCCCACCACCAACCAGAGAGATGTCTCGGAACCTGGCACACAATATGACTACATATTTAGGTGAATAAATCAGACATTTTTACCTTTTTTTCTTTCGTTGCTACTGCAACAGGAATGTTTAAATGTGAAAACTGGCATAGGAAGATAATTATTACATTTAAGACAAAAACACAATGAACATTAAATAATTCTAATTAAAGTAACAGAAAATATATAAAACTGCATAGTAAAACAATCAGTGGTCTTTTGCTGAAACAACCTGTACTGAAATGTACCCCAATAGAAACATAAACGGTTAATGAAAAATGCTGCTAACTTGATAAGCAAAGTATCTGGGATAAAAGGAAGGATCTATTTTAGTCAGGTTAAACATCAGGCATATATACACTTCTGAACTTGATTATGCAAGTGATATTTTCCTTTTTTAAAGCAGATTAAAGTGGATGCATTCTCTGTAAGGAACAACCACAGGAAACCACACTCAAACTATTTAAAGCCATGATTCAAGTAAAACTAATATCTATGAATGGTAGTGCTGGATTTTAAGGAAGGAAGACTTGTTTCCTCTATGCAATGATTAAATGTCTATTGCTTACTACGTTAATAATAGAAGGAATGTAGATCTTATCAAGGCTTTTGGAAAATAACAAAATACCCAAATATCCATATATTTTACTCTTTTACCTCTTTTCTTTTCTTTTGCTCTTTCTCAAACCAGACTCCACCCTTACCTCAACTGTGTTCTGAAAAGTGGAGACTTAAGGTTGTACACACTATAATTTTATTTTGTTGAGAGATCGCCATACCAACAAAGTGTGCCTTCCTATTCGGTCAGGGGACTCCCCCCCCCCCCCCTGCCAGAACGCACTGATCAGCTATCACAGCCATTGGCACACATTGGATGCTGGTTTTCCAGTATGTCTCTAAAGTCGGCCATTACTCCAGCTTCAGACAGGCTGCTGTACACATTGACAGAATGTTGGCTGGTTTCTGTTGAACCAGCCAATACCGGCCGATATTTGACCCGTGTGTATGGGTCCCGTGTATATATTTGATCCGTGTGTACCCAGCCTTAGAGATGGGCAGTATTCACCAAGAACCCCCCCCTGGTTTCTGCCCTAAGTCACTTCCCCAGATACTGGCAGACGTAGCAGGAGGATGCAGTAGGACTACTGGCAGAAATAGCCTGATGACTAGTGAGAGAACAGTGAACCTAGCATGAGCATTGACAAGAGATGTTTGGATGTGCCCAGCTGCAAAAGCTTGAAGAAGCAGAATTTAACAAACAAAGTTTACCTGGAATGGTGCCAGTGGCCACGAGCAACAGGTGGAGTATCCCAGGAACAATGCCAGGAGAGACAGAGTGAGCCAAGAACAGTGCCAACAGCCAGGTGCAACAGGTGGAGCATGCCAGAAACAGTACCAGTGGCCAGGAATGCATGGCCCACACTACTAGACCTAGACCACTCTGGTAGCAATTAGCAATGATCTCCCCACAGTAGCTGGGTTTTCCAGCAAAGCTGTGTGCTATTGCCTGCTCAGCCGTCTTCACTCCTGTTCTGACAGTGGATGGAGACTCATCTGGCTGCAGATCACTTGCACATCTACTTCCGCCTCATCGGGTGTGCCTTCTGAGCTACTGAGGAAGGGATGCTGAGGATCTTATCTTCCCTGGGCTAGTCCAGGAACCCAGGGAATTGTGGTAAATGGAATAAAAGGGGTCTCTGCCTGCATCTGAGCATGGTGAATAAATGGGCACCCTGCTACAGTACTGCAAAAAAAAAAAAAACACTATTTAACATTTAAGAGAAGTGTGGGTTTAATTAAAAAAATTAATAATCATGCTCACCTATGTGGCTGCCACAAGGATCCAAGCTGCAGCTGTCCCCTACTGGCTTTAACAATGAGAACCAAGTGATCACATGACTGCTTATCGCTCAGTTGTCGGTATTCAGTGAGCAGAGGAAGGTGACTGTCAGTCACCAGCTCTCTGCTCTGCCCCTCCAGAGCTCACTTTGGGAGTGGGAGCAGTAAGCTCAGGCTCTCAGAGGCGTGCTGAGGGGCTGAGCCAGCTGCAAGTCAGGCATCTGGACAGATCCCAGCATTATTGTTGGGATCCCTCCAGAGCCTGGACTGGCTCTGTGATGTCAGCCAACAGCGGGCTTTAGCCCACTGTCGGCTGAATCTGGGTCACAATAGTGCAGAAATAAGTGCACATTTATCAAAACTGAGGCAGACAGAAACCGGAGCAGCTGTGCAAGTTAACCAATCAGCATCTGTCTTTCATTTTCAAAGCTTAACTGAACAAGTTGACGATAGAAGCTGATTGGCTGCCATGCCCAGCTTCTCCAGATTCTGTCTGCTCCAGTTTTGATAAATTCCCCTCCACGTCTCCCTGATGTAAAACTGTCATGTAAGGTACCCAGTCCCAGTAGGCTATTACAGGCCCATCGGCAAGGGTAGTCAAGTGCAGGACCCCCCCATATACTTGTTTAGGGAGTGAGAATCAGGCAACAATAATAGCAGAAAGTGTTGTGTTACAGAGGTCCACATTTAAAGCATGCACAGTCACTTTCTTCTAACATTCTCAGTTGTAGGAAGCAGATAGAGGAGGACAAATCTTTTTTCAGTGTTCTGATGGTATGTAATAAATTATTCTCATGTATGTATATTTGAAGTATGGAGTCTGTCAGTACTGCTCTTGGATATGTCTAGAAAATCACAGTTGTGGTGGGGTGAGTTGGGTCCTGGGAAAGGACACATAGTGATAAAATTTGCCTATGTTGTATATTCATGTGATTTCGTAACTGTCCTATGCACTTTAAATTGTATGCTCATTTTTGGAGGGATTGGTATTAATGGTTCTGTGCACTCTTTAAAGCTCTGCATAATGTATCTGCTCTTCCAAAATAGATAAATAAAAAGGCATCAAATTTACTAGTGCAAATGTACACACTACATTTTGTCCCCATGAAAGAGTAAAGAAAGAATGTTATTTGTCTTCTGTGTTATCTTCCATCTGGAATTATATCACATAAACTCTCGCTCTGTAATAGATAAAATATAGATATGAAATGATCAAGTCATGTCATCAAGAAATGTGCAGCATGTAATCAGGTTTAGGCAGGCTTGCTGTTAGAAATCACAGGACCTTGTACAGCCTACCTGTCAGCAAACCCACCCCCGAAAATATCAAAACAGCCAAAAAATACACTAAAATCATTATTAGCGGACAAAAACCTAACTTACAAAATTTCTGCTAAATCTAAAAGATAAAACTGTATTGGGTTGATAAAAAATTAGGTTTTGGGGGTCATTTACATAGGTGCTGGGGCCCGTACTGTGTGTTTTTTTTTAAATGTAGCTACTGCTGTGTGCAGGCAGCCTGTGTTAAGCTATGGGGATGCAGCAGCTGTACCAACACACATGCAGGTCCTAATCTGACAAGTTAACGGATGCAGGTGTATGGCCCCCGAACAGTGTGCATTCGGGGTCACTCACCCACACTAGCACACCTGTCAAATTAGGGCCTGCAACCAAGTTCATACAGCCACTGCATCCCCATAGATAGACAGACAGCAACAAATCGCTTGAAAAAAATATTTTTCCTATTTGTTATTTTTTTACATTTTTTTAAATAATTTTTTTTAATGCTCCTGGGGGGGGGGGGGGGTTAGACCTCTGACATCTCACCTTTGAGACAGAGATAGGAATTGAAGGCACAGATTATTAATTTCCTTTGTCTGTACCTCAGCCTTAAAGAGAAATGAACAGGAGACAGAGGCTCCTGTTCACTCATAAACTGAAGCATATTAAGCACAGTTTACAAGGCTTAGTTATCAATGGACACAATGGACACAGGAGCGATCATTACCAATTGCTCACTGTGTCCATTTAGAAAAGGAAGGGTCCGGTAAATTACATATTTACTGGACCCTTCCACCACTCTCAGTCCTGATAGATGACACATCCCCTGTGAACCCACAGCTCCTGGCAGGAGAGAAAAGCGGGCAGCACTGCAGGGGGGCACACGGGGGGAATGATATCAGATATAAGAAGGACAGGGAGAAGGATCGCTGTGGCAGGAGGGGGGGGGGGGGGAATTACAGCAACTATGAACTGTGTGTCTCTCCCTCCAGCAGCTGAATGCCAGCGGGAGGGAGAGGGGGGGAACCGGCTTTCAGCTGCAGGGAGAGCAGCGCAGTGCATTGTTCCTGTAATCGATCCCCCACCAGACATATCTCCTTCCCTGTCCAGGTCCCTCTTGTGTGCCCAGACCCCCCGAATGGTGGCCCTGGGTTCAGGTAACAAAATACCAAATGAGAACTTTTAGGCCTCATACACACGGGCGTCTGCAAAAAAATAAGCAAAACGCCAGGCCTGACGTCAGGGAAAAAAATTGCCGTTTTTCTTGGCGTTTTGCATTGATGTCAATGCACGTTTTTTCACGCTAGCTTTCAGCGGCGTTTCCTGCCTCTATTCAAAATCAATGGCTCCCTATGGGAGCCATTGATTTGAATAGAAGCCGATCCAAAAGTCGGATCACGGTGAACCGACTTGCGGCGCGACTTGTATGCTAGGTGTCTTGAAAGGGACCCCCCCCGCAAAAAATTTGCATGAGGCCCCCCCCCCAGCCGAAGAAAGAAGATGAGGGAGAAGACGCCGGAGCTGATTTAATAAAATATTTTAAAAAGCTGTGTAGTGGTTTTTTTTTTGTACACTTTTTTCCCCCCAGGTAAATGGGTAGGGGTACGATGTACCTCATACTAATTTACATAAGGTGAGGGTGCCGGCATCTGGGGGCCCCCTTATTAAAGGGGGCTTCCAGATTCCGATAAGCCCCCGCCAGCAGACCCCGACAACCAACGGCCAGGGTTGTTGGGAAGAGGCTCTTGTCACCATCAACATGGGGAAAAGGTGCTTTGGGGTGGGGGGCGCAGAGCCCCCCCTGCCCCAAAGCACTCATACTCCCCATGTTGAGGGCATGCGGCCTGGTATGGTCCAGGAGGGGGGGCGTTCGCTTGTCCCCTCCCCCTTTCCTGGCCTGCCAGGCTGCGTGCTCGGATAAGGGTCTGGAATGGATTGTGAGGGGGACCCTACGCCGCTTTTTCGGCGTGGGGGTTCCTCTTAAAATCCATGCCAGATCGAAGAGTCTGGTATGCTCTTGGGGGGGGGACCTCACACAAATTTTTTGCGGGGGGTCCCTTTTAAGACACCTAGCACACAAGTCGGATCATCGTGATCCGACTTTTGGTGCGGCTTCTATTCAAATCAATGGGCTCCCATAGGGAACCATTGATTTTGAATAGAACGCCTGACGAGGCTTAACGCTGTGTATACAACGTTAAGCAACGTTATTGAGTGTTTTGCCAGCTCGGCATCAAAAACGCAGTGACGCTGCAGCTTCAGAACACTCTGGCCATGGGTTCTAGCTACAGCTCACTAACGCCGATGCCCTCTACTGTTCAAAAACATCAGCGTTTTTAGAGGGCCATTGAATAACATGGAGAGCTGCAAAAAACGCCCAAAAACGTGGCATTACAAAACACCCGTGTGTATGAGGCCTTAACAATCCAATATAAGATTTACATATGCAAAAAAAAATAAAGGTGGCTATATATAACAACTTCTAATTGTTGTATCAGTAATGATCAAACACTTGGAAGATATGTGTTTCTCCACACTAAGAACTCATCAATGCTAGGTCTTGGCACAGGAATGTTGGTTTTGGGTGAGGGTAGGATTACGTGTTCACTTGAGTTTCCGGGTTAGGTGTGTGGGCAACCATTATTTTGCCACTGAAAGCCTTTGGGGAAGAAACTGCCAATCCCCTGCTCCCAGCTATGCAGATAATGCTTACTGATGCAATATCTCCATACACAAAACAAATTGTTGCCCCTTTGTGTCAGAATTGTTTGGATTGCTATAAAACGTGATTCCTTGTATATTTTACCATTACATGTTATCATGCTAGCTTCAGAATTCTTGAAATTGCATCTGTCTTTACACTGTATATTTCTTTATTCCAAAGTGTAATGTGAAAATGTCATATAGACAATAGTTTTGGAAGCTGATAATAAACTGTCTCTTTATCGCTTGATCCGCTGTCAACAAACCAGAACAATTCCATATGTGCTGCATCCTTGTCTATACTGTGACACCATAGACATAGATTATGATATGTCACCACCTCCAGAATGTAACTATGTAAATAGCACCAGGTGTAAGAAAACAGAAAAACCCCTCTTTGCACCTGCTGAGGATTTGGCATTTACATTTTACAAAATGTGTTGCCTACAGCAAAAGTGTGGATTACATTAACTGTCTGTGCTCAGGTTAACAATAGTTGAATATGTAAACAGCATATACTTATCTATTTCAGCTAATTAGCAGACACTCTGGGTTGAGGGCTCTAGTCGCGCAGTAACAAAGAACTTACATAATTATATCTCCTCTTGATGACTACTTTTAAAGCCTAAAGCCGTCCATACATGGATTGAAATTTGGCTGGTTCAGCAGGGACTATTTCGAACCATGTACTGTACGTACAGACTGATTGTACCCAAGTCGATCCATCGATCGACTTGGGTACAACCAGCCTGTTGGATTTTTCTACATGCGATAACTGCAGGCGGCTATAGCCGCTAGCAGTAATCACTGTATTCTGCAGGCCGGGAAAGTTCCCTGTGCTCCCCCTGTTGGCAGAATACAATAGCGCTGTGGGAGGCATTCCCCTATCAACACTAACTGTGTTGATGGAGGAATCCAGCAATTTTTCTTTTTTTTTTAATCCATTGTAGAAGGAAAGAAAATCAAGTAATCAATGAGCTGCTTTACTCTGGGATAAAACAAACCCCCCTTCTAAACCTACATTCTCACTGGTTGCTGGGTTGAAAAAGAAAATTTATTAGCTGCAGTCACATGATCATCCAGCGTCAGGTCCTGCTCCTCTCTATTTATTTCTTGCCGGGGGTACACCTCATTGCTTATATGATGTGGACAATTACCATTGGCTATCTCCCAGAGGGGTTCTCTCAGGATCCAGAAGACTACCGACGTCAAGAGAAGGGGGTAATGAGGGTTTATTTGCGGCACTGGATTAGGTTCTGCAGATGGAAACAGCATCAGCTAAGGACCTGGAAAGGGGAACTCGTTTGAGCATAATTTGATTTACCAGATAAGAAAATCTAAACACTTGATGGGATGGGTTAGAAGGGGGTGGGAGGGAGGGGTTGTAGGGAATTAGTATTTACCCAGAGTTGGGCTTTAATGTTGGACTTTATAGCCAAACACCATAAAAAATGTATTTTTTTCCTTGCAGTGTGGCCTGAAAGGAATAACTTCTAATATATTCTACTCGAGAGTAAAATCACTTTTATTTACCCAATCCTCCGCTCCTTCATACACAAGCGGTGGAGGAATGTTCCTCTGCATCATCACATCCAGTGCAGGGCTATGAACCCTGCATCCTATTTAAAGTGGTAGTAAACCATACCACTTTCTTTTTTCTTTTTAAACCCTGCAAGGTATGGAGCTCTGAAGGGAGGGCACGGGTATGTCACCGGCTGCATGCAGTGTTGATAACTCCTAAACTGTGCAGGTTTAGGAGATATTCACTGTACCTACAGGTAAGCCTTATTATAGGCCTACCTGTATGTACAAGTGCCAAAAAAGGCTTTAATTGCACTTTAAAGTGATTGTTAACCCTTTACAACCACTTTAACCTACAAGATAAGCCTTATTATAGGTTCCGTGAATATCTCCTAAACCTGAGATATACACTATACTGGCATGTACCGACGTCATCGTCACATGCACAGTGAAGAAACGGCGATGTTTCTTCACTTACAGTATCTCACAAAAGTGAGTACACCCCTCACATTTATGGAAATATTTTATTATATATTTTCATGTGACAACACTGAAGAAATTACACTTTGCTACAATGTAAAGTAGTGAGTGTACAGCGTGTATAAGAGTGTACATTTTCTGTCCCCTCAAAATAAGTCAAAATACAGCCATTAATATCTAAACCTCTGGCAACAAAAGTGAGTACACCCCTAAGTAAAATGTCCAAATTGGGATCAATTAGCCATTTTCCCTCCCCAGTGTCACATGACTCATTAGGGTTACAAGGTCTCAAGTGTGAATGGGGAGCAGGTGTGTTAAATTTGTTGTTATTGCTCTCACTCTCTCATATTGGTCACTGGAAGTTCAACATGGCACCTCATGGCAAAGAACTCTCTGAGGATCTGAAAAAAAGAATAGTTGCTCTACATAAAGATGGCCTAGGCTATAAGAAGATTGCCAAGACCCTGAAACTGAGCTGCAGCTTCATGCACTCATGCATCCAGATACACCAGCAACATGCAAACGCTAAATAGGCAATACTGGTGGGGGTACCACAGGACTCAGGAGATAGGATGGTCAGGCTGAAGAGCGTGGGGGGGGGGGGCTGAGGTGGAAAATGGGCAGTGGTGAGAGACCACTGGAGGCTAAATATGGCTGTAAAAAGCCAAGTTCTAATAGTCACTGGTGGTAAGCACAGGCTGAGCTCTGAGGCAAGATGCTGCAGGGTAACAGTTCAGGATATATGCCTGGATGGCAATGAATAGCAGCTAGGCTGGGCAGTGCAGAATGGTGAGTTGCTGACAGACTGGAGGGGAGAGCTGGGGGGAGAGCTGTGTGTCACTGAATACTATGCAGTGGTGGAGGACTTGGACGAATATCAGTTGGGGGGATCTCACCCATCAGATGGCCACTATCAGATGCCAGCAGATGTTCCAACACAGGTCCAGTGCTGGTTGACGCTTGTCCCTGCTCACAGTATCCGGTGCTTGTGAGGAGAGCCTGAAAGCATGCTGTGCTGGGATGAGGAGATGTTACAGCCGCATGAACAGGCCTCGCCATGGTCGACCAAAGAAGTTGAGTGCACATGCTCAGCGTCATATCCAGAGGTTGTCTTTGGGAAATAGACATATGAGTGTTGCCAGCATTGCTGCAGAGGTTGAAGGGGTGGGGGGTCAACCTGTCAGTGCTCAGACCATATGCTGCACACTACATCAAATTGGTCGGTATGGCTGTCATCCCAGCAGGAAGACTCTTCTAAAGATGATGCACAAGAAGGCCCGCAAACAGTTTGCTGAAGACAAGCAGTCTAAGGACATGGATTACTGGAACCATGTCCTGTGGTCAGATGAAACCAAGATAAACTTATTTGGTTCAGATGGTGTCAAGCGTGTGTGGCAGCAACCAGGTGAGGAGTACAAAGACAAGTGTGTCTTGACTACAGTCAAGCATGGTGGTGGGAGTGTCATGGTCTGGTGCTGCTGGCACTGGGGAGCTACAGTTCATTGAGGAAACCATGAATGCCAGCATGTACTGTGACATACTGAAGCAGAGCATGATCCCCTAGCTTCAGAGACTGAGCTGCAGGGCAGTATTCCAACATGATAACGACCCCAAACACACCTCCAAGATGACCACTGCCTTGCTAAAGCAGCTGAGGGTAAAGGTGATGGACTGGCCAAGCATGTCTCCAGACCTAAACCCTATTAAGCATCTGTGGGGCATCCACAAACAGAAGGTGGAGGAGTGCAAGGTCTCTAACATCCACCAGCTCCGTGATATCATCATGGAGGAGTGGAAGAGGACTCCAGTGGCAACCTGTGAAGCTCTGGTGAACTCCATGCGCAAGAGGGTTAAGGCAGTGCTGGAAAATAATGGTGGGCACAAAAAATATTGACACTTTGGGTCCAATTTGGACATTTTCACTTAGGGGTGTACTCACTTTTGTTGCCAGCAGGTTTAGACATTAATGGCTGTGTGTTTAGTTATTTTTGATGACAGCAAATTTACACTGTTGTAGAAACTTTACACTCACTACTTTATATTGTAGCAAAGTGCCATTTCTTCAGTGTTGTCACATGAAACGATAGAATAAAATATTTACAAAAATGTGAGAGGTGTACTCACTTTTGTGAGATACTATACACCGTGCTGCAGTTGGCGGCTCCCGCGCACACGCGACTCCAGTCAGACACAGAGCCGGAGTTCACAGCCCCGGAAGGAAGAGGGGCAGTGATGGATGCGGCCTGGAGCGGGGACAGCGCGGGCTTCGAATGCAGGTAAGTAATACATAATAGGCTAGTATGCCATGCATACTAGCCTATTATGCTTTTACTTTGCAGGGTGGTAAAGAGGAAGTAAAACCCATCAGGATTTACTTCCTCTTTAAATTTGACAGGACCTTAGACCAATGGAGCACAGGGCAGAAGTTGCTGCAGGGACCAGTTTAGCAACACAGAGGAGATGAGGATTGGGTAAGTAAATCTTCTTTTCTTGTCCCTTAACAAGCACTTATCTTTTGCAGTGCAAGCAGTGCCCCTCTGCAAGGGAGAGTTTTCAAGTTTCTTGGAATTGGGCTTTAACTTTATTTGTATCCGAAGATAACGGATTTGCTTTTAGCAGGAACAGCAGACCCCCAAATTGTTACTTTCAAGGCCCCCATATTTTATCTCAGAAGCAAAACTCATCCAGAAAATTATTTTTATCTACATCTTGGAATCTCCAACATATCCAGGTCTATTTGAACCAATCCAGGAGATCATTAAGGGCAAGTTAGAAGTGTCCTCCTTAACCACTTCAGCCCCGGAAGGATTTCCCACTTTAGGACCAGACCACTTTTTGCGATTCTGCACTGCGTTGCTTTAACTGACAATTGCGCAGTCGTGCGACGTTGTACCCAAACAAAATTTGCATCCTTTTTTTCCCACAAATAGAGCTTTCATTTGGTGGTATTTGACCCCCTCTGCGTCATTTCTGGTCACCGCTATAAACAGAAGAAGAGCGACAATTTTACAAAAAAAAATATTTCTTATTTTTTGCTAAAATACATTTCCAAAAAAATATATAAAAAAACATTTTTTCATCAGTTTTGGCTGATTTATATTCTTCCTCATATTTTTGGTAAAAAAAAAATCGCAATCAGCGTTTATTGATTGGTTTGAGTAAAAGTTGCAGCGTTTACAAATTATGAGAATTCATTTATGGGGTTTTTATATATTTTTTATATGGCAGCGATCTGCAATTTTTAGCGGTACTGCGATATTGCGGCGGACATGTCGGACCATTTTGACACTTTTTTGGGACCATTGGCATTTATACAGCGATCAGTGCTATGAAAATGCATTGATTACTGTGTAAATGTCATTGGCAGTGAAGGGGTTAACCCGGAGGGGGCGCTCTAAGGGTTAACTATGTTGCCTGTGTATGTTCTAACTGTATGGGGGCTGGGCTGGCAGGGGGAGGGGAGTGATCACGGCTCCCATATACAGGAAGCCTCTGATCACAGCCCTTCCCCCTCTGTCAGAACGGAGATCCGTGTTTACATAGAGGGACCTCCGTTCTCTCACTGCGGGGGAGCCATCGCGGGTAGCCGGCGGAGATCGAGTCCGCCCTACCCGCTCCCTGGCTCCCCCGTAACACAGTGAGCTTGCGAGCGCCCCCCCCCGGCGATCTCGCAGCCGCGGTTTGCGATAACGAACCAAGTTGCCGCCATCAAGCCATGGCGGGCGGTCGGCAACTGGTTAAAGTGTATCTCTAGACAACCTCATTTTTTAGGTTTTGATGGAGTAGGGAAGGGTTAGACCCTCTGTCAAGTTTTTATTGATGTCTGTGTCCCCTCCATTAGTACTGGAAATAATTGTTATCATGGCACTAAGTAAAGGGAAATCCAAAATGTTATAGCTGTCCCCAGAGGAAGAGGTGAGACAAAATCATTCTATAAGTTTAAAGAGACAACTAAGTGGAGAATTCTCCTTGGGATTTTTCTGCTTACCTCCTGTTGTGACTCCGGGATTCGAAATAAAGGAAGATTTCCCCAATGATACTCAGACAGCAAAAAATTATTGTTTTAACTCCCCTTATTCTGTCCAAAACAAAAATTTATTCAGGGTGGGCCATTTATATGGCTACACCTTAATAAAATGGGAATGGTTGGTGATATTTAACTTCCTGTTTGTGGCACATTAGTATATGTGAGGGGGGAAACTACGGATACTGGAAGCCTGTTCTAGCATTTCTCCTGCGGTTGCTATCAGTGTGTGAAGAGTGGGAGAAGAGGGTTGCATTGACAATCCAACACAATGGGCAGCACATTGAACACATTTTATAAGTGGTCAGAAACTTGTAAATAACTCATGAAAGAATAAAGTTACGTTAAAACCAAGCACACCGTTGTTTTTCTTGTGAAATTCCCAATAAGTTTGATGTGTCACATGACTCTTCCTATTGAAAAAACAAAAGTTGGATTCAAAATGGCCGACTTCAAAATGGCCGCTATGGTCACCACCCATCTTGAAAAGTTTCCCCCTCACATATACTAATGTGCCACAAACAGGAAGTTAATATCACCAACCATTCCCATTTTATTAAGGTGTATCCATATAAATGGCCCACCCTGTACTTAAGCAAAGAAAAAACAAACAAGAGAGGTGCACCGACCTTGTGCCGTACCATTAAAAAGTTTAATAAATTGTAAAGATAAAATCCATATGCTCACAAACGGAGCTTATAATAAAACTTTTAAAATTCGAAACTGCATCCAATGGAAACGACGACAGGACCTCAGCAGAGGGACTGTATGTTATCCATAAGACAAGGCTGACGCGTTTCCAGGGCGAACCCTCTTTCTCAGAGCCTAATTTCTTATGCAACAAGCCCCTCCATAAATATACACACACTGAATCACCACATGACCATAGGGTAGTTTCCTTTGGATGCAGTTTTTGAATTTTAAAAGTTTTATTATCAGCTCCGTTTGTGAGTATATGGATTTTATCTTTACAATTTATTAAACTTTTTAATGGTACGGCACAAGGTCGATGCGCCTCTCTTGTTTGTTTTTTCTTTGCTTTAGTGTGTCTGGATTCCCATGATCCGGAAGAGGGCGGCAAGACCTATATGTGCGAATTATTATCATCTATATTGTGACTATCATCGAATTAAGTGCCCCTACTACACTGTGCACCATCGGTTAGAGGTTCCTTGAGCGCAGGAGGTTATTGGTTTGGTGCCACCCTGTACTTTACAGAAACTATGGGTAAAAAAGGAAGTAGCCTAAAGCTAAATTCCAGGTATGGCAATGTTTACGTTACATTGGTCTTGCTTGATCCAATTTAAAATGGACCTTCCCACTAAAAACAAAGCACCATACAACTCTGCATGCTGGTACACAATCATCTTACAAGTTTGTATGTAAAAGTGCCTATACAACTGAGATATCTGACATTTCTGTAACTGCAGGCTATCTTTCAATGTAAGATGCCAATGGAGGCTAAAAAAGAGCAGTAGATTTCCTTTGGGGATTATTCCAACAGGAAGTCAGCTATGTGTTGGCTTTAAATGTCTTCTCTTTTGATAATCTCCTGAAAATTTTACATAATTATTCATGAACGTTGGAAACTCTTTTCCATAAACCGGTTTATGAAAATGATGACATTTGTGTGGAATGACTCTTAAGTCTTTATTCTGGATATTCATCTTGTGTCAGCTGGAACACGTCTATATCAGTATGAATGAGGACAGTATTGAATTAAAAAACTAAAATCAGAATGGTAAAGGGTGGCAGATTTTTGGTAAATAGTCCTTGTGCGATCATTTCCATGGTTTAGTGGTCATCTAGATTTAAAAGCGTGTCCCTTATTTTGGCAAATAATCAAAAGATGCATATGCTTTCATTACACAGTATTTGAATGGAGTATGTTTGTCTAATTTTGTTTGAAGGTTTCTAACCATTCAAGTGATGTCATCCAGGTTCTATCTACTTATGCTTCAGCATTATGAGAGCCAGCCTGAACACTGTTTAAATATTTAACTAGCCCCTGGGAAATGTTAATCTTTTACGTCCTTAATCCCCCCTCTGCCTACAATTACCTGGCACATCCAGAAAGACTCCAACACAACACCACATAACCTTTGTAGTGCTCCTTGATCAAGTCACACTCTGTGATGAGAGTCATTTTTCAAAGCCACCTAATAGCATTACTGAGTCACACCGATACATCAAATAGGTTGCATAAATCTCCTTTATGCCTTATGATTGTACCTCAGAAGATCTCTAGCCTGTTCTTTCTGAAAAGTCTATTGTTTACATAAGGATTTTAAGTAACCCTTCTACTGCCACTATACTTAATTAGGTATCATAAGATGCATATGCAGAAAAACGTTTTATATTTTTATTGCTGGTTTCTGAAACAAATGTTATTTTGTGTGATGACTGATTGTGGAGCCTGATAACCATTTGTTGCATGTTACATAAAGCCAGCCATAGATGGTGAGATTTTCTTTCCTGCAGTCATGGCCGGCCAGGCAGAACACACAGTGATTATCGCTAGTGGCTATAGCACCTGGCAATAATCACATTAAAAATCTGACAAGCTGGTTGTAACCAAGTTTATCAATCATTCAACTTGGGTACAGTCAACCTGCCCATACATTCGAATCTCGGTTGGTCCCTGCTCACCTGGCCAAGATTCGAGCAGTCTATGGCCGGCTTAAGTATTGACAAAGATGCATTGGAACTTAGAGAATTTGTTGGAAGATACAGTCGATATCAGAATACTCAAACAATCTCAATGTGTATGACTGCAACCAACAATAAAGAGCATCTGGGGATTAGCTGGGGATTGCAATTGAAGATGAAGATCTTCAGAGTCACTGAAGATGTGACTCTGAAAATGTCCTAACTGCACCATAACACCCTTCAGTTTAAAATATTTGGGGTACTTTTTATATTAGTTTACTCAAACTTTTAATTCATATCTAGTGATTAGCAGCATTTAAAATGCAATAAACTGTTTGTATACCATATATACAGTATCTCACAAAAATGAGTACACCCCTCACATTATTGTAAATATTTTATTATATCTTTTCATGTGACAACACTGAAGAAATGACACTTTGCTACAATGTAAAGTAGTGAGTGTACAGCTTGTATAACAGTGTAAATTTGCTGTCCCCTCAAAATAACTCAACACACAGCCATTAGTGTCTAAACCGCTGGCAACAAAAGTGAGTACACCCCTAAGGGAAAATGTCCAAATTGGGACCAATTACCCATTTTCCCTCCCCGGTGTCATGTAACTCGCAAGTGTTACAAGGTCTCAGGTGTCAATGAGGAGCAGGTGTGTTAAATTTGGTGTTATCACTCTCACTCTCTCATACTGGTCACTGGAAGTTCAACATTGCACCTCATGGCAAAGAACTCTCTGAGGATCTAAACAAAAGAATTGTTGCTGTACATAAAGATGGCCTAGGCTAAAAGAAGATTGCCAAGACCCTAAAAAATGAGCTGCAGCACTATACTCAAGCCCATACAGTGGTTTAACAGGACAGGTTACACCCAGAACAGGTCTCACCATGATCAGCAAAAGAAATTGAGTGCACATGCTCAGCGTCATATCCAGAGGTTGTCTTTGGGAAATAGACGTATGAGTGCTACCAGCTGCATAGGTTGAAGGGGTGGGGGGTCAGCCTGTCAGTGCTCAGACAATACGCCGCAAACTGCATCAAATTGGTCTGCATTGCTGTCGTCCCAGAAGGAAGCCTCTTCTAAAAATGATGCACAAGAAAGCCTACAAACAGTTTGCTGAAGACAAGTAGACTAAGGACATGGATTACTGGAACCATGTCCTGCTGTCTGATGAGACCAAGATAAAGGTATTTGGTTCAGATGGTGTCAAGCGTGTGTGGCGGCAACCAGGTGAGGAGTACAAAGACAAGTGTGTCTTGCCTACAGTCAAGCATGGCCTCCACACAAACCTAGTACAACCTAATGACGAGATACCGGGTCCCTCCCCTAGTACGAGACGAAATCATACAGTGTCACGTACAACCGTAAGTACCAAGGGAGTTACTTGACATCGAGGGGTCACGGTCGTCGTGAGTACGTCGGGGTCTGGTACTGTGAGGGTGGTGGTACGAACTGACATCCGTTCTGTGTGAACAGAAACATGAGGAGTGGACCAACGGCGGTGTGT
>BLSH010359296.1:351164-365283 GCA_018402905.1 Glandirana rugosa
ACAAGACAGTCGGTGAGACATAACCACTTTCTCAGCAATGCATGGTCTAGAATATCTACTCAATTTGTAGCAGCGATAACCTGCAGCAAAGTATGAGAAACATTCAACAAATCCATTAGGGTAAAATAAAGCAGCGGTTACTGATGATTTTTTAAAGCTGAACTTAAGTTTTGTTGTTACACTCTTTGACCAGGCAGGCTTTATATTGCAGAAGAGACATGTAGTTGCAATAAAATAAACCTACGTGCCTGCTCACAGCGATCCACAGAATGTAAACTGAGCTGCGCATGTAGATGGAATGTTCCTGAAAGACTAGCTTCTGCGTATGCGCAGGAGCGACATTATCCTTCACTGGCCAATAAGAATGTCCAAAAACCAACACACAGGAGAAGATACCATCGAGGGAGCATTGGAAAGGTGAGTATTGCTCCCGTTGGTTCCCTTTATAGTACGTCAAGGTCATCATCATCCTCTTTCACCAATACAGAGTGGCTGACAGAACATGTATGCTGCCAGCAGAGTCAGAACTCTGACCGGATTGTTTGATTCAAGACATTTAAAGACTGAAGAGACTATCAGGAAGACTGATCCCCAAGCCTGAACCTTTAGAAACTAGTCAGCAATGGCAGCTCCTATATTTCTACCTTGGTAGGTTTCTTTTCATTGGTAGACACTGTACATACTATAAATTTATCCTGAACCAGACAGGCTAAACAGGCAGTCTGATTTCATAGGATCAATACCTTAGAATTAAAATTAACACAAGTATAAAAATCATTGGGGCAGCCCAGTGGCTTAGTGTTTGGCACTTCTGCCTTACAACACTAGGGTCATCAGTACAAATACCAACCACGAGTTACCATGTCTCCCTGTACTTGCATTGTGGGTTTCCTCCAGGTACTCGGGTTTCCTCAGACTTACACATTCATATGATAACACTATTTAAAGATGGAATAGCAACAATAATGGACTTTTTTTAAAAAAAAAAGGTACCCAAGAAAAACTTCATATGTAAAATCAATACATTTTTATGCAGCTTTGAGTCTCTTATGATTACCTGTAATAAATATTATTGATGATCTAATCTGCACTGATGAAAGGTACCTTCATCTCTTTATTTGCTAAGAGGTTATGGTATTTTCATTTATATCTGCGTGTAACCTCTGATACTAAACATAAAATCATTGGGGCAGCCCAGTGGCTTAGTGTTTGGCACTTCTGCCTTACAGCAGTAGGGTCATCAGTACATATTCCAACAACGAGTTACCATGTCTCCCTGTACTTGCATTGTGGGTTTCCTCCAGGTACTGAGGCTTCCTCAGACTTACACATCCATATGATAACACTATTTAAAGGAGGAATAGCAACAATAATGGACTTTTTTTTAAAAAGGTACCCAACAAAAACTTCATATGTAAAATCAATACATTTTTATGCAGCTTTGAGTCTCTCATGATTACCTGTAATAAATATTATTGATGATCTAATCTGCACTGATGAAAGGTCTCTTCATCTCTTTATTTTCTAAGAGGCTATAGTATTTCCATTTATATCTGCGTGTAACCTCTGATACTAAACATAACATTGCAGGGTCATTTTTGAACCAGGGAAATGAGCTGAGCTTCCATGATGCCGCATTTCACGGATTTCTGCGCACTCTTGGCATATTGGAGGGGAATACTGCAGACATATTTTTACATGGTACAAAGTCCTAATGTGCATATAAGCTGCTCCCTCATAATGAGAAAACAGGTAGCACATTGTAGCTTCAATGTCATGTCATATAAAAAAAAATGTTTTTTTTGTTATGCAGAATGCAATTATATTAAGCCTTGTTGAAGTCATAGAATGTGATTATCTTAAATAAAGACTATAAGAAAAAAAAAAAGGAGTGAGACATTATTTGAGATTTAACCCCTTCCCACCTTGGTGTCCTCTAAAAATTTCCTAAGGCCCAGTGGGGGCAGGAAGGATCAATGATCATGTGACCACTGTGATTTTCGGCTGTCACAGTGGTCATAAATGTGAAAGCCAGCCCCACCGGCTACCAATATTTTCTCAGGACAGAGAGCCGTTTTTGGCAGCATCACTCCCAGCACATACACATTGCCCACCCACTGACTCATATGTGTGGCGTGTAGTCTTTTTGCCTCTGTACATATAGGTTACTGGAGTATAAAGGTGTTAGAGGTTACAACAGTGCATAATTATACTGTCTGCAGCACAGTAAAGAGGAGTACATACCTTAACTTGAGTATTGGGCTGAAAACCATCCAGCTGGTTAAGGAGCTCCAACATGGTCCTCTGTACCTCTCTGTCTCATGCCCCTTACTGTCAAACCTGCAAAACAAAATTAAATACAGCTCTAAACCCAACACAAAGGATGATATTGCCAACATGTGTATGCTTTACAGACAACAGTAAACTATTTACATTGGTCTCTTACATTCTCTTTCTTCCTCGTTCACTCATACAGACATATACAGTATATGCACACCAAGACCAACCTAGGTGAAAGCCAATAATCCTAAAAAAACACTTCATAAGATGATGTACTTTACGTAGAGAGTCCATTAGAAAACAGCATAGAAAAAAGCTAAATATTTTATTATGACAGCTGCTTAATGAAGAAAAAAAAATGTTCTAGAGTTTCTAAATCTCCAAATATAAATGCAAATGCCTGGTTTACCATTTACACCATACTACATGTTACACCCATATTAATGGCATAATATCAAGCATGGTCACACACACAGCACCCCCCTAACTCTGGCAGCCCACCAGCTTACCTAATCTTCAAAAAAGCAGTCTGCTATTTGAATTCAGCGTGGCTGTGCACGGCTACTCCATACCAAACAAGAAAACAAATTTCTGTTCCAAAAGCATTCAAAAAATCTATCAAAATAATGGACAGTGCCTTCTCTTAGACTAAAGCAAAGGCATCCCTACAAGCTTGGCTCCATCTCCGATAAACATCTAAGCTAACTGAGGCCCGGCAAGCTTCAGGAATGTAGCCTAAAAGACAAAGGCAATTGTCACAACCATCTGTGCCTCCCAAACTTACCGTTTCCTAGTGCTACTCAGCCACCACCTACTTTAGTTTGTGCTGCACATGGTCTTGCTAGCAGGGTCTTCCCTGTGCTAGGAGGGTCATACATGAGCACCCATTTAAGGGGCTGGATGCCCATGTTTTCAAATAGCCTCTACCAGCTGCAAGGAAAAGTTATCTACTTACAATTAAGTTAGTAATGAAACAACGAATGCTGAAGAAATGCAGACAAGGTCTGGCATACTTTCTGAATCTACTTATCCAGTCCTCCAATATCATTATATTGCTCAGTTGGACATTTACCCATCCCTATTGTTTTAACACCAGAGTCATATTCTGTAGGAAGGGTCTCCAAGATAAGATAGGGTTCCTTTTAACACCATATAGTCAATTGCCCCCTTAGGGGTGGCTGGTTGATGTGGTTCATCTGTCACTCTGCCCTCAATCATACATTTGTCCTTTCATCTGGAGAACAGGCCGATACTTATGTGAAATGCCCACTGAATCAAGAAACCGGACCATACTATATACACCTCCGTATATACACTCCTTCTTCCTCCAGCACTGACCCTTGATGACCATTACACTCCTTCACTTCTCTCCTGCACAATGCTTGCTTCGCCATGGTGAGGCCTGAAGGGATATTTATCAGACCTCCATTACATCTTCCTCCACCCTAGCTAGCACATGGTGAGGCCTACATTACTGACAGCAGGCCTTCTGGACCACCCATTACAGGCAAGGGCCATGGCCCTGGAAGTGTAGTTGAGCACAAATGTGCTAGCAAGGTTTGATGGACTACTGCTCCCAGCCCATCTTCTTCCAGGCCACCTCAGCCCTCATGGCTGCTCTGGCCTACTCCACAGCCCAGTGACACCACTCCCCTGACTGGCTCCTTTGACCTCCACAGTCTGTCCACTGTATCCTCCCAGCCTGCTGCTGTCCTCTTCTCCAGCTCCCAGGTATGTCACTCACCGACAACCACAAAGGTGGATCCTTTAAAGAGTCTTTTCCTGTAGCCTCTCTGTTGCTTTCCTGCTCCCTTGTGCTGCTCCAGGATCTTTCCTCTTTCCTCTTGGCTGCACCCGAGCTCCCAGGCCTCAAGGTCACCCCCCAGACTGGGGGCTCCCTCACCTCTACAAACCTCTGCTACATCTCCACTCTTCCACCTGAACTTCTCCTCCCTCGACTGGGCTGACTTTGGGTATTTAAGGAGGCCTGCCACCTGCAAGTCCAGATTGGGGATTGGTCAGGGCTCCTTAGAACACCCCAGATGGCTACACCTCCCCTCCTACCTCTCTTTCCAGAAAGCACCAAAAGCTTCTGGAAATAAGTGGGAGGTCCTGATGACACCATCTGTGAATCACCCAGTCCTCTCTGAGCCACTCCCCGCCCAGAACCAAAACAAATGTTTTGAATTTGCCTCTTCTAACAAAAATCTATCTACACAGCACCTATCACTATGGGGGTGCTACACTCACCCCCCCCCCCCATGTCAGTGAGGGGTTATAATCTCACTGCAGGTGCAGAATAAGGAGAAAAGTCAGTAGTAAAAAGTTTCTCTTTAAAATTTCTGGTGGGAGGGAGGGAACAATCCTCACCCGAGTGTCCTTCAAAAGAAAGTTCCATCATTGGGCACAGGGTGGCAGGCCGGCTTGGACCTGCAAAAAGTTCAGAGAACAACAAAGAAACACGCTGCAACCTTCCAGCAGTCCATGTGCTTCCCTTCACGCATATTGTGGCTCCTCAAAGTCCTCTTATGAATAAAAGCGGGGATCTGGTAGCCTCTTCCAGCTTCCATTCTCTTCCTCCCTGGAGACTGAGTAAATCTGGGCCTACTCGCTTTAACAACAATTACTCTGTCTCTGTAAATGGATTTTCCAAGCCGGCATTCACTCCGAATGTCACTGAAACGGGCCCAGACTTCACTCTCTGGCACTTGGGGATATGCAAGAAATCCCAGCTTAAGTCATTTTCCCACTCTTCCCAGGAATGCTCCACAACATCCATAACCTGGGCAGGGACATAGGGGAAATCCAGACTCCACTCCAAAGCGACCCTCCTCTGTATCTCCCTCTGAAACCGCGAGAACCAGGGCAGCTCCCTAGGGTTTCCTCTGCCTGGAAGGACACAGGCGTTTACTGACCTCATGACCCATTGGCGATAAGTGGGTGCCCTGGTCTGAGTGGTGGAAGGCCTATGTATGAAGAGCTGCTGGCTGCTACAAAAGTGAGTACACCCCTCACATTTTTGTAAATATTTTATTATATCTTTTCATGTGACAACACTGAAGAAATGACACTTTGCTATAATGTAAAGTAGTAAGTGTACAGCTTGTATAAGTGTAAATTTGCTGTAATTTGCTGTCCCCTCAAAATTGCTCAACACACAGCCATTATTGTCTAAACCGCTGGCAACAAAAGTGAGTAAACTCCTAAGTGAAAATGTCCAAATTGGGCCCAAAGTGTCATGGAGTTCACCAGAGCTTCACAGGTTGCCACTGGAGTCCTCTTCCACTCCTCCATGAAGACATCACGGAGCTGGTGGATGTTAGAGACCTTGCGCTCCTCCACCTTCTATCTGAGGATGCCCCACAGATGCTCAGTTGGGTTTAGGTCTGGAAACATGATTGGCCAGTCCATCACCTTTACCCTCAACTTCTTTAGCAAGGCAGTGGTCGTCTTGGATGACTCATGCAGCCCCAGACCATGACACTCCCACTACCATACTTGAATTAAGCAAGACACATTTGTCTTTGTACTCCTCATCTGGTTGCCGCCATACACGCTTGAAACCATCTGAACCAAAAAGGTTTATCATGGTCTCATGAGACCACAGGACATGGGTTCCAATAATCCATGGCCTTAGTCTGCTTGTCTTCAGCAAACTGTTTGCGGGTGTCAGGATGCAGAGCATCCAGCAAGGGTAAACAGATCAATTGGCTGCACCCAAAGGAATCAGGACCATATGGATAAGTGAAAAAATATGTTTTATTTATGAAAATGACACACTTCCAACACCAAATACCAGTAAACATAAAACAAGCAAGTGAAAGATAATTGAAACACAGAAAACTCAAAAATAACCACCTAACTATCTAATTAACTACAAATGTAGAAAACACACATATAAGCAAACAGGGGGACATCAGAAAAGGGGAACAGGGAGCAAGGTACTGAGAGCAGACGGGAATATGGAAGCAGGGAGCAGGTTCCAGGCCACTGTGACAGGATTCAGAATCATTGATGCAGGTCCCATCAGGTGTAGCCTAACGACCTGTATACGCCATCTGCTGGGAGACGCCCACTGCTGGCCAACAAAACTACACCCTTTGGTTCTCCATACAACAGTGCCACCAGCAGGTGACTCGAGCAAGTACACAGGTCCTGACAGTCTCCCCCCCCCCCCTTAAGGAGTGGCCTCCGGATGTTCCATTCTGCTGTTAACCTGACAGTCCATACGAAAAAAGTCCAACAAAGTCTCCCTTTCATGTTTACAGGCTTCCTTGCATTCTTCAGGTCAGAGTCTTCCAACCTGCTGGGGTGGCGTGCCCCCTGAATCAGGTAATAGATCATGCGACCCGCCGCCAGGGTCCGGAAGTTTGGATCTGGTACCAAAAAACTACCTGGGCAGTGGGCATGAAACCAGCAGGGGCAGATAACAAGGGGCATCAGAGTCAGTCTGGGTATCAAGCAGGGGGAAATCAGTGGCCATCTGGGCATCAGGCAGGAAAGAATCAAAAGGCACTGGATCATCAGGTACTGGATTAGTGGGCACAAGGTCAAGCACTCAATCAGCGGGCACAGGGTCATCAGGTACTGGATCAGCGGCCACAGGGTCATCAGACACTGGGTCATCAAGCACTGGATCAGCGGGTTGGGCCGTAGGCACTGGATCATCAGGCACTGGATCAGTGAGCACAGGGTCATCAGGCACTGGATCAATGGCCACAGGGTCATCAGGAACTGGATCAATGGGCACTGGATCAATGGGCTGGGCAGTAGGCACCGGATCATCAGGCACTGAATCAGCAGGCACTGGGTCATTGGCCACTGAATTAGTGGACACAGGATCAGCAGGCACCGGGTCATCGGGTATTGGAGCAGTGAGCACAAGGTCATCAGCCATTGGAGCAGTGGGCACTGGGTCATAAGGCACTGGATCAGCAGGCACCGGGTCATCAGGCACTGGATCAACAGGCAATGGGTCATCAGGCACTGGATCAGCGGTCACAGGGTCATCAGGCACTGGATCAGTGCCACAGGGTCATCAGACACTGGATCATCAAGCACTGGATCAGTGGGCACTGGTTCAGCGGGTTGGGCCATAGGCACTGGGTCATCAGGCACATGGTCATCAGGCACTGGATCAGCAGGCACTGGATCAACGGGCTGGGCAGTAGGCACCGGATCAGCGGGCACTGGGTCATCAGGCACTGGATCAGTGGGCACAGGATCAGCAGGCACTGGATCATTAGGCTGGGCAGTAGGCACTGGGTCATCAGGCATTGGAGCAGTGGGCACTGGGTCATCAGACACTGGATCATCAAGCACTGGATCAGCGGGCTGGGCAGTAGGCACTGGATCATCAGGCACTGGATCAGCAGGCACAGGGTCATCAGACACTGGAGCAATGGGCTGTTAGTAGGCACAGGGTCATCAGGCACTGGATCAGCAGGCTCCAGGTCATCAGGCTGGGCACCGGGTCATCCATCACCAGGTCAGCAGGCACCGGGTCATCAGGCTAGGCAGCAGGCACCAGGTCATCCATCACCAGGTCAGCGGGCACCAGGTTATCAGGCTGGGCAGCAGGCACTGGGTCATAAGGCTGGGCAATGGGCAGAGAGTCATCAGGCTGAGCAGCAGGCACCGGGTCATCTAGCTGGGCAGCAGGCACTGGGTCATCCATCACCAGGTCAGCGGGCACCGGGTCACCAGGCTGGGCAACGGGCACTGGTCATCAGGCTGGGCAGTGGGCACCGGGTCATCAGGCTGGGCAGCAGACACTGGCTCATCCATCATCAGATCAGCGGGCACCGGGTCATCAGGCTGAGCAGCAGGCACCGGGCCATCAGGCTAGGCAGCAGGCACCGGTTCATCCATCACCAGGTCAGCAGGCACCAGGTCATCAGGCTGGGCAGCGGTGACTGGGTCATCAGGCTGGGCAGTGGGCACAGAGTCATCAGGCTGGGCAGCATGCACCGGGTCATCAGGCACTGGATCAACAGGCAATGGGTCATTAGGCACTGGATCAGCAGTCACAGGGTCATCAGGCACTGGATCAGCGGCCACAGGGTCATCAGACACTGGATCATCAAGCACTGGATCAGTGGGCTGGGCAGTAGGCACTGGGTCATCAGGCACTGGATCAGTAGGCACCAGGTCATCAGGCTGCGCAGCAGGTACCAGGTCATCAGGCTGGGCAGCGGGCACTGAGTCATCAGGCTGAGCAGCAGGCACCGGGCCATCAGGCTAGGCAGCAGGCACCGGGTCATCCATCACCAGGTCAGCAGGCACCAGGTCATCAGGCTGGGCAGCGGTGACTGGGTAATCAGGCTGGGCAGTGGGCACAGAGTCATCAGGCTGGGCAGCATGCACTGGGTCATCAGGCACTGGATCAACAGGCAATGGGTCATTAGGCACTGGATCAGCAGTCACAGGGTCATCAGGCACTGGATCAGCGGCCACAGGGTCATCAGACACTGGATCATCAAGCACTGGATCAGTGGGCTGGGCAGTAGGCACTGGGTCATCAGGCACTGGATCAGTAGGCACCAGGTCATCAGGCTGCGCAGCAGGTACCAGGTCATCAGGCTGGGCAGCGGGCACTGAGTCATCAGGCTGGGCAGCAGGCACCGGGTCATCAGGCTGAGCAGCAGGCACCGGGCCATCCATCACCAGGTCAGCAGGCACCGGGTCATCAGGCTGGGCAGCAGGCACCAGGTCATCAGGCTAGGCAGCAGGCACCGGGTCATCCATCACCAGGTCAGCGGGCACTGGGTCATCAGGCTGGGCAGCGGGCACTGGGTCATCAGGTTGAGCAGCAGGCACCAGGTCATCTGGCTGGGCAGCAGGCACCGGGTCATCCATCACCAGGTCAGCGGGCACCGGGTCATCAGGCTGGGCAGCGAGCACCGGGTCATCAGGCTGGGCAGTGGGCACCGGGTCATCAGGCTGGGCAGCAGGCACCGGGTCATCCATCACCAGGTCAGCGGGCTCTGGGTCATCAGGTTGGGCAGCAGGCACCGGGTCATCAGGCTGGGCAGCAGACACTGGCTCATCCATCATCAGATCAGCGGGCACCGGGTCATCAGGCTGGGCAGCCTGCACCGGGTCATCAGGCTGGGCATCAGGAATGGAATCAGACTGGGCAACAAGAACTGGCTCATCAAGCTGGGCATCAGGCATTGGATCAGCAGGCACTGGAATAGTAGGCTGGGCAACAGGCACGGCAGCTGGCATGGCAGCAGGCACCAGAACAGCAGGCTGGGCAGCGGGTACCGGAATAACAGGCTGGGCAGGGGGTACCGGAATAACAGGCTGAGCAGCAGTCATGGCAGTGGGAACTGGAACAGCAGGCTGGGCAGCGAGCACTTGAGCAGCAGGCTGGGCAGCAGGCATGGCAGCGGGCACTGAAACAGCAGGCTGGGCAGCGTATACCAGAATAACAGGCTGGGCAGCAGGTATGGCCGTGGGCACTGGAACAGCAGGCTGGACAGCGAGCACCGGGTCATCAGGCTGAGCAGCAGGCACCGGAATAACAGGCGGGGCTTCAAGAACAGGATCAAATAGGGCATCAGGAATGGGACCACCTGGCAGGGCATCAGGAACTGGATCAGTGAAGTCAAATTGATTAGCCAGCAAAGAGTCCATAGGGCCAAACTGGGTGATGGACAGAGAACCAGCACAGTCAGGTGGAATAGTGACAGACAGTTCAGCAGCAGAAGGTTCAATTTCCATGGGTTGATCCAATGTGGCAGGAATGGTGGCAGGCCTAGCTGGAGCAATTGGAACCATGGTGGGTTGGACTGTAGCGGTTGGCTTAGAGGCAGATTGGAATGGATTGGCTGGTGTGGTAGTAGACTGAAACACATCGGCTGATGTGTATGCAGGATTGGATAGTGGCAGGATAGTGCAGGTTGGGAAAAATTTCTGTTTCATTTTTGGTTTAGTTACTAAAATTCTGTATGTGGATGCAGGGCTGTCTGTATGGTGTGCAGCTGATGGCAGAGAAGGATGGGAGGATGGTAAAAAAGAGGGAGCAGTTGCTGAGGGGGATTTCTGTGGGATAGTTGCAGGCAGTGGAGAGGAGGTAGATGGGTTAAAGGCAGGGAAGGTGCACAGGTGGAAACAGGGTACTGATACTTAGTTGTTAGCAGGGTATATTGTGCTGCAACTGTGGTTGCTGTGGGTGATGGAGGAAAGGCATTTGAGCAGGCAGGGGTCTAGCCACAGGAATGGGTGGTTGCAGACTGACAGAGGCTGAATGCAATATAGTTGACCATGCCTGTAATAATGCATAAAATTCACTTTACATGCTGCCTCTCTAACCAGAGATTGTACTGAATTAATACATTCTACTTGCATCTGTTGGGAGAATGTGGAGTAGTGTTCCAAGAAAAGGGCTGAGTCATCTTCCCACAACCAAACCAAGGACTCCACCTGATTCACAATGAAAGGAGGGGTAAAATCATCACCACCACTAGGGACACTAGACAAAGCTAACTCTGCACAAATTTGAACGAGTGGCTGAATTTTTTCAAACAAACATCTGCCTTGGTCAACAAAAGTGTGTGCCTTACGAATAAATTCCAAGAATTGCTCCCTGGTCTGCTCTTTCAAAATTTGGCCACAGTAATCCCTGTCTTCTGTTACCAGACATGAGAAATACAAAATCTCCTCAAAGTGCATCTTGCAGCAATTAGCAAATGCTTAGACCCGATTCCCAGGTGCAGCCAACCTGATTTGTATGGCTTCAGTGTTATGTCAGGATGCAGAGCTTCCAGCAAGGGTAAACAGATCAATTGGTTGCACCTAAATGAATCAGGACCATATGGATAAGTGAAAAAATATGTTTTATTTATGAAAATGACACACTTCCAACACCAAACACCAATAAACATAAAACAAGAAAGTGAAATATAATTGAAACACAGAAAACCCAAAAATAACCACCTAACTATCTAACTAACTACAAATGTAGAAAACACACATATAAGCAAACAGGGGGACATCAGAAAAGGGGAACAGGGAGCAAGGTACTGAGAGCAGACGGGAATATGGAAGCAGGGAGCAGGTTCCAGGCCACTGTGACAGGATTCGGAATTATGGATGCAGGACAAGAACGGATCGGACACAGGCAGGGACAGGCTTGCAGAGGAAACACTGAAGCACTGGGACTGGGTGCAAGGCAGGCTTATATAGTCCCAGCAGTCCCATCAGGTGTAGCCTAACGACCTGTATACTCCATCTACTGGGAGACACCCGCTGGTGGCCAACAGAACTACACCCTTTGTTTCTCCATACAACAGTGCCACCAGCAGGTGACTCAAGCAAGTACACAGGTCCTGACAGCGGGCTTTCTTGTGCATCATCTTTAGAAGAGGCTTCCTTCTGGGACGACAGGCATGCAGACCAATTTGATGCAGTGTGCGGTGTATGGTCTGAGCACTGAAGGGCTGACCCCCCACCCCTTCAACCTCTGCAGCAATGCTGACAGCACTCATATGTCTATTTCCCAAAGACAACCTCTGGATATGACGCTGAGCATGTGCACTCAACTTCTTTGGTGGACCATGGCGAGGCCTGTTCTGAGTGGAACCTGTCCTGTTAAACCGCTGTATGTTCTTGGCCATCGTGCTGCCGCTCAGTTTCAGGGTCTTGGCAATCTTCTTATAGCCTAGGCCATCTTTATGTAGAGCAACAATTCTTTTTTTCAAATCCTCAGAGAGTTCTTTTCCATGAGGTGCCATGTTGAACTTTCAGTGACCAGTATGAGAGCATGAGAGTGATAACACCAAATTTAATACATCTGTTTCCCATTTGCATCTGAGATCTTGTAACACTAACAAGTCACATGACACCGGGGAGGGAAAATGGTGGTTTAGATATGAATGGCTGTGTGTTGAGTTATTTTGAGGGGGGCAACAAATTTACACTGTTATACAAGCTGTACACTCACTACTTTACACTGTAAACTGTCATGTGTGTGTGTGTGTGTATTCTATTTTACTTTATTCAAGTTTACAATTAGAAAACATTGTTCAGTAAGATACAGAAATAGAATATGTCTAAATAAATAAAACCCTTTTTTATGGGAACATTATTACGGGGGGGGGCACCCCTAGAAGCTCTTCATAGAAGCCACTGCTAAATATCATGCATACCAGTAATACTATGGGCTGGCTAAGTAGTTCTGAAAATGTAGTCCTTCTCTATAAACCAACAGTTCATGATGGTATGGTATGCTGTTAATGTCTCAACCCATTACAATGAGAAATAACTCCCCCCTTTTAATGCAATGAAACAGAATATGTGGATACCTTATATTAGGGGTCTCCAAACTTTTTAAACAAAAGGCCAGACTACTCTCCTACAGACTTTAGGGTGCCCGGACTGTGGCCAGTGGTTGTAGAAAATGCCCTGGTCTAAGCAATGTCTTGGTTGTCATTGGGTTCTCTTTGGGAGTAAGAAAATTACATAGCACCTGTGGTCAGTGGGAGGAGGAATAGTGCCCCCTCATTGGTATTGGTGGGAGGAATATTGCCAAGTGTTGCTATCAGTGGTAGGAATATTGCCCACTCATTGCTGTCAGTGGAAGCATCATGGGTGCCATGGAAGGAATAGTGTCCCAATGTTGGTGTCTGTGTGAGGAAAAGTGCCCCATTGTTGGTGCCATTAGGGGGAGTGCCTTATATCAGTGGGAGGAATAGTGCCTCAAGGGCCAGATAAAGGCAAGCAAAGGACTGCATCTGGCTCGTAGGCCACAGTTTGGGGTCTACTGCCTTACATCCAGGCTCTGGAATTTCTTTGCCAAGAAACTGATTGAATTATCATCCCCATTTCAAAAATACTATTTTACAAGGATTGTGGTGTAATACAAAGGGAACCCAACTTTAAACTTTTCTAAGGTAATCACGCTGCTGATATTACCTTCTGTGCAAGTATCTGTGTTAGCTAAAAGATGAACACCGGGGATTAAAAAAGACCCTTGCAGTAGGGCCCCTGCACTGCAGGGCTTCATGCACAAAGCCAAAAAACATCAGTAGCTTATCAGGGATGTTTTCAGCTTTTACCAGCGTTATATTACCGCCGTTTTTCCGCGTTTTTAAAGGGCCAGCAGTTTTGGGTTTTTTTTGCTTTTGTCTTTTTCAATTGCTCTAAAAAAAAAACTTGGGGATTGACATTTTTGATTTGGTTTTTAGACGTTTTTAATTGTTTGAATGTTTTTACAGCTGAGAAACGTCAAAGAAAACCCTCAGCTCTTGGGGTTTTTTTACAGCTCAAAAACGTCACTGCTAAAAACAGCTGATAACAGCCTATGTGTGCATGAACACATAGGATAACATGATGCAGGGTTTATTGACTGTAGAAAAAAACGTCTGCAGCTGAAAACAGCTGCTGAAAAACAGCCAAAACCATCCTGTGTGCATGAGGCCCAAGGGTTAAAAACGTATTAAGTCTAGGGCATGGATATGCAATTAGCGGACCACCAGATGTTGCAGAACTACAAATCCCATGAGGCCCAAAACCGACAAAAAGTCGTCGACAAAAGTCGACGTCTGCAAAAAAAGATGTCAGTTATTTGGGACGTAGTACAATAGGATACACAAGTACGTGTGTATCCGACAATAGTCGACAAAAATCGTCACTGCAAAAACTCGACATTTTTTTGGGGTTCTCGACTCCCAAAAGAAACTGCAAAGAGTCGACATTTTTGTAAGTTTGTTAATTTTTGCAGATTTTTGGTTTAGTTTTTACAGTTAGGGGTTCAAAAAAAAAATCTCGTTAACTTTTTCTGTTTTCGTTTTTTTTGGGTTTTGACGACCGGGAAATTTTTGCGCCTTTTTGC
>BLSH010359296.1:369378-384085 GCA_018402905.1 Glandirana rugosa
ACTAACTTTTTTTGTATGCCATTGATTGTATGCCATATGTATTCTTACTTTCAGATAGGCTTGCTCCTGACGAGTGATTATAAAAGATCACGAAACGCGTAGAGCTACTAATGGTCCTATCTCCAAAAAATCACATCCAAATTCATGATTCTTTACTGTGTTTGTTATGTTTATTTTTATTGGTTTAACTTTATGGAGGTGGTATACAATTGGCTATGAGCCACAAATACTATGTAGCCCTATGTAACTATGTGGGTGTCTTTGAGAATTACTATATTATGAATTAGTACAGTGTTGTTTGTATATTTTTTATATCTCTGTATCATTGTAGGGCATGGTCTCACATTGATATGTATGTATGATTTGAAAATAAACAACACTGCTTTCATGTTTGAGTTTTTTCATTTACCATTGCACGCCTCATATAAAGTCCCGCCTTTGCTTCCCCCCCCCTCCTATTGTAGAAATCTTAGAGAAGAGGCTTCAGAGAACCAGTTACACAGTTTGGAAGAAGCATGCCAAAGTGAGGAATAAGGTAAGTAATACAACTTATTCCTCAAACCCTAGACCTAATGAGCATTTATCCTATGCCGTTTCTGAGGCCTCCACTGCAAATGGTATTCTTCTAGTGCTCAGAGTTAGGCTTCAAAGCAACTGTTGTGTCCCTATGAAACTAATTGGAACTTAGCCCCGTGCTGCACATAGATCCACTGTTGGTGTTAAGCACTATTTCATTGGCACTGATATATGCTGTATTTTATGAGTACTGGTATATATGCTGTATTTCATGGCACTGGTATATATGCTGTATTTCATTGGCACTGGTATATGCTGTATTTCATGACACTGTTATATGCTGTATTTCATGACACTGTTATATGCTCTATTTCATGGCATTGGTATATGGCAGTATTTCATGGGACTGGTATATGCTGTATTTCATGGCACTGGTATATGCTGTATTTCATGGCACTAGTATATGGCTGTATTTCATGGCACTGGTATATGGCTGTATTTCATGGGACTGGTATATGCTGTATTTCATGGCACTGGTATATGCTGTATTTCATGGCATTGGTATGTGCTGTATTTCATGGGACTGGTATATGGCTGTATTTCATGGCACTGGTATATGCTGTATTTCATGGCACTGGTATATGCTGTATTTCATTGGCACAGGTATATGCTGTATTTCATGGGCACTGGTATACGCTGTATTTCATTGGCACTGGTATATGATGTATTTCATGGCACTGGTATATGTTGTATTTCATTGGCACTGGTATATGCTGTATTTCATGGGACTGGTATATGCTGTATTTTATTGACACTTGTATATGCTGTATTTCATGACACCGGTATATGCTGTATTTCATGGCACTGGTATATGGCTGTATTTCATGGGACTGGTATATGCTGTATTTCATGGCACTGGTATATGGCTGTATTTCATGGGCTGGTATATGGCTGTATTTCATGGGACTGGTATATGCTGTATTTCATAGGACTGGTATATGCTGTATTTCATGGCACTGGTATATGGCTGTATTTCATGGCACTGGTATATGCTGTATTGAAAGGGCTCTTAAGTGAACCATATACATACAATGAATAAGCACAATTAACTGTTAGATTTTATGAGATGAAGGGAAAAAAAATCGGCCTAACATATCGGCCCAAAAAATCGGCATGATATATCAGCCATCGGCCGTCCTGATTTCTAAATAGAGGCATCGGCCAGAGAAAAACCCATATTGGTCTACCTCTAATTTTAGTTTTAGCAGGTTTAACAAAATGAGACACTTTCCAGATTTTATATTTATTTTGTTGGCAAACGAAAAAAAAATAAGATACCATTTAGACTTTAAGTTTGTAAAGAAAAATCTAATTTCTGTTTTTCGAAAGCATTACTATCTTTGAAGGGATGCACTAACAGTGTGCACAATATGCTCCTTGTATGACTTGCGATCGGCTTTTATCTGTAATGTACAAAACTCATCTGAAGCTGCCAAGCTTTGAAAAGTCCCAAACTGAGCTAGGAATAGATGCTTCCCATTATCCAAAAATAGGTTCTACCTCAGAGATTACATTTTAATAAAATTATCACCATGGGTAGAAATGTCATTCAGTGATTCAAAATGTGTTTATTACAAAATGCCATGCTGTACTGTCCAAATTTGTTGCATTGGTTTCCATAAAACCTCTTGCTAAGCCTGTTTAAAAAATGCTGCTTAATGCTGTAAACAATATTCTCTTTGTAATACATTTCCCAAAGTAAAAGTCATCTTGTCTGACTGTTTCCTGCCAGTATATTCTTTGAAAATCAATTGTCTCTTTGTAAAGTCGAGGAATCAAGCATGCATCGTAGATGCAATCTTTGAATAAATCCAATGTGGTTTGAACAATAGATGACTTGAGTTACTTTTTTGGGTGGAGAAGAGGAAATGCAGTTGAAAGAAAATGCTTTAATCTCAGTTGTAACATTAAACATTTCAGAAATTGATGTAAATTAAATTCAATAGTAACAGAATACTGAGCATTTATTTTGTTTTATATGCAGAATGCAGAACAATAATTAAAGCAGGACACACACTTGTATTAACAGTTATATTTACATGGAATATTATAGAATATACACTGCTCTTTACAATTTGCTTATTTGGTTTAAAATAATCAATGAATTCTGATATGTAATATTAACTGAAATCATATTGATACGAATATATTTATTTACTTTAAAAGTGGAAGTTTAGGCAAAAACGAATTAACTCTAATCCTACACTATGTCATATTCTAAGACTAATCTATCTAGCCCATTAATGAAAAAATCGCTCTACTTGTTCTGCAACTGATCCGGTCCAGTCTCCTGCAGCAGATGCTGTTTAAGGAGTCAGGAGAGAACCAACAATGGCTGGGAAATGCTATACTATGGGGTTTCCATTGTCGGCTGCCTCTTCTGCACACACCTACACAGTGAAGCTGCCACTGACAGCTCAGCGTGGGACTGGACCAGAGCGGCTGCAGAACAAGTAAGTAAGTAAGTGGTTATTCTCAACTATATGTCTGTCATCTCATTTATACTTATTGTACACATGTGACTGTATACATCTTTTACACCAAATTCCCTTTTCCTATCCTTGAACCAATGTTTTAATTATTCCAAATAAACGTATATATTTTTATATACTTTTTGGAGTTTTCCCGTTAAAGTCCCATATTGGGGGTTCTTGCCGCAAATTGTAGTTTCCAGGAATGTTGGGCAATCTCCATATCTGGTCTATACACTAAGCTTATATAACTCTTTTTACTGGTATACAACCAATATCTGCATTTATTAAGCCATAAACTGGCATTCTCATTATACAAATGGCCTGTAAAGCCGGCCATAGATGTTCGAATCTCACTGCCTTCTGCTGTTTAGGAGACGTAAAGTGTTTGTTACTCTAAAAAAAAAAAAAAATGGATCCTGTTCCTTTAACCACTTCAGCACCGGAAGGTTTTACCCCCTTAATGACCAGGCCATTTTTTTGCGATACGGCACTGCGTCACTTTAACTGACAATTGCACGGTCATGCGATGCTGTACCCAAACACAATTTATGTCCTTTTTTCCCCACAAATAGAGCTTTCTTTTGGTGGTATTTGATCACCTCTGCGGTTTTTATTTTTTGTGTTATAAAGTGCAGGACTGCGACATTGCAGCGGCCAAATCTGGGCCTGGTAACAAGTCTGAACATTGGAGGAGAACAGGCTGAGTTCCCAGCACAGCTAGAGAACTGACAATGAGGTCCTCTTATGCGTAGCATGGACAGTTTTATTAGGAAAGCAGGGGGACTGACAAGAATGCCAGGGATTTCACACAAAGGAAGCAATACAAACAGAGAACAGAATACTTTTTCATACAAGTACATGGTACAGCAGGCACATATCAGGAATATGAAATATTGGGTTTACATATAAACATATTTCTAAATGTAGCAATGCAACCTAAACACTGGTATATTATAAGCAGGCATCGGTGTGCACAGCCTATTGAATTAAAAATTAAGCTCAAACACATGTGTGTGTGTGTCTACATACTGTATAAATGACCCCAGCACATTGATCTCCCTGAGAAGAGAAGTGTGTAAACACTTTTCTTACGACAGAGCCAGTAAGAGGGAGATCTTTCCAATCTTCCTGCTGACACACAGAGCAATAAATGTGAATTTTCAAGCAATACATGTATTTGACAAATTAATGCTGCCAATTGGTTTAAAGAAGATGAAAAGATGGCCATACACAGAGCAAATGTAGGCTGGTTCCAAATGAACCAACCAAAATGTGCTCTTTTGGTGGCCCTGTCAGCACAATTCCAAGTCCCACCACTTATCCTTCATCTGAAAAATGAAAGGAGTCCGGAAGAAAACTGTTGGCTGAACAATCGAATGCAGGCACTATTTCGTTATTTTGGCATGAATGAAAAGTGATCTATGAATGGAGAAGGCAAGCGTTTCATTCATCTGCCTGTCCTCCATCCGTAGATCGCTTTTCATTCATAAAACCTATAGTACAACTTCTAAGACTCCAGCCTATGATTGGGCAGTGAAGCAGAAGCAACAAACGGATAAGGTCCTCTGTATGTCCTCTCCTCTGGTCAACACGAGAACATGAGAATGTAGGATGTATGATTGAGACCCCAAGTCCTCCGTGAGCGCTGCTGTACAGGGGACTGCAAGAGGATAAAATATAGTCAAATTCAGATCTTAATACTAGTTGCTTTCAACATGCAGTTCATCATTTTCTTAACATATACCTTAATTTATGGGTATTTTTATTTTGTTCAACATCCGAGCCCTGTTTACACCTTAGTGATTTTGAATGGCTGAAGAAATGCCTGGCTGAATCACCACATGTTCCCCAGCAAGACGCAGCACAGGAGGAGGTCGGGGTGTCAGCCCCCATTCAGACAAGTATATGACTTCAACTCCTTGGCTACAGTGGGGAAATGGGGGGGTAAAAATGAGGGGGGGTGGGGGGGTGGTAGAGTTTTTTTTAAAAAACAATTGTAGGTATGGTTTTGGTTAAAGTGCAATTAGAACAAGAAAAATGATATACAACAATCAAGGGCAATGATGACAAGGTGGTGTATAATAACCATTAGTACTAAAAAGTCCAATAGTCCACAGCACTGGTGAGGCAGCCATCCAAGGAACCAAACCAAGCTCCAGTACTGAAATCAAAAGACAAGGACAGAGGCGTCTCTAAGTGCAGTATTAAAACAATTTATTACAAGCAATGGATTAAAGACACCCACAAAATAAGAGCCAAGTGAAAGCCTGTATCAGGCTAAGTCCTGAGGATATCATAATCAGTCCCAGATGGATCGCTGCTGGGAAGGCTGTGCAGTGGTGACAGTTCCAGATGGAAGCCGCTCTGAGTGGTGGAAAGGCCGGCCAGGAAGCTCAGAAAGAGGCTTGGAGCGCAGCTAGGACCAGACTATAGTGCAAAGTGTTTCGTGGGCGGGCGGCTATGGTGATGTGATAGCCGCACCCCTTCTTCAGGCAAAGGACAAACAAGACCTGGGCAGGCTAACGTGGTTATATACTAAGGGGCGGGGGAGCAGCCAGCATGGAAACTGAATGTGACAGGCACTGCTAATAGATGACATATTCTCAGAACAAGGAAGGAAAACGAGCCTAACAGCTTACATGTGTGTTCATAAGAGACTAGAAGGACTCAGAGAGAGGACAGAAAAAAAGGCCTAGGGTACAATCTAAGGTGCATATTAAGACCTAGTAAAAGCGGTAGCTCAATTCAGATATATAGTACAATTATACATATGAATACCATCGTATTGTTTTACAGACTCTAAACATGATAAAAAGTGCTGTAAAGTCATTAGTACCCAAAGTAAATAATTCATTATATAAAAAAAGCAACTATATGAATAAGAAAATATAATTAATAAAAAATATATATTTAATAATATATATATACAGGGTGGTCCATTTATATGGATACACCTTAATAAAATGGGAATGGTTGGTGATATTAACTTCCTGTTTGTGGCACATTAGTATATGTGAGGGGGGAAACTTTTCAAGATGGGTGGTGACCATGGCGGCCATTTTGAAGTTGGCCATTTTGAATCCAACTTTTGTTTTTTCAATAGGAAGAGGGTCATTTGACACATCAAACATATTGGGAATTTCACAAGAAAAATAATGGCGTGCTTGGTTTTAACGTAACTTTATTATTTCATGAGTTATTTACAAGTTTCTGACCACTTATAAAATGTGTTCAATGTGCTGCCCATTGTGTTGGATTGTCAATGCAACCCTCTTCTCCCACTCTTCACACACTGATAGCAACACCACAGGAGAAATGCTAGCACAGGCTTCCAGTATCCGTAGTTTCAGGTGCTGCACATCTCGTATCTTCACAGCATAGACAATTGCCTTCAGATGACCCCAAAGATAAAAGTTTAAGGGGGTCAGATCGGGAGACCTTGGGGCCATTCAACTGGCCCACAACGACCAATCCACTTTCCAGGAAACTGTTCATCTAGGAATGCTCGGACCTGACACCCATAATGTGGTGGTGCACCATCTTGTTGGAACTATGATGTCGGTGATAGGGAATTGCTGGCCATCAAGTCGGCTTCGGAGGAATGGCGGTACCTCCTGGAAGGAGCAGCTCACCCGGTATTGGTTTTTACTGTACATAAAAACCATAAAAAACCATATGCTGTGAAGATACGAGATGTGCAGCACCTGAAACTATGGATACTGGAAGCCTGTGCTAGCATTTCTCCTGCGGTGTTGCTATCAGTGTGTGAAGAGTGGGAGAACAGGGTTCCCAATAAGTCTGATGTGACACATGACCCTCTTCTTATTGAAAAAACAAAAGTTGGATTCAAAATGGCCGACTTCAAAATGGCCGCCATGGTCACCACCCATCTTGAAAAGTTTCCCCCCTCACATATACTAATGTGCCACAAACAGGAAGTTAATATCACCAACCATTCCCATTTTATTAAGGTGTATCCATATAAATGGCCCACCCTGTATATATATATATATATATATATATATATATGTATTAAAAATATATATAATATATGTATAAAAATAAAAACAAATCATCTAAATAATATACATGTATATATACATACATATATACCTGTGTGTGCACAAGGTGTGTATACACACACCTATAAAAAACATTTTGTAAATATGATACATTTTTATCTAAGTTGAAATCATGATCTCAAGTCATGTGATGATATTAATAGGATAAGGATGCATGATCCATCTTATTGTCATGGAGAAGGGGTGAAGGGGAATGGCAAGGGTAAAGCAGTCATATGTGTGGGGGCAATGACACTTCCAGACAAAGGTGAAATACATTTTTCTGAGAATTATAAACAAATTCATACTAAAAAATGTGGCTAAAATAAATGAAAAAGTGATGGTTAAAACTAATCACAAGTGTAAAAATACTCATGAGGTGAAGTCATATAACAGGGTGTCAGTGGTGATATAGAGACTACAGGATGGTAGAAACTTCTATGCATTCGTTCATACCACCCGGTGAGAGGACATCTAAAGTATAGATCCAGAAGGTATCGCGGGCACAAAGCTTTTTGAACCGCTCAGCTTCTGAGAGGGTATTGGATATTTGTTCTATGACCCAGACCTTTAGGCCTAATGTGGATTTTTTGTGGACCTCTAGGAAATGTCTAGGTACACTATGAGGGTCCTTAACCTCTTCTATGAACCTCCTATGTTCACCAAAACGACACCTCAAAAGGATGAATGGTACGACCCACATAGATAAGTCCACAAGGACACATGAGTCCATAGATTACAAAATTGGATGAACAATTGTAGAAAGCATTACGATAGCTGCAATTTTCCCCCATGGATCAATAATATCCCTAAGGGACAGTTTTGTAGACTGAGAAATAATTGCACCTTAGAGGAAGATTATGTTTCCCAGGGTGCCATTCTCAAAACAAAATTCTCAGACAAAGCTTGTCCTGACCAATTAGTGAACGATGCCTTCGAGCTATATAGGGAAAGCATACCCCCAAAAAAACCCACCTCAGAGAACCAATCCCTTCGGTTCGTCACAATGTTCCACTCTCAACATCGTAGGATGGAAAAAATATTTGCTAAACATTGGAACATCCTGCTACAGGACCCCCACCTGAAAGATTTATTACCTCCTCATCCGAAAGTAACCTATCGAAAAGCCCCCAGTCTAAAAGGGAAAATTGCCCCGAGCAAATTAAAAACCAAAAAAGTACCACCAGCAGTGCCGGTACTAATACCACTGGTGGGCATGCACCAATGTCGTAAGGCCTTACGCAAGACCTGTGCCTTTGTACACCATGGCCACAAATCTTTTCACACAAAAGGGAAAACCTACATGCTAGATGCTTTCTACAATTGTTCATCCAATTTTAAAATCTATGGACTCGTGTCCTTGTGGACCTATCTATGTGGGTCGTACCATTCGTCCTTTGAGGTGTCGTTTTGGTGAACATAGGAGGCTCATAGAAGAGGGTAAGGACCCTCATAGTGTACCTAGACATTTCCTAGAGGTCCACAAAAAATCCACATTAGGTCTAAAGTTCTGGGTCATAGAACAAATACCCTCCCAGAAGCTGAGCGGTTCAAAAAGCTTTGTGCCCGCGAGACCTTCTGAATGTATACTTTAGATGTCCTTTCACCGGGTGGTATGAACGAATGCATAGAAGTTTCTACCATCCTGTAGTCTCTATATCACCACTGACATCCTATTATATGACTTACCCTCATGAGTATTTTTACACCTGTGATTAGTTTTAACCATCACTTTTTCATTTATTTTAACCACATTTTTTAGTATGAATTTGTTTACAATTCTCAGAAAAATGTATTTCACCTTTGTCTGGAAGTGTCATTGCCCCCACACATATGGCTGCTTTACCCTTGCCATTCCCCTTCACCCCTTCTCCATGACAATAAGATGGATCATGCATCCTTATCCTATTAATATCATCACATGACTTGAGATCATGATTTCAACTTAGATAAAAATGTATCATATTTACAAAATGTTTTTTACAGGTGTGTGTATACACACCTGGTGCACACACAGGTATGTATATATGTATATATACACATGTATACTATTTAGATGATTTGTTTTTATTTTTATACATATATTATATATATGTTTAATACATATATATTTTTTTTATTAAATATATATTTTTTATTAATTATATTTTCTTATTCCTATAGTTGCTTTTTTATAAAATTAACTATTCTACTTTGGGTACTAATGACTTTACAGCACTTTTATCATGTTTAGATTCTGTAAAACAATATGATGGTCTTCATATGTATAATTGTACTATATATCTGAATTGAGTTACCGCTTTTACTAGGTCTTACTATGCACCTTAGATTGTACCCTAGGCCTTTTTTTGTGCCTCTCTCTCAGTCCTTCTAGTCTCTTATGAACACACATGTAAGCCATTAGGCTCATTTTCCTTCCTTGTTCCGAGAATATGTCATCTATTAGCAGTACCTGTCACATTCAGTTTCCATGCTGGCTGCTACCCCGCCCCTTTTTAGTATATAACCATGTTAGCCTGCCCAGGTCTCGTTTGTCCTTTGCCTGAAGAAGGGGCGAGGCTATTACATCACCATAGCCGCCCGCCCACGAAACGCGTCGCACCATAGTGACGTCATCTGCCCACGTCTGGTCCTAGCTGCGCTCCAAGCCTCCTTCTGAGCTTCCTGGCTGGCCTTTCCACCACCCAGAGCGGCTTCCATCTGGAACTGTCACCACTGCGCAGCCTTTCCAGCAGCGATCCATCCGGGACAGATTATGATGTCCTCAGGACTTACCCTGATACAGGCTTTCACTTGGCTCTTATATTGTGAGTGTTTTTAATCCATTGCTTGTAATAAATTGTTTTAATACTGCACTTAGAGGTGCCTCTGTCCTTGTCTTTTGATGTCAGCCGCCATTCCCTTGCCAGCACGGCGGCAGCGGAGAGCGGCGGTGAGCAGGGGTCGGCGCCAGTCGCATAGGCTACAGAGGAACAGTCCCCCGGAGCAAGAGAGGGCAGCCAGTCAAGGACCAGGTCCTTCAGGAGGCACAGAAGAGCATGGTGGGGGCGGCTCTGAAGGAGGATAGGACAGGAGAAGAAGGCGGGCTTACTCCCCATCGCCTATCATGAGTGGCAATAGAAGACCCAGGGAGAGCAGCAGCGCGGCAGTGAATCAATCTCCACCCCCTAGTGTCGACTGTGCTCCGGCTATTCAGAGAGGTTGTACAGAAATGAGGCAGGTGCCTGAAGATTTAGATAGATGGGTAGTCACTCCTCCATGTTCCCCTGATGTGCCTCAGGTAATGCAGCCTCAGCAGAATAAGTATGCTGCTCTGGCACCATCTGCTGGGGTAAATGGTAAGTTGTAATTGCTTAAAAATGTATTATCTTCACTAACTAATAATGTTCCTGTTAACTCCTCTATTTCTGTATTGTCCCCTTCAGCTGCAGTGGTTAACCCTACGTCAGCTAGGAGTATTCCTGCAATGGCTAAAGGTACCACTAGCACACATTCTGAGAGTGATGCATTGTAAATCCTGTGTTCAGGTCATGAAAATATTACACCGAAGGTAGTTAACTCCTCAGTGCCTGAAACATGTTTTAGAGAGGCATTACCTTGTGAGTTATCTCCACTAGGTTTCCATTTGTCAGTAGCTGCAAAGGAAAAAATATGGAAAGGGAAATTTTTATATATTTTATCCCTTCTTCCTGCTTCTAAGGAATTTTTGAGTAAGTCAGAAAAAAAAAAGGAAGAGAAAGGAGAGGAGGATAGACGCAGACCCAATTCCAGATTCTTCAATAATTGGTTGCAGGCATACTGCATATTTGCCAGTGTACTAGGTTAAAAACACCCAGAGAAGTGTACTGGGTTATTCCAGCACTTGGAAAATGTTTTGGAGGCCTAGCTTCAGGGGTATGGGATGGTATCAATAGATGAATCCTTCAGACAAAAAATGTCCATTTACCCTAACCTAAAATGGGACATGAAGGACACGGGCCTTTGGTTCAATTTAATAGTTCCTCAGAAGCCCCCCTTAGCTAGACAGCAGCCTTCTACTACTAGCAATTCCCCCTATAGGAAAGGGGTTTGCTATGCCAGTGTAAGTGGGGTGCACCAGTGTAAGTGGGGTGCATCGTGCAAATATAGGCATGAATGTTCTTTCTGTGCTGGTCCTCATAGAGTTTTGAAATGTTTTAAAAGGACAGGCCTGCAAGGTACATAACGCGATAGCTCTCAGCCCAAAAGCATTCCCACCAGTGAGGCTAGCAAATATGCATCCGTGGTTGGAACGTTACCCAGAGCAGGAGATAGCGCAGTTCATAAATGAGGGGTTTTCTTATGGTTTTTCACTTCCCACATGTTCGGGCTCTGGTTGTAAAATCGTTGATAATTTGAAGTCAGCTGTACAGTACCCCGACGTAGTTAAGGAAAAAGTGACAAAAGAAATCGGCATGTGTTTGCCAATGGCGTGTTCTCTATACTGTTCTTATATTGAAAAATGTCAAAATTTTTACATTGGGTCGTTTGTTTCAAGTCGGGCTACGACAATGTTGTGCATTACCTGGACGATTTTTTGTTAGTTGGGCCGGCAGATTCCCTTATTTGTTTTTACACTTTGAAACTTTTTTCTCTTATCATGGGCCATTTTGGTGTTCCATTGGCAGAGGAGAAGACTATTTTGCCTTCTACGTCTTTGCAATTTTTAGGGATTCACATAGATACGGTTTTGTTGGAATTTCTCCTACCTATGGAAAAGATCGAGAAGGCAAAAAGTCTGATTTATTTTTTTCATCAGAAAAAAGAACGTTTTGCAGAAAGAGCTTCAGCCCTTGTTAGGGGTTTAACCTTTTGCATGTTGCATTATGCCAGTGGGAATAATTTTTCTAGGAGGCTCTACTTGGCGACATCGGGTTTAAAATCCCCTTATGCCCTTAAAAGGCTTAATAATGATCTAAAAGTGGACCTGTTGATTTGGTCACAATTTTTGGATTCCTATAATGCAAGGCCTTTTTTCCAGGAAGAAATTATACAGACAGCTGATTTCAAATTATTTACAGATGCAGCTAGTTCAAGAGGGTTTGTGGCAGTTTGGCGACGCCATTGATGCTCTATCTCTGTTCCAGATGGCACGTTTCCGCACTTTGCTTCCCGAGGCAGATCCTGGGGGCTTTACATGCCCAGAACATCTGTGGACATTGATTTTAACCCCATTAGTATCGCTGTTAGGATTCTGTCAACCCAAAAACATGGGCTGAATATTCGGCCACATGGAGGAGATGGAGATCGTTCAATGATACTTTGGGTTTCTGCTTTGATTCACCTTCTGAAAGAACTATTCTTGCTTTTTTATGCAGTTTGTTTTTTTGTTTTTTTTTAAATAGTTTTTATTGTAATTTTAAAGAGTAAAGGTACAAAATAGAGCCTATTGGGCATACCCAGGCTCATGCTCGTAACACAGCAACAAAAAAGGTAAAGCAACTACAAAGAAAAGAAAAGGAAAAAAAAGGGAAAAACACTTAGTACGCTCTGACCACCAATGCAAGATGAGAAACATATTCCTCCTATTTCGTCTCAGTGGGCCTTCGGGGGCCTAGCTTACCATAGTTGTAATTACTCACTCAGCCTGTATACCCATTAGATGACTTGTCAGTGTTACATAAGATCAAAGTCCCATTAACAAAGAGTCATTGAAGATCTAAACAGGGTAATAGTCTAATCATCTACAGAGTCTACATTTGTGAAGGGGGATTCTACCCATATACCCCATATTTTGTGGAATTTCTTAACGTAACCCCTAGACAGGTACGTGGCCTTATACAATGGGAGTTGATTAACCGCTTCCAAAAATTGACTGATGGTGCAGCAGTAGATTTCCGCCGAAGTAAAATGGCCTTACATGCATAATATAGTAGTAACCCCAGTAGTGTCCTAACCACTCGGCTATTGGCTAAAGGATCAACAAGGCCCAGCATGCACACCTCTACCGTCAGTGGGTTTTGGATGGTGGTGACAGTGGAGATAAGCGTGGCGACCTCACTCCAATATATTTTTATCTGAGGACAGGTCCAGAATATGTGGCTAAAGTCTGCCGAAGGTGCGACACACCTCCAGGAGGAATCTGGGACAGCCGGATATATTTTATGTAGACGTGCGTGTGTATAATACACTCTATGCATTATTTTAAATTGTATTAGTCGATCCCTTACTGAAACCAGTTGTATGAATGAGCATTCCCTTGCCTCTTCCCAATTCTCTGTATCTAGGGTAGGGAAATCAACCACCCATTTAGCTTTTATGCAGTTTGTTTAAAGAGGATATATCCCATAGCCAGATATCTAAAATATTGGCGGGTATCTCTTTTTTTTCAAAACAATGAAATTTCCTGCGTGTAGTAGTTTTTTTTTAGTATGGCAATGGAAGCAGCCAGGTTTGGGCTTGATGAGTCCTTGATTAAGAGGTTGGATAGATGGGAATCTAAACACTATGATATTTATGTTCGCCCTAACCTTTCTCTTTAATTTTTAGGTCAGAAACTTTATGTTTGGATAATTGGACATTCTTACTTTTTCTGGGCGCAAAAAAGGCATCCCGTCTTTGTTATACTGTTAATTTAAATCTTGACCCTGAGAAATTAACCATTCTGTGGAAAGGAGTAAGGGGTCTCAAATGGTCAAATTTGTTTTACTACATTTCTCAGCTGTATTTATTGTGGCCTTCACCTTCGGTCGCGTGAAGATCTTGGATTTGATTCATAAGGTCAAGCATGACTTGCATCATATAGAAATGTGTTCTCCAAACACGACGATTATTTTTTCGGAAATAATTACCAGGCTTTTATGGCTATCACGCCATAAATTTAGGAATTTTGAGAAGATTAGGAAAAGGGTGAACCACTCCATCGAGAAGTTTATGCCTATTATAGGAGGTTTCTAGTTTCGCCATTTTGAGTTGGAGGGTGGTTTTTCAGGATCGTATCGGGAAGATTTTTACATCTTTCCCGATATAGGCCTGAACATTTTTAATTTAGGGTTGCAGAACATGATAGAAATAGAATTAACAAAACCCCGGCTTTATGGGGACTTTGGTTATAAAGTTGATGGAAGTTATTTTGCTTGAGTCATCAAGGCTAATATGAAATTGATTAGTTATGAATAGTGTTGAGCGAACCCGGACTGTAACGTTCGGGTCCGTACCGAACTTTCGGGTGTCCGGGGCACGGACCCGGACATTTCAAAAATCGTTCGGGTTCGGCCCGGGGTTCTGCTATTTTACTCCACGTGTTGAGAAGCTGCAGGGCAGCCAATCAACAAGCGTTTCACTGGTGCCATGCCTGGGCTTGCAATGTCAGGCCCAAGCGAGTTGTGATAAGTATTGATTAGTTAAAGTATAATCGGAACTACTGAGTTCGTTTTATTGAAGGTAGTTGAAATATTGGTTTCAGGGGTATTTCGGCCCCAAAACAATTAAGATAAAGATAGTACAAGACGTTGGGATTTAATTTTTACAAGTCCGGATATAGCCCTTTCTACATTTTTAGAAGGGCTATGCTAGGACTTTTTGGTGGGAGGTTGAGTTTTACCGCTTTGATCTTTGGAGGATATTATCCGTATTTGA
>BLSH010359296.1:423883-438531 GCA_018402905.1 Glandirana rugosa
AATAGTTATAGAAAAACATTCACTCCAGAGGTCTTGACCTGTGTCATAAGATTCACTCCAGAGTGATTTCTAGATATATCTCCTTAGTCTTGGAGGAAGGAGGACGACCAGTTCTGGAGACCTCACTTACAAAAAGATATTGATAAGATAGAACGAGTTCAGAGACGGGTAACAAAGATGGTGAAAGGTCTGGGGGATAAAACATATCAAGAGCGACTTCAGGAACTTAATATGTACAGTCTGGAGGAAAGAAGGGAGAGGGGAGACATGATTGAAACCTTTAAATACATCAAGGGGGTGAATAAGGTTCAGGAGGGCAGTCTTTTCAATATGAAACCAAAATCAAGAACACGGGGACATGACCTCAAACTAACTGGGGGGAAGTTCAAAACTAATCTTAGAAAGTATTATTTTACTGAAAGGGTGGTTGATGATTTAACTAAACTACCAACAGAGGTTGTGAGACAGTCAACAGTAAATGGCTTTAAACATGCTTGGGATAAACATAAATCCATAGTCAAACAACAAGGTTAATGTAAAAAAAAAATATATAAATAAATAAATAAATAAAAAGGGGCAGACTCGATGGACTACTGAGTCTTTTTCTGCCGTCACTTTTCTATGTTTCTATGTTTCTAAGAGCCAGTCACAATCTCCTGCTATGCCAATTGGATGCGGGGAACCCCACATCCAATTCACATAGGTGTGAACCCAGCCTAATACCTATAGAGAGAATTGGAAATAAGGCGGAGTTCAAAGTGAACTGTGCCATTAGCTGGAGGGACTGGCATTTAAGAGGTTAAAACTGGCAAGGAGGAAATATGATATAACCTCCTGACTGCCTGCCAAATGCCTCTGAAAAGTGATCTGAGCATTGATCCCTTTTCAGTGGAGTGGCAGTGCCTGCTGCAAGTGAGTACAAGCCTTTGGGTTTACACTGGTGTGCTGCAGTTTTCCTTAGCCGCAGTCCCTCAGACTTCTTTTAGTTTGTGTGTTTTTGCTACGCAGCAGCCTTTGTACAGCACATCAGAGCGGCCCAGGGGGCAATTGCATCCCTGACCCCCCGGCTCAGCCCGCCCCTGCCTTTAAGACTGCAACTGCTCCTATTCCTCCTGTCCATATTCCAGAAAAATATTTTGTATTTAGGGCACCACCAACACCCAAGGCCCAATTTTTCTGCACCTGGTTTACAGGGGCATGCTATAACAATTTTTACACTAATTTACAACAGCAGGGTCCGTTCCTGCACCCAACAAGAGTATATGCAAAGGGTTACAGTGTTCTGGCACGGCCAACATCCAAGGCCCAATTTTCTGCACCTGTTTGACAGGGGCATGTCATCACAATTTTTAAACTAATTTACAACAGCAGGGCCCATTCCTGCGCCCAACAAGAGTAACTGCAAGGGGTTACAGTGTTGTGGCACCACCAACACCCAAGGCCCAATTTTGCAGCACCTGTTTGACTGGGGCATGTCATCACAATTTTTAAACTAATTTACAACAGCAGGGCCCGTTCCTGCACCCAACAAGACTAACTACAAGGGTTTACAGTGTTCTGGCACCGCCAACACCCAAGGCTCAATTTTTTGGCACCTGTTTGACTGGGGCATGTCATCACAATTTTTAAAATAATTTACAACAGCAGGGCCTTCACCAAAATTTAAAAAAAAAATTGTGTGGGGGCCCCCCCAAAATCCAAACCAGGCACTTCGGGTCTGGTATGGATTTTAAGGGGAACTCCGCTCTGAAATTTAAAAATGAATTGCGTAGGGTTCCCCCCCAAAGTCTGTAACAAACCCTTCAGGTCTGGTATGTATTTTAAGGGGAACCCTGCCCAAAATAAAAAAAAAAATTGCATAGGGGCCCCCCCAAAGTCCGTAACAGGCCCTTCAGGTCTGGTATGGATTTTAAAGGGAACCCCGTGCCAAAATTTTTCAAAAAATTATGTGTGGTTCCCCCCAAAGTCCAGGGGAACCCCGCACCAAAATGTAAAAAAATTAAGTGGGGTGCCCCCCAAAATCCAAACCAGGCCCTTCAGGTCTGGTATGGATTTTAAGGGGAATCCCACGCCAAATGTTTAAAAAAATGGCATGGGGTCCCCCCAAAATCCAAACCAGATCCTTAATCGAGCACTCATCCCTGGCATGGCAGGAGGGGGTGGGGACGAGCGAGCACCCCCCCACTTCGAACCATACCAGGCCACATGCCCTCAACATGGGGAGGATGCTTAGAGGTCCCCCCAAAGCACCTTGTCCCCATGTTGATGGGGAGAAGGGCCTCATCCCCACAACCCTTGTTGGTGGTTGTGGGGGTCTGCGGGCAGGGGGCTGATTGGAATCTGGAAGCCTCCTATAATAAGGGGGCCTCCAGATCCCGACCCCCCAGTGATGTAAACGAGTGACCCCGTCCCCCTCTGACATCATTCGTTGTTAGAGGGGGCAGGTCACCCATTTACGTCACAGAGTGGCCCCGCCCATTCTTATAAAAGAAATGTCAAACTGAAGACAGCCCATTCTGGGATACGCCTCTGGATGGCACGGCTGTGGCAGTGGGAGCAGGGGCGGTGAAAGAAGAAAGAAGATGAAGATTGAAGACGAAGAGAGGAAGGAAGAAGACCGAAAGAAGAAGCATAAGACCAGAAGAAGGACCGGGGCAGGAGATGGAGGAAGAAAGAAGAGCTATTTCACACAATAAAAGACTTGTCAAAAACTGCCTCTTGTCTTTTGTACCACTGTACTCCTTATTTGGTGAATGGGTAGAGGTACAATGTACCCCATACCTATTCACCTAGGGGGGGTCGGGATCTGGGGGCCCCCTTATTAAAGGGGGCTTCCAGATTCCGATAAGGCCCCCGCCCGCAGACCCCCACATCCACCGGCAAGGGTTGCGGGGATGAGGCCCTTCTACCCCATCAACATGGGGACAAGGTGCTTTTGGGGTGCTCGCTCGTCCCCACCCCCTCCTGCCATGCCAGGGCTGCGTGCTTGGATAAGGGTCTGGTTTGGATTTTGGGGGACCCTACACCATTTTTTTTAATTTGGCGCGGGGTTCCCCTTAAAATCCATACCAGACCTGAAGGGCCTGGTATGGACTTTGGGGGGGACGAGACCCCACGTCATTTTTTTTTTAAATTTTGACGCGGGGTTCCCCATAAAATCCATACCAGACCTGAAGGGCCTGGTATGGACTTTTGGGGGGACCCTACGCAATTTTTTTTATTTTGGCGGGGTTCCCCTTAAAATACATGCCAGACCTGAAGGGTCTCTTAGGGACTTTGGGGGGAACCCTACCCTTTTAAAAAATTTCAGAGCAGGGTTCTCCTTAAAATCCATACCAGACCTGAAGGGCCTGGTATGGACTGGAGGGGATGCAACACAATGTTTTGTTTCAGTAATTTTATCTATATTGCCGGCAACAATAATAAATGACAATTTTTCCTTTGGAAATGTCATTTTGCTATGTTCTAAACATCACAGAGGTGCGCCCTTTTACAGGCAGACTAAGGGGACCCCTCCAGGCATGATATTTAAAGGAATATTTCATTTTTATTGTTTCACTTTAAGCATTATTAAAATCACTGCTCCTGAAAATCGATTTAAAAACTTTTTTTTTGCAATGGTACATGTCCCCAAGGGCAGGACCCGGGTCACCATACACTTTTTAGGGCAATAACTTGCATATAAGCCTTTAACCTCTTGAGATCCGCGCTATTGCCAAAAGACGGCTCCAGCGCGGATCTCAATATCCGGGCGGGCGTCCATGGACGTCCTCCCATGCACAAGCCACTGCACGCCCCCTACTGGTCGCGTGTAGCGCGCTCTGTGATCACCGAGTCCATGAGACACGGCCGATCACAAATCAAAGTAAGGGAGCCATCCCGCCCACTTACCACGTGATCAGCTGTCAGCCAATGACAGCTGATCATGTGATCTAAACAGAAGGCGGTGAAGCTGATCACCGGCTTTTGTCAGAGGGACATCAGTCCCTCGCACAGAGAGCCGCGGATGGCTCTTCTGTGCACACCAGTGCCACCTGTCAGTACCCACCAGAGCCATCTACCAGTGCCCACAGTGCCACCTACTTTTACCCACCAATGCCACCTACCTTTGCCCACCAGTGCTACAAATCAGTGCCACCCAGTGTTGCCAACCTCCCGCAGCGTTTTTTACTGGCAAATCATGGAAAATCTTACTGGCAGAGCACATTTTTTACTGGCAACCTGAAAAATAACTGAACTCCTATTAAAAACTAAGACAATTGATATTTAAACACAACATGGAAACACTGACAATACCCATATCAAGTAGTTTGCCCAGTTTACACTTAAAAAGTCAGCACAGCATGACAAATTATCAGACCCTGATATTCATAGACAGTTCTAAAAATCACTGATTTTTACAAACTGTCAGTAAATTTACTGACGGTTGGCAACACTGGTGCCACCGATCAGTGCTGCCTATCTGCATCCCCCACCAGTGCCCATCAGTGCCACCCATCAGTGTCCATAAGTGCCACCTATCAGTGCCACCTGTCAGTGCAGCTTATCAGTGCCCTTCAGTGTCGCTTATCAATGCCCTTCAGTGCCGCTTATCAGTGCCCTTCAGTGCCACCCATCAGTGCCACCCATCAATGCCCTTCAGTGCCGCTTATCAGTGCCCTTCAGTGCCACCCATCAGTGCCACCCATCAATGCCGCCTCATCGGTGCTTATCAGTGCCACCTATCAGTGCCCATTAGTGCCACCTTATCAGTGCCCATCAGTGCAGCCTATCAGTGCCGATCAGTGCAGCCTATCAGTGCCCATCAGTGCAGCCTCATCAGCGCACATCAATGAAGGAAAAAAATACCTGTTTTCAAAATGTATATAAATAAACTATGAAACAGTTTTTTTTTCAAAAATTTCGGTCTTGTTTTGTTTTTTTTAGCAAAAAATTAAAAACCCAGCAGTGATTAAATACCACCAAAAGAAAGCTCTATTTATTGGAAAAAAATGATAAAAATTTCATTTGGGTCCAACATTGCATGACCGCGCAATTGTCATTCACGGTGTAAGAGCGCTGAAAGCTGAAAATTGGTCTGGGCAGGAGGGGGGTTTAAGTGCCCAGTAAGCAAGTGGTTAAAATGAGCACTTTTGATTTTTCATGTTTGAGTACTATTGATTTTAACGGCGTTCGCGTGTTCGCACAAATTTTTTGCCTGTTCGCAAGTTCTGCTGCGAACCGAACCGGGGGGTGTTCGGCACATCCCTAGTTGGGATAGTTACTCCGCCCCAGGGGCTTGAGCAGAGGGGGGGGGATATGTGACGTTATGTGAGGCACCACAATGGACGGTTAATACTTGTCGCCTCACATGCGATCATTTTGAGGCGACTAGCGGGAGTCTGACCCGGGTTTTGCCAGCCACCGTGGCACAGCTGGTTCCGGTCCGGACTTTCTGGTCCACTCAAACCCTTCCTCTCCACCTGCATTTAATGATCAGGATGGGATCTCACTAGAACTCGATCCTGGATCTCAGAGGGAGAAAGCTGAGAGAGTTCTGCGTGCTAACTTGGACTCTAAAAACAAGGTTTGCAATTTGCTTATTTTTGTGGGTGTTGGGGACAGCCCCACACTGTATACAGAGGAATCTCTTTGTTTAGTGTAGCGCCAGATGGTGAGGTTTTGTTTTCTTTTTCTGTCTATGTTTTGATCTTGCGAACCTGTAAAAATGAACCTGGCAAACTGCCAGACTTTAAAGAAACTGACATCCATGCTAAATCTTTTCCCCTGAGAGGTGATCCCCACGAGTTAATCTCCCACAATATATATATATATATTTATTTTTTAAATTCTTTTTGCATACTTTTTAATGCAATAAATAGAGTAAAATGTATCAACCATACAGCCAGCTATAATATTCCCATAATTTTTTTCCAGATAACAGGGCACAAAATAGGCATATTTTAATATTTCACAATGTATTTTCCCAGTCCAAGGTAACTGTAAACATTATTGACTCTGCCAATGAAACTGCAGAATAGAATGCCTGTGGTTATTATTTCAAAATGCTCAGTGCTTTTGGTTTTAAAGGAATGTTTTAACCTAAAAGGGAATTAAAAGTTATTGTACAACATTTTCCATCATCTTTATTTTTACATTACTTTATATATTATACTGTTTGTGTTATCATAGTTGTATGCAGGGCAGCAAACAATCAGCAACCCCCCCCCCCCCCCGGCACTTACTCATCCGATGGCCGGGGGGGGGGGGTGCTGTCTGTCCCGTCACTGACAGAACAATACAACCCCCCCCATTGGGGGCGCACTGACACTGCCCCCCCAACACTTCCCCCGCCCCTATCCATGCACCCAGCTCATTTCAGGATGTCGGGCGCATGGATAGGGGGCGGGGGAGGTGTTGGGGGGGCGGTGTCTGTGCGCCCTCAATGCACTGGACGCCCATGTTTGTATGTCCTGCCATATGCTCTAAACTGGCCATGCATGGCTCAGCTTTTTCTTTCAGTCAGTCAGCTGGAACTTAAAGTGATTGTAAAGGCTCATATTTTTTTTAAAAAAAAAATAACAAACATGTCAAAATCACAACCTCTGTGCAGCGGTTTTGCACAAAGTGGCCCCTAACCCCATGTTCTGGGGTCCTCCAGCGGTGCTCCGGACTCCTCTTCTCGAGTGACCCCTGCGCTTTCCTGGGGTCACCTGTGCAGGCTCGCTCCCGAGTCCTGCTGTTGTGTGTATTCACCCGGGTCACTGGACTTGATTGACAGCAGCAGGAGCCAATGGCTCCCTAGCTATCAATCCAGCCAATTAGAACCGGAGCAGCTTGGGTGAGCTGCGAGGCTCGTCCCCACCACGGGTTTGTTTTGGGCTCAGGTAAGTAAAGGGGGGCTCGAGTAGGCTGCAGCAGGTGAAAAGGTTTTTCACCTTCATGCATAGCATGAAGGTGAAAAACCTTGAGGGTTTACAACCACTTTAAGTCCACTTCTTAGGTGGCTTTGCACCCCCTTCATCAGTGCCATTATAGTACATGTGCAAATGTGCCGACGGGCTCTGTCTGGGCTGTGGGTCCGGAAAGAAACCGTTGACACATCTGCGCATTCGCAAGTGATTTTCTATGGGTGCGCAAAGACGGTGACGATTTGGAACTTCCCTGATAGATGTCTTTGCACATGCGTGGGAAACTCTGTACAGATGGTTGGGGAAACCAGTGTATGCGCAGCTATGCCACAAGGCTCTTTTAGGACCTGAAGCTCTGCAGCACAACTGTGCGTTTCACATAATTGAATAAAACTGACCACTGTAAGCACCCCTGTCAATGTTAAAAGGTTTGTCTCATCCCTTTAACTGCCAAATCTGCTGGACAGCTTGTGCTGTTGGAAAAAAACCTGATTTACAGGCCGGATCACCAAGTGAAAATAAAAGAAAAAAGCCTAAAAAGAAAACTAATGCAGCTATCACATCTAAGGCCTCATGTACGCTAGCCGTTTGCACAGCTCCTCTGAACACCTTTTCTCCTGGCAGGAGAGAAGCAGCTTAACAAACGTGCCTATAGCTGCATTTTGCAAATGCATTTAGGCGCGACAGCTGTTTGGCCGTTTATTTATTTCATTGCCCAGAATATTCATTTATTATGGCCATTGAAATCAATGGTTATCCAAGCTCTAAACGTGCCTAAGATTCACTAACAGGTGTTTTTTTACTGCTCAGACACTCCTTTTCTAAACACACAAACAATAGTTTTTTTCAGCCACTAAATAAATGATCCTCTTCTAATACGCCTGTAAACGCCTATGTGTGCATGGCCACATGGGCTAACATAGAGGTGAGTTTACTGGCTGAAAAAAATATATCAAACACCCTTAAAGTGGTTGTCAACTCGTGACAACCACTTTTACCTACAGGTAAGGCTATGATAAGGCTTACCTGTAGATGCCCTACATATCTCCCCGACCTGCACGGTTCAGGAGATATGCAGTTTACTAGCTGTGCCAATGTCATTTTGGCACATGCGCAGTGAAGAAACGGCCTCCGTGCCTTTCCTTCACTGTGATCGTGCCGTGACTGTCGGCTCCCGCGTGTCACAGTCACAGAGCACAGAGATCGCGGCCCCAGAAGGAAGAGAGGCAGAAGATGGACGCGGCCAGCACAGGGGACAGCGCTGAACATCGCAGGCTTATTTTGCAGGTAAGTGGCACATAATGGGCTACTATGCGATGCATAGTAGCCCATTATGCATCTACTTTGCAGGGGAATACAGAGGAAGTAAACCCCATCTGGGTTTAAGGCTGCTTTCACACTGAGGCGCTTACAGGCGCTATTTAGCTACAAATAGTGCCTGTAAATCACCTCAAAAATCCCCCCCAATGTGAAAGCCTGAGTGCTTGGGGACGTTACAAAAAGTCCTGCAAGCAGCATCTTTGGGGCGGTGAGGGGAATGGTGTATATACCGCTCCTCTACCGCCCCTGCCGTTGAAATGAATGGCAAGTGCTTCCGAAGCGGATGCACACCGCCTCGGTAGCACGGAGCGCCGGCACTATTAACCCCATTTAACCCCTTGTGGGGGGTTAAAAGTGCCACGCTACTGACTCAATAGCAGAGCCATATCGCCGGTAAAGCTCCGCTAAAACTAGCGGAGTATTACCGAAACCGTGGCCGCGGCTACAGTGTGAAAGTAGCCTTAAACTGATTTATTTTATGCCCAGTGTTCATGAGGCCCAAGAATTGGTAAGTTGCAGTGTAATAATTGTCTGTTTTTAAGTTTAAACTCAAAACTAAAAATGTATTATATTGCACCTTACCAATCACTAGATGTGATGGTTGCATTCATGTATTTTCTTTGGCTTTTTAATCTCTGTTTTCACCTAGTGATCTGGCCAGTAGCACACCTCCTGTATTAGTGATACACAACTCTGGAGGAATGAGCACAGGAGGCACAGCAGACTGCAGCATTGTCAGTGTAGGGGGAAGGGAGTGTAAAAAAGAATCAAAATACAAATTCCAGTTTACAGTATCTCACAAAAGTGATAACGCCCCTCACATTTTTGTAAATATTTTATTATATCTTTTCATGTGACAACACCATTAATGTCTAGAGCACTGGAAACAAAAGTGAGTACATCTCTAAGTGAAAATGTCCAAATTGGGCCCAATTAGCCATTTTCCCTCCCCGGGGTCATGTGACTCGTTAGTGTTACAAGGTCTCAGTTGTGAATGGGGAGCAGGTGTGTTAAATTTGGGGTTATCGCCCTCACTCTCTCATACTGGTCACTGGAAGTTCAACATGGCACCACATGGCAAAGAACTTTCTGAGGATCTGAAAAAAAGAATTGCTGCTCTACGTAAAGATGGCCTAGGCCAGGGATATGCAATTAGTGGACCTTCAGAAGTTGCAGAACTACAAATCCCATGATGCATAGCAAGACTCTGACAGCCACAAGCATAACACCCAGAGGCAGAGGCATGATGGGACTTGTAGTTTTGCAACAGCTGGCCTAGGCTATAAGAAGATTGCCAAGACCCTGTAACTGAGCTTCAGCACGGTGGCCAAGACCATACAGCAATTTAACAGGACAGGTCCCACTAAGAACAGGCCTTGCCATGGTCGACCAAAGAAGTTGAGTGCACGTGCTCAGCGTCATATCCAGAGGTTGTCTTTGGGAAATAGACATATGAGTGTTGCCAGCATTGTTGCAGAGGTTGAAGGGGTGGGGGTCAGCCTGTCAGTGCTCAGACCATACGCCGCACACTTCATCAAATTGGTCTGCATGGCTGTCTTCCCAGAAGGAAGCCTCTTTTAAAGATGACGCACAAGAAAGCCAGCAAACAGTTTACTGAAGACAAGCAGACTAAGGACAGGGATTACTGGAACCATGTCCTGTGGTCTGATGAGACCAAGTTAAACTTATTTGGTTCAGCTGATGTCAAGCATGTGTAGCGGCAACCAGGTGAGGAGTACAAAGACAAGCGTGTCTTGCCTACAGTGAAGCATGGTGGTGGGAGTGTCATGGTCTGGAGCTGCATGAGTGCTGCCGGCACTGGGGAGCTACAATTCATTGAGGGAACCATGAATGCCAACATGTACTGTGACATACAAAAACAGAGCATGATCCTCTCCCTTCAGAGACTGGGCCGCAGGGCAGTATTCAAACATGATAACAACCCCAAAAACACCTCCAAGACAAACACTGCCTTGCTAAAGAAGTTGAGGGTAAAGGTGATTGACTGGCCAAGCATGTCTCCAGATACAAACCCTATTGAGCATCTGTGTGGCATTCTCAAACCGAAGGTGGAGTGCAAGGGCTCTAACATCCACCAGCTCTGTGATGTCATCATGGAGGATTGGAAAAGGACTCCAGTGGCAAACTGTGAAGCTCTGGTGAACTCCATGCCCAAGAGGGTTAAGGCAGTGCTGAAAATGGTGGCCACACAAAATTTTGACACTTTGGGCCTATTTAACTTAGGGGTGTACTCACTTTTGTTGCCAGCGGTTTAGACATTAATGGCTGTGTGTTGAGTTATTTTGAGGGGACAGCATATTTTCACTGTTATACAAACTGTACACTCACTACTTTACATTGTAGCAAAGTGTAATTTCTTCAGTGTTGTCACATGAAAAGATAGAATAAAATATTTACAAAAATGTGAGGGGTGTACTCATTTTGTGAGATATTGTATATTCAGTATATATACCATCAGGCCCCGACTGGCCTTAGGGCACACTGTGCACTTGCCTGGTGGGCCGCAGCCTCCGGCTGCATGTGGGGTCGAAAGCAGCTGCGGCAGCTGGGCTCTGTTGTCCACGGCTGCTTCTGTCCACGGCCACCTATCTGAGCTGTCCCTGAAGCCCATTCATCTGGGCTGACCCTTCTGTTCGTGGCTGCCCACTCAGCCTCCTTGCAGCCGCCCATTCAGTTCATGGAATGCCCGGGGCAGAGCTGATCCTTGGTGGGTGCACGGGGTGCACCACACCCAGGCGCAGCAGATGGGGGGGGGGCGCCAAAGTGCATGAGAGATCCTCTCCCTCCCTGTGTATGTCACACATACGTCCGGACTGTTTCTGCTCTCCCGCCCCACCAACGATGACAGACAAGGAGGACAGGGGGACCGGCGGAGATGTCAGTGTCCAAATGTACAGAAAGGAGGGGGAGGAGACACACATTGTCATCCAATGCGGCCACTGATCCCCTACTGATGTGTGTTAATTACAGCTAGTCCAGCACTGTAGCGGCGAGGAAAGTGGGTGGATTAGGGCTGTCTCTGGTGGATTAGAGCTGTCTCTGCTGGTCTGGGCTGTCTCTGCTGGTTTGGGCTGTCTCTGGTGGAGTAGGGCTGTCTCTGCTGGTCTGGGGCTGTCTCTGCTGGTCTGAGGCTGTCTCTGCTGGTCTGGGCTGTCTCTGGTGGAGTAGGGCTGTCTCTGCTGGTCTGGGCTGTCTCTGCTGGTCTGGGGCTGTCTCTGGTGGATTAGGGCTGTCTCTGCTGGTCTGGGCTGTCTCTGCTGGTCTGGGCTGTCTCTGGTGGATTAAGGCTGTCTCTGCTGGTCTGGGCTGTCTCTGGTGGATTAGGGCTGTCTCTGGTGGATTAGGGCTGTCTCTGCTGGTCTGCAGCTGTCTCTGCTAGTCTGAGGCTGTCTCTGCTGGTCTGGGGCTGTCTCTGCTGGCCTGGGGCTGTCTCTGCTGGTCTGAGGCAGTCTCTGCTGGTCTGAGGCTGTCTCTGCTGGTTTGAGGCTGTCTCTGCTGGTCTGCGCTGTCTCTGGTGGATTAGGGCTGTCTCTGCTGGTCTGCAGCTGTCTCTGCTGGTCTGAGGTTGTCCCTGCTGGTCTGGGGCTGTCTCTGTTGGTCTGGGGCTGTCTCTGCTGGTCCGAGGCTGTCTCTGCTGGTCTGGGCTGTCTCTTCTGGTCTGGAACTGTCTCTGCTGGTCTGGGGCTGTCTTTGCTGGTCTGGGGCTGTCTCTGCTGGTCTGGGCTGTCTCTGCTGGTCTGGGGCTGTCTCTGCTGGTCTGGGCTGTCTCTAGTGGATTAGGGCTGTCTCTGCTGGTCTGGGCTGTCTCTGGTGGGTTAAGGCTGTCTCTGCTGGTCTGGGCTGTCTCTGGTGGATTAGGGCTGTCTCTGCTGGTCTGCAGCTGTCTCTGCTAGTCTGAGGCTGTCCCTGCTGGTCTGAGGCTGTCTCTGCTGGTCTGGGCTGTCTCTGCTGGTCTGGGCTGTCTCTTCTGGTCTGGAACTGTCTCTGCTGGTCTGGTGCTGTCTCTGCTGGTCTGGGGCTGTCTCTGCTGGTCTGAGGCTGTCTCTGCTGGTCTGAGGTTGTCTCTGCTGGTCTGGGGCTGTCTCTGTTGGATTAGGGCTGTCTCTAGTGGATTAGGTCTGTCTCTGCTGGTCTGGGCTGTCTCTGGTGGATTAGGGCTGTCTCTGCTGGCCTGAACTGTCTCTAGTGGATTAGGGCTGTCTCTGCTGGTCTGCAGCTGTCTCTGCTAGTCTGGGGCTGTCTCTGCTGGTCTGGGGCTGTCTCTGCTGGTCTGGAGCTGTCTCTGCTGGTCTGAGGCTGTCTCTGCTGGTCTGGGCTGTCTCTGGTGGATTAGGGCTGTCTCTGCTGGTCTGCAGCTGTCTCTGCTAGTCTGAGGCTGTCCCTGCTGGTCTGAGCTGTCCCTGCTGTCTCTGTTGGTCTGGGGCTGTCTCTGCTGGTCTGGGGCTGTCCCTGCTGGTCTGGGCTGTCCCTGCTGTCTCTGTTGGTCTGGGGCTGTCTCTGCTGGTCTGGGGCTGTCTCTGCTGGTCTGGGGCTGTCTTTGCTGGTCTGCGGCTGTGTCTGCTGGTCTGGGCTGTCTCTGCTGGTCTGGGGCTGTCTTTGCTGGTCTGGGGCTGTCTCTGCTGTTTTGGGCTATCTCTGGTGGATTAGGGCTGTCTCTGCTGGTCTGGGCTATCTCTGGTGGATTAGGGCTGTCTCTGCTGGTCTGGGCTGTCTCTGTTGGATTAGGGCTGTCTCTGCTGGTCTGGGCTGTCTCTGGTGGATTAGGGCTGTCTCTGCTGGTCTTGGGTTGTCTCTGCTGATCTGAGGCTGTCTCTGCTGATCTGGGCTGTATCTGCTAGTCTGGGGCTTTCTCTGCTGGTCTGAAGCTGTCTCTGCTGGTCTGGAGCTGTCTCTGCTGGTCTGGAGCTGTCTCTGCTGGTCTGAGGCTGTCTCTGCTGGTCTGGGACTGTCTCTGCTGGTCTGAGGCTGTCTCTGCTGGTCTGGGGCTGTCTCTGCTGGTCTGGGTTTGTCTCTGCTGCTCTGTGCTGTCTCTGGTGGATTAGGGCTGTCTCTGCTGGTCTGGGCTGTCTCTGGTGGATTAAGGCTGTCTCTGCTGGTCTGGGCTGTCTCTGGGGGATTAGGGCTGTCTCTGTTGGTCTGGGGCTGTCTCTGCTGATCTGAGGCTGTCTCTGCTGGTCTGTGCTGTATCTGGGTCTTTCTCTGCTGGTCTGAAGCTGTCTCTGGTGGATTAGGGCTGTCTCTGGTGGATTAGGGCTGTCTCTGCTGGTCTGGGCTGTCTCTGGTGGATTAAGGCTGTCTCTGCTGGTCTGGGCTGTCTCTGGTGGATTAGGGCTGTCTCTGCTGGTCTGCAGCTGTCTCTGCTAGTCTGAGGCTGTCTCTGCTGGTCTGGGGCTGTCTCTGCTGGTCTGGGGCTGTCTCTGCTGATCTGGAGCTGTCTCTGCTGGTCTGAGGCTGTCTCTGCTGGTCTGAGGCTGTCTCTGCTGGTCTGTGGCTGTCTCTGCTGATCTGGGGCTGTCTCTGCTGATCTGGGGCTGTCTCTGCTGGTCTGGGGCTGTCTCTGCTGATCTGGAGCTGTCTCTGCTGGTCTGAGGCTGTCTCTGCTGGTCTCAGGCTGTCTCTGCTGGTCTGGAGCTGTCTCTGCTGGTCTGGGGATCTCCCTCTGCTGGATTGGGATGTCTCTCAGAATGTCCTGTCACCGACCACCCGTGCAAACGCTCGCCCCCCCCCCCCCTCTTCATCGGGCTGCCCATTGTAAAATCCTCGAGCCTATTTTCTGTCCCAGTCCGGGTCTGTATAACATAGTTTGTAGGCACTAACTTTCAAACAAACCAATCCAATCAATATAAACTTACTGAGATTTTTTTACCAAAAACATGCAGCAGAATAAATTCTGGAGGTCGAGTGGTTAATTCCGTTTTAAGGGAAGTGGAAAGACAGCAGATCTAGGGCCCTTTTCCATTTGAATGGGCTTGCTCTCTGCTCCAAAAGCATGCCAAAGTAGCTCCCATAACTTTTTATTTTTGGAGACAACACAGATTTTGAGCATTTTTGAGTGTGACAAAGGCCCATTTCTTTTGTGCTTTTGGGATGCCATTAATAATAATGGCACCCAAATACACGTTGCATGTTTTTCTGCATTCCATAACAGTGGACAGAATCACGCAATTCTGTTGCTGATTCTTGAATGCCCAGACGTAAATGGGACATAAGGCAGCATCCAGTGGCGTACCATGGGTTGTCAGTGCCCAGGGCAAGAGGAGCCAATGGTGAAAATAGCTGCACAATATGTGACAGCATTGTCACAGACTAGTTTTAGACACAACAGAGGTTTTTATTTTTCAATACCCTCGATGAAACCGTACGAAAACCTCGTCTCTCGTTCGGGTAAGTTTACCTTTTCCCGGGATCTAGACGACA
>BLSH010359296.1:453255-471268 GCA_018402905.1 Glandirana rugosa
TTTTTTTCCAAAAGGAAATCAAGATGAAATATATGACTTTACACTAACCCACGATAACTCTTTTTTTTGATAAAACACACGAAAAAGAACAGAGAATTAAAGTCACTTAGTCTGGGAATAAAGAGTAAATTTTAAAACAAAAGAATTTTCTTCTTATCGATCTCCGGGTAAACCTATTCTGGTCGAATTTTGCACAGTGTATATCAAGTTTTAAAAGCAAGTTTGGGCTTTAGATAACATTTAAGATTGTCCTTGAGGTACATCAGTAGCTTATCATCTAACTAAGAACACCAGAGGAAGAATTAATGAATTAGGTATTGTGTAGTTGGATCTCCCCGAATTATCCAAATGGGCCTCTAGCTATTCTTCTTTTAAGAAAACAAAATTTTAAATGAGAAATAAGGGTCTGATTCACTGAAATTAAGAGACAAGAAAAAGCACACAAAATAGTTTTTTTTCTCAATAGCACCCAATCACATTTCAGTATATAAAGTAGAACTAAAGGAAAACCTTTTTTTTATTGATGTAGCTATAGTAAGGTAGAGTTAGGACCCTTGTCAAGTTTTTTTGTGCAAACTGCATCTTATTGTGGAGATTTCCCTTCACTTCCTACCCCAGGAAAACAAGCCAAAACAAGTGATACTTTAAAGTGAGGGAATCCTTAGTTGTCACCAGGCTCACCAGAACTATTGTCTTTGTTAAAAGATTTCCCCTCTATTGCTGTTCTGGTGACAACCCAAAGTGTGGTATTCTCTTTCACTTTCACTCTCTTTCACAAAGTGGTAAACAGGACAAATAGAGAAAGTGGATCTCCCTAAGGCTACTTTCACACTGAGGCGGTAGCCGCGGTAAAACCCTGCTAGTTTTAGCGGAGTTTTACCAGTGATAGGGCTCCGCTATGCGGGCGGGAGCGCCGCCCTTTTAACCCCCCACAAGGGGTAAAAAGTGCCGGCGCTCAGCGCTACCGAGGCGGTGTGCAGCCGCTTCGGCAGCGCTTGCCATTCATTTCAATGGCAGGGGCGGTAGAGGAGCGGTATATTACCGCTCCCCTCGCCGCCTCAAAGATGCTGCTTGCAGGACTTTTTGTAACGTCCTGCTAGCGCACCGCCCCAGTGTGAGAGCACTCAGGGCTTTCACATTGGGGTGGATGGGGGGGGGGCTTTTGAGGCGCTTTACAGGCGCTATTTTTAGCTAAATAGCATCTGTAAAACGCTCCAGTGTGAAAGTAGCCTAAGGGTCGGTTCACACTGCTGCGATGCGGGAACCCTGCGAATCCACTGCGGGTTCCCGCATCGCATGTCTCCTGGAGGTGTCAAATTCAGGTACTTACTCTGTTTGCATTCAAAATATGCATTAAACGATGTATTAATGATTGCAAAACTGTATTAATTTGTGTCATTTATATTTTTCATACTTGCTTGGAGCTCAACCTTACGTGTTTGAGAGATTTTCCCACACTTACAGTTCTGGTGACAACAGTTTCACCAGACAGGTAGTTGCGTTGCAGTGAAATGTGAGTTCTGTCAGGCAGCTGGTTGATGTCAAATGGGCTGCCAACGCGTATATTTGTGGCAAAAACTGCCCAACCCTTTTTTTTTTTAAAGGCAGCATTACTGTGCATTGCCAGTTACCCTTAGGTAAACACTGATGCATGTTACAGTAGCACAGTAGTGTGAACGGGCCCTAATAAATTCCGTCATACACTGGCATAGGGAAAACCAATTTGCTTGGATATTTGGCTCCAAGGCTGATCTTCTGATTCATGGCAGGGATTCTAAAATAAAATATTTAATGAGAACCTGTTATATACGAAAATGCTTTCTGGAAAGCACACACCTTTAAAAAAAAAAAATGAATATTCACCTCTCCTGACCCCAGCACAGCTCAGTGCTGCTCTGTTCCTGGATACTGGTCTTCTGAAGACTGCTGAGATACCACCAAATTCCAGAGTGTTGATCTCCTTATTCTTCTCACTGGTTCCCCACTCTGCCACTTCTGTATCCTACAGTGATGTGATATCAGTGGGAGGAAGCAGTGAGAGTTTCAGGGACCACAGAGATTGACACTCCCGGAAATGTCGGCTTCTCAGCAAACTTTGAGGCTGGATTCACACCTGTCTGGTGCGAATTCCTGTCTGCTGCTGGGAAGGGCCGCCGTTCTGCTGCTCCTGTCCGTTCCCACAGCGCAGCAGCTGCAGGGGGAGAGATGGGGAGGGGCCACGAACAGGCGGTGCGGAGTGCATCTCCGTGTTAGATGCACTCCCATTGAACTCAACGGGCATGGAATTCGCACCGCATTGCACAAAAAACGCACACTTTTTTTGTGCAATGCGGAGTGCAAATGCACCGCACATATGTGAACCGGTCACATTGAAAACAGGGACCAGTTTTTTTTAAACAGAGTGAGATTGAGCGGCATGGGTGGCAGGAGAAGTGAGTATTTAGCCTCTTCTTTTGAGGTATTTGTTTTCCTGAAAGCATTTTACTTCATGACAGGGTCTCTTTAAGGACCACATGGTGGCACAGATAGGGCTTGATAGCCAAAAGGTATCCTATAACTCAAAACCTGCATATACTTTACGTAAACTTGATTATAAGCAGATTAGCTATAACCAGTGATGAAAGGGTCTTCTATGGATACTTTTAGGCCTCATGCACACAGGACATTTTTGGAGGTTTTTACAGCAGCTGTTTTTGGCTTCAGACATTTTTTTCTACAGTCAATAAACCCTCCATCATGTTATCCTATGTGTCCATGCACACATAGGCTGTTATCAACATTTTTTGGCTGTGGGTTCTGAGATGAGTTTTTCAGCTGTGAAAACTCAAATGGCTAAAAACGCCGATAAACGCTCAGACATGCTGGTCACCAGTGGTTTTTAACGTTTTTGAACCCATCGAAGGAAAAAAAAAACGATAAAAAATGTTAATGCTCAAAAATGCTACTAGTGCTTTTATAATGTTTTACATCCTGTGTGCACAAGGCCTTAATTATAATGTATGTTATATGGTTGCAAAGACTAAAGGATGCTGTACTTACACATTGCCGGTGTAGTTCAAACAGAATTTTCACCTTATTTGTGCAGTGCTCGTTAAAAGTGTGTCTGATTGCAGTTTGGTTTGCGATAATTGGCTGATGTATATTTTTTTCAATGAAAGAATCCATTCAGAATAATTGCATCCTGAATTATTTAAGTTGGGAGTAGAATATTTGCTACAGATGCCTGCCAGCTGTAGCAAGGTGACATATTACTGCATAGGGTCACATTCCTCTGGGGTCACTATATATGGACCAGTGTTAGTAATTGATGCAATCCAAGCATGGCAGGGGTGAGATAGGCAGAGTATAAGTTGGCTTCAATAACCAGAACTTGCAAGTTTCTAAAGGCTGGATTTATAACTATGCATTTTAGTGCTTTTTGCATTTTGCAGATTTGCACTGCAGAATGTGTTCCATAGGAAACCATGTTAAATGGACTGCAGTGCAAATCTGCAAAATGCAAAAAGCACTAGAAGTGCATAGGTGTGAATCGGGCCTAAATGCTCATTATTACTGAGAGACTTGTTAGCAATGTTCTCATTTGGAAACTGCCATGTGAAATGAGAACTTCAAGGTCAGAACTCAGACAGCATGTTAATGCAAAACTGAACGGCATCATTCACACACGCCATGTGATGTGTTGTCTCGGGCTGTGTTGAATGGGTTGTTTGATTCTGTTTCTAATACCTTGTAATGTCTACAGTGAAGATAAAAACCATGCCTTCACTTCCAATAAAAGGCACATTTACAAGAAAATCATATCATGTCATTGGCATGCTAAAACTGCAGGGCAGGATGTTACAGAATTTAAAAAGTATGGCGAATAGAGAAACAATGATGAATACCATGATTTTTTAAAATTTGCCCCCCCAGGTGTTATAAGTGAGCACTTTTAAATGCATGCAATTGCGATTGGTGCTGAAGGAACTTTGACTTGTCTGATGAAAGGGTTCATTGAGCCAAAGGGTTCAAAACACCCAAGTGTCAGTAAGGTTTTGCATTTCTATGCACTACATTGTGCCCTGATTGTTACCTGTGATAGCTAGCCTCCAACAATGCTACAGGCCTGTCCTCATTTGTTAATGCCCCCAAACCTCTGCTAGGAGAACAAGTAAAGAAAACACAACACAAACCATGCAAATAGTAAATGCACATCTGCACATTATAGTGGCTAAAGGCACACATATATATAGTAAGACTTTGTTGGGCTTATGCTACATTGCTACTTGCATGTAAAATGTTGTCATATGGCATCTATTAGTCTTTGATTCTCACTCACATTCTACGGTCCTGGTTTGATTTTATTTGACTTGCATTCATGAATATTGAGCTTCAGATCCAAAATCCCACCCATGCTCTTGAAACTTCTCCACAAAGCAGTAAGAAGTATTGGCTGATAGAATCCAAGGACAATATAACAAGAACTGAGCTGGACAGCTTGGCAGCCTGCATAAAGCCTAATTGCTTTCCAAAACACTTTGTACTTGGTTATGTCTACAAATTCAGACAGAAGTCCATTGCTGTGGTCATATGTATAATATTGATTGAGGCATTTTACATACTTGGGTAGTAATATAAATCAATATTAAAGGAATGCATGATTTTTGCTTCAGAGATTGCATAGACATCAAAAAATGTTATATCCAGAATTTTTCCCAACATTGTCGAAACGAAAATTGGTAAAACCTACATTTTTATGTTATTTTATATTACTATAAAATAGTCACATGCAGAAAGGCTTACTTTTCATGTTTTCATGTGTGCATAATACAAAGCGCATTTCTGAGTAGTAGTGAATTTTGATATTTAGGGCCGGATCATGCTGGGAATTGCGCAGGAACGCGCTCCTGTGCGATTCCCATTCAGTTCTGTGTGGTGCGATTTCACCCTATTCATTTTGAATGGGCTGAAATTGCACCGTACCAATAGTAGTGCATGCACTACTTTGGAAACTCACTGCAACTGGATCCCATGGTACTTCTGTGCCATGCGATCCGATTTAGGTAAAAGCATTGCCTTTGTAGCATGTGTTTGGAGTGTCATTAGCTTAATATTTACACCCACAGCAGATGGCAGATGCAGTGCGTTTTGACCACGATACAGGAAACAAGTACAGCAGCTGTAAGGAAGGAATGAAGGTTTGGCCATATACATATCAATTTATGATGATTTCAGATGATTTCTGTGAGTCAGCTGAAATTCAATTTGTGGATGGCCCTGCCAACACCACCCAGCTCAACAAACTTTGACTGCGAAATCGAAGGGCCCAGCTGGAAAAAAAGTCAGTTGAACGGTGACTGCAGCCAATCAGGTACATTCATTGTTCTACAGGGTGGGCCATTTATATGGATACGCCTTAATAAAATGGGAATGGTTGGTGATATTAACTTCCTGTTTGTGGCACATTAGTATATGTGAGGGGGGAAACTTTTCAAGATGGGTGGGGACCATGGTGGCCATTTTGAAGTCGGCCATTTTGAATCCAACTTTTGTTTTTTCAATAGGAAGAGGGTCATGTGACACATCAAACTTATTGGGAATTTCACAAGAAAAACAATGGTGTGCTTGGTTTTAACATAACTTTATTCTTTCATGAGTTATTTACAAGTTTCTGACCACTTATAAAATATGTTCAATGTGCTGCCCATTGTGTTGGATTGTCAATGCAACCCTCTTCTCCCACTCTTCTTACCAGGGGTAGGGAACCTGCGGCTCTCCAGCTGTTGTAGAACTACATTTCCCATCATGCTTCTGGGAGTAATTGTATCCATCAGCCTTGCAATGCCTCATGGGAAATGTAGTTCTACAACAGCTGGAGAGCCACAGGTTCCCTACCGCTGCTTCACACACTGATAGCAACACTGCAAGAGAAATGCTAGCACAGGCTTCCAGTATCCGTAGTTTCAGGTGCTGCACATCTCATATCTTTACAGCATATGTTTTTTTTATGGTTTTTATGGTCAGTAAAACCAATACCGGGTGAGCTGCTCCTTCCAGGAGGTACCGCCATTCCTCCAAAGCCGACTTGATGGCCAGCAATTCCCTATCACCGACATCATAGTTTCAGCAAGATGGTGCACCACCACATTATGGATGTCAGGTCCGAGCATTCCTAGATGAACAGTTTCCTGGAAAGTGGATTAGTCATCGTGGGCCAGTTGAATGGCCCCCAAGGTCTCCCGATCTAAACCCCTTAGACTTTTATCTTTGGGGTCATCTGAAGGCAATTGTCTATGCTGTGAAGATACGAGATGTGCAGCACCTGAAACTACGGATACTGGAAGCCTGTGCTAGTATTTCGCCTGCGGTGTTGCTATCAGTGTGTGAAGAGTGGGAGAAGATGGTTGCATTGACAATCCAACACAATGGGCAGCACATTGAACACATTTTATAAGTGGTCAGAAACTTGTAAATAACTCGTGAAAGAATAAAAATACGTTAAAACCAAGCGCACCATTGTTTTTCTTGTGAAATTCCCAATAAGTTTGATGTGTCACATGACCCTCTTCCTATTGAAAAAACAAAAGTTGGATTCAAAATGGCCGACTTCAAAATGGCCACCATGGTCACCACCCATCTTGAAAAGTTTCCCCCCCCCTCACATATACTAATGTGCCACAAACAGGAAGTTAATATCACCAACCATGCCCATTTTATTAAGGTGTATCCATATAAATGGCCCACCCTGTATTATTCTGACAGTCACAGGTACCAGCTTTCAGAATATAATAGCTGACAGTGGGATATTGGTCCATCCACTCTTTTTAGCATGCATGAGGGAATCTATTGATTTTTCTCATTTGGTTTAACGTGGATGGCCAGCTTTAACATAGCCATAGACAGAGCGATTTTTTTTTTTGCTGTAGATAAGGGAATCCCTTCCACTGAGACATTGTGTTCTCTTGGCAGGGGGAGGGGGAAGCCATCCCCAATGAAAGAACACTGTGATTACTAGCCGCTAGCAATAATCTCATGTAAAATCTGACAGGCTGGTTGTGCCCAAGATGATTGATCGATCAACTTGGGCACATTCAGCCTGCCCATCAAATCTGAGCCGGTCTCTGCTGAACTGGCCGAGATTCGAACCACCTATGGCTGGCTTAAGTCTTAGGTGACCTTGCCACTACCTATATACACTTAAGAAGGCTGCCACCCATTCTGGCTATTTTGATACTGTGAAATGCAGCTTACTGGGAAAAACAGTCCATTTGGCAAATAAAAAAGCCTACTTCTAGCATTATGGTTGGCATTGAATATGTAGCAATGGCTGCACCTGATTTTATCACCCATTGCCTTGTCCATTTCCATTGACATGAGCCAACTGTGGATGGTACTGAGGCACACAGCAACACTGCCGCAGTAAATATACTGCTCGCGGTGTGGAAGTGGTTAAAAAAAAAACCATTCTTCTGTTATTTTTTAACTTGAATACACCGGCGCTAAAAACGCCGGTTAACGTCACTATGGCGTTATGGTGTGTTAGTGAGCGTTTTGCCGGCTCAGTGCCAATACATTACAGCCTCGGAACGCGCTGGCTGCGGGTTCTACTTTCAGCTCACTAACGCCGACGCCATCTACAGCTCAAAACCGTTGGCGTTTTTATGGGGCCATTGAATAACATGGAGAGCTACAAAAAACGCTCAAAAACGTGTCTCAAAAAATGCCTAAAGGTATAATGATCATATAATAATAGAACATTGTAAATACATTCCACTGATGAAATGGTAAAGTGTTGTCTTATGTAATAATAAAACAACACGTTTGGATGCTGGGGTGCGTTGGTTTGTAATGACAGATCTAGGACGTTATGACCATCAATGTTGTCTTTATCGAGTCTGTATGTAAGTGGACTTGTCACAAAAGCATACAAAGTTTGCAACAGTTTCAATAGTATAATGTGGTATGAATGACTAGTGTTGTGTAAGTGGTTTTGGATAATAGAGGTTGGTAAGAAGCGGTGTGGCATGATTACATGACTAATTGAAGCTCACTGACAGACGTTCTGTAAGATTTGTTATTTTATGTACCAATAGACCCATACCCGTTTGTTGTACATTCCCTCATACCATGACATAAATGAACCATGCTTTGTGTTTCTTATAGACTATTCCCATTCAATGACTATACTGATGTATTTAACACGTCTTTTATACTGATCACCTGCCTTTTGTTGGCTCGGTATGGAGGCACAGGTGAGGGACGTCCTCCATGTTTGTATATGCATTCAAAGAAAAGCTTTGTACACTAGGTATAATTCATTCGTTTGTTTTTAATCTGTTGTGTGTGTGACTTTTCAAGATCAAAAAGCACCTTTAATATAGAAGAAGCACTTTATATCCTTTATTTAACAAGCTAAATTGAAAGTTCTGCTAATGATTAACCAGGCATAGTAGCTTCAGGATCCGGCTTCAGCTTCCTGACTTGTTCCACTTGTTAGCACTTGCTTTTTTTTAAACCAGGACCATGACGTCACTAACAGTCAGGACAATCTGCTGACTACTACTTTTTAACCTCAGCCAGCGAGCCGGCAAATCCTAGAAACCCAAACTCAGTGTTTTATGACTTGCTATGCGCTTTGTAACTGAGACACTATGCTGTAAAACTGTCTGCAAACAGCATATGCTCTACACGTCTCTTCTTTGGGAGTAAAACAAGGGAGCATTCCATTGAAGCGTTGTTTTTTAAATATTTAGGGTCATAGATGGGCAGATGTCTCACCAAGAATACAGTTGTGCTCATAAGTTTACATGCTCAGGCAGAATTTATGATTTCTTGGCCATTTGTCAGAGAACACAAAAACAAAAACATTTCTTTCACTCTTGGTTAGGCTCCTTTCACACCCAGGCATTGGAAAAAAGCCTGTAAAATGCCATGATTTTAGTGTGCGTTTTTGCTGCGCTTTTTAAGCGTTTGCGTTTCGATCATGTGACCTTTCCCACAGCCTCAGTGCACACTTTATGTGCTTTTCAAGCATTTTTCAAGCGCTTAACCAATATTTTCAATGGACATGGGCATTTTTGAGGCGTTTTTTTGATCACACAAAACAAGCTGAAAAGATGTTGCTTGCAGGACTTTTAGCAACGCCTAGCAAGCGCGACACCTCGGTGTGAAAGCATCCATTGAGATGCATGGGGAGTGTTTTTGATGTGCAAAAACGCCTGAAAAACGCCTTGGTGTGATAGGGGTCTTAGTGTTTGGCTGGAGCCATTTATTATCAATCAACTGTGTTTACTCTTTTTATATCATAATGATAACAGCTGTCTTAATACATGCTACTCAAGTCGTTTCGACTTCCAGGCGACTTCAGAAAAGGTTCCTGTACTACTTCAACGCAACTTCTAGGTGATTTGAGCCCATAGAAATCAATGGAAGTCGCTTCCAAGTCGGATCACCGTCTATAAAGAAGCGACTTTACAGGAAAAAGAAAATAATTTTTTAAGGCTTCTCTGATTGGCCAGAGAAAAGTCGCCTCTGAAGTCGGATCGCCTAGGTGTGAACCGGCCCTTTAAAGTGTTATTAAACCCACAACAGTAAAATCAGTCTGTATATGCAGCATAGCATGCTTGTTATACTCACTGTGGAACTTAAGGGGTTAATCCTCTGCATTGTGTAAAAAGGCTGTTTTATCATGTATGCCATAAATCCTTCCCTCCTGCACTGTCTACCTGGACGAGTCCATATAATACACAGCACGGTGGTAAAGCTGCACATGCTCAGTTTCGTCTCTTATGCTGGATAGAACATTTCCTGTTTCCTGCAGGTCACATGATATTGACATCACACATGTGGGCGTGTATACAGGCTGTAGTGGAAATCTCCTGCTACTTGAACGCACAGCTATGGACAAACTGTGCAGGTTATTGGGAAACCGTGGTATACAGATCATCCCAAAAGGTATATAGTGGCAGTATTTTAATGTGAACAGAAGATTTATAAGCTGTGGGCACATTGGGGGGGGGGGGCAGAGGAACTATTTTCATATTACTGAGTTTAGTAACACTAAATATTTAATTCTCTTTCCTCAGTGACTAAAGGGCCGGATTGACCGTTTTGCACAGATTTTACAACAAACTGAAACATTTCCTTTGGAAACTGTAGATGATCTATGGCCATTAGGGTCAATGGGCAGACAAATCAGCACTAATTTGAAATGTGAATGGCTACCCTTAGAACACATTGGGTTTGATTTGTTAAGGGGGAAGAGACTGTTCACCCAGCAAAGTAAATGTTTAGTTTGAGAAATTGGTGTTCATATTGCAGAAAGAATTTAGTGAATATGTTTAAAGCAGTTGTAAACGCATATTTTCATAAAATAATATACATGTTATACTTACCTGCTTTGTGCAATGGTATTACAAAGAGCGTCCCCGAACCTCCTCTTCTGGGGTCACCCATCTATGCTTTCCGCTCCTCCTCTTCACCAACTGCCCCCATAGCAAGCTGAGTGCTATAGGGCTGTGTGCATTTATAAACACACACAGTGCATCTCAACTCTGCCTCCAGCTTCCTCCTCACAGGATTTGATTGACAGCTGCAGAAGCCAGTGTCTCCCACAGATGCCGCTGTGTACAGGAGGTCCCCTAGTTACAAACATCCGACTTACGAATGACTCCTACATACAAATGGAGGGAGACAACCGGAAATGAGAGGAAATCTACCCCTAGGAAGGGAGATTCACTCCTGTAATAGTTATTATGGGATAAAGGTGTCTCCACTGATGCTTTACCACCAAGGTTTGTTTCTGCAACAACCCAAATTTTTCAAAATCCAATTCTCATTGGGACAGGAAGTGAGGTGAGATCTTCTGAACAGAACATAGACAGCAAAACAAACATTACAGGGGTGTTACCCCTTCCCTATGCTATCCAAAAAACTTAAAAATATTTGTTTTGGCTGAGGCTACACTTAAAAAATGTACCTGTTCCCACTTACAAACAAATTCGACTTATGAACAAACCTACAGTCCCTATCTTGTTTGTAACCCAGGGACCGCCTGTACTGTGGAAAGAGGGAGAGAGCAGCGCTGCTGCAGATGGGCACAGCACTGGATCAGAAGAGCATCCAGGTAAGTATTTTGGGTGGGGAGGAGGGGGGTGGTCCGGCGGTAGCTGATCACAGAAGGCTTTTTATTTTTGTGCAGAGAATGTATTAAGGTAAAAAAATGTATGCCTTTAGAACCATTGAGTGTTCAAAGTAAGGCTTCATGCACACAGGACATTCGATTTTCTACTCTGGACATCCTTTAATTCTGGCAGAAAAAGCTGCTTAAAAAACACACCTAAAGCCAAATAGGACACTTAGGCGCATCAAGTGTTTTAGCCTTAATGGATTCCATTGGCCAGAATATTGATTCATTCTGGATTCCATTGCAATGAATGAACGCTCAAGCCCTAAATGTGTTTAGCGTTTAAGCATGTTTAGATGCGTTTAGGCTCCTCAAGCTTTTTTTCTTCTCAAAAGCTCCTCTCCTGAAAGCGGTGCTAATGGGGGTTTTTTTGCCGCCTTTAAACACTTCTGTTCTAATACTCCTTCAGGCTCCATTCACACTAGAGCCTTTTTTGATGCATTTTGCAGAAATGCAGGGAATTTTTTTAACATGGAACATGTTCACATCAATGCTTTTTTGTGCCTCTGCATTTTTGGAAAGGGTCGGGACTTTTTTTCATGCAAAAAGCAGTGTTTTCATGTAATAGACTTCAGTGGGCAAGCATGAAAAACGCAAGTGCTGCTTTTTTACAGCGTTTTTACCACGATTTGCATTTTAAATCTGCCTAGCAACAACACCCCCCCCCCCCCCAAAAAATTAAATATAAAAAAAGCAAATCGCGGCAAAATCACGGTAAAATCGATGTAAAAAACATGTAAGGCACAGCAAAAAACTGTGAAAAAATGCTGAAAAGCAAAATGCATTGATGTGAATTGAGCCTTAAACACCCATCTGTGCATGGACTCATAGGCTAACACAGAGGTGCTTTTACTGGCTGAAAAAAAAAAACAACGTCAAATGATTGTAAAAGGCATTTTATAAGCCCTGGGTGCATGATGCCTAAACATAGCTTCACCTTGTTTACTAGCATTCACTTTGCAAAGTGAACATAAATTTTACTAGGTGAATGGCAAACCAACTGGTTACGTGTCTAAGTAAAATGTTCCTTTTTGTGGTATTACTTAGCCTAAAGCTGGCCATAGTTGGATTAAAATAGAGATCCTGTTCCCTTAACGCAGATTAGACAGCACAGTGCTTGTGCTGTGTAATCTGCACCCCCTCTAAACTGTAAAAAAAACTCCCTGATCCTGCCACTTCTTGTACTCCCTCTCTGTGCTGGCCACGAAAATCAGGACTGCTGAGCCCTGACCATCGTGGTCAGCGTACATCCCTCTGTCATCCGCAGCCCTGCTCTGTGCTCCTCTCTCCCCCTATCTCCCTGCCTGTCAGCTCCATGTCTGTGTCTCTGTCTCCGCCCCCTCCCCCCCTCGCTGCTATTATGAAAAATAAAAAATTAGAAATAGTCACTGCCAGCCCTCTATTACAGATAAGCATAGCACACTGTATAAGTCTTTTATAAAAACTAGGCATGCAAATATCTTTTTAGAGCGATCCTCAGGCCGGTCACGTGACTCTCGCCCGGTTTCCAGGTTTACTGCAGGAGGAGCTGAGTGGCTATGCGATCTCCCCGGCTGACGTCAGAGGGAGATCTCGGCCCCTCCTGCAGAAGCCATGTATTGGAGCTGTAAAGCGGGCGCGAGTCATGTGACCGGCCTGAAGATCATTCTAAAACGGTATTTACATGCTTCGTTTTTATAAAAGACTTCCAGAGTGTGGTATGCCAGGCTCTAATAGAGGGGCAAACACGTTAATGCATTCTAAGCATTAAGATAAGAAAAAACCTTCTGTGTGTTGCAGCCGCCCCAGCACCCCCTAATTACTTACCTGGGCCCCATCTCTGTCCAGCGATGTCCACAAGTGTCTTAGCTGTCTGGGACTCTCCTCCTGATTGGCTGAGACACAGCAGCTGTGCTATTGGCTCCTGTGGCTGTCAATCAAAGTCAGTTAGCCAATCAGAGGAGGGGGGCGGGTCAGGCTCTGTGTCTGAATGGACACACGGAGCTGTGACTTGGCTCAGGTGTCCCCATAGGAAGCTGCTGGCTGTGGGGGCACTTGACAAGAAGGAGGGGCCAGGCGCAACGAAGAGGGACCTGAGAAGAGGAGGATCCAGGCTGCTCTGTGCAAAACCAACTGCACAGAGGAGGTAAGTATAACATGTTTGTTATTTTAAAAAAAATTACAATCACTTCGATTACGATCAACTTCAGTGCATCCAGCCTATTGCATTTTTGGCATGCAATTACTGCTAGCGGTTATAGCTACTAGCAGTTATCATAGTGTTCTCTGAGCCAGGAAGCCCAACCCCCCGCCGGCAGAACACAATAGTGCCGAGGGAGTGATTCACAGTCAGTGTTGATGGGGGAATCAAGCAATTTTCTTTCCTGCAACTCTGCAATCGAATTATCTATGGTCTGCCTAAGTACCCAGCCCTGCTAAATGCTCATACATTAGCCAGATTACTACAGGTCATTTTAAATCTAATTTGGTGATGCTTAGCCCTTTAAATAGGCAGTCCAGACTGGAAACACCAGTTGCATGATGACTGCGATGATGCATGCACTGTTCTTATCGCAGTGAACTAGAAAAAGTAGGGTGTGCATGTACAGTATATTTTGGGGGGGTTGGACATTAAGTAAATCAGCATGGCTCCGGGAAGTATTTACATGGCAGAGAATAAAAGCAAGGTTTTGCTCCTCTTGATGTCAGTGTCCTGTTATAGGTGAATGTTCCATTGTTGACCCAGCCTACCTAAGAGGTGCACTTTCAAGAGGTGTGTCAGCAAATAAGCAAATTAGAAGAGAGCTGTTTAGGCGCTCTTTGAAGTAAAAGTGCTGGGAAAGCTAAACTGCAGTTTGGTAAACACATTCTATAGAAATGCTGTTAATAAGAATATGTTTAGACAACAATGCCATTGCTGCACCCAGATCCCAAGCAGTGTTGTCAGCCAAGTGCAGGAAGTTAGGAGCTGGCGGTATATCTGGAAGCATCATTCAGCAGATTGTGTACTGGTGGTATTATAAGAAGGCATAACATAAGGGAATGGAAATATATTGGAGAGCCGTGTTGAGTATACCTTGTTATATTTTGCACATACATATACTTTAGGGGAGATATCATTCTATACACAGCATAGTCCCTAGTAAAAATGGGTAGAAATAGAAACTCATGTTTTATATCTTTGTTTAATTATTTATATGAAATCTATAAACCATGGATTATAGGGCATACTCATGAAACTGGTTTATAGAGCATTATGGGTTTTTTTTTGCACAATAACAAAACAGCAGCTTCTTCTTTTGAGATTGCTCCATAAATGCTAAATAGACAAAGGGAATATATAAAAAAAGCATGATGCTTTTTTAAAGATCTTCTCACTCCCCACTTCTACCTTATAATTGCATATATATAACCAGCTGGCCATATGCAATAAAATCCGTTCAATTCCATATCAGACCCTTGGAAAGCTGTTCTGCAGACATATCTATGTTGGGAAAGCACCACATAACAAGTGAAGTACTGTACAAAATTACAGGTGTGAGAAAAAGTTTTTAATCTTACATAATTTTTTGGGTTTTTAACCTAATCCTAAAATGTGAAATAGATCTGTTAAGTTTAATGAGCTTCTGTAAAAATTCAGAAATAAGATGATTGCAGTCACACCATGCACTTTTCACTACTCTGAGTACTGTACATATATTGTACATAATAAAAAAGTTTGTACATTATACTTTTCTTTTTTTTTTTGCTTTGTTGGGTCATTTTTCAGGACCAGCTTTCAGATCTATCTGCTTTTATTGGTTCAAGTAGTATCTTTATGGGCCCATTTATAACAGAGAGTGGATATCACTACTCACTCTCCATTGAAAACCACAAGTAAAAGCCACAGTATACTACAATATACCTGCAATTTATAGTTTATTCATAAAATAAATGCCGTGTGGAGCCTGTGATTTTCTATGGAGATATCTCTGCATTATGCTGCAAAACATGCAGCTCTGTGATTGGAGGACAGGCCAGACCGATCTTTCTTCCTCCAGACTTTTTTTTTTCATTCATTCATTCATTGACCTCATAGTTTAAAAAGAAAAAAGTATAATAAACAGTATTCAAGTGTTTTGTTAACAAGGCTTCAACAAAAAAAGAAAGAAAATCATAACTATAACTATATAAAAATGATTTCTAATGACTTATAATATTATTATTACAACTTACTTATATAACACAGTCAATTTGTGCAGTGCTTTAAGATATATATTGTACATTCACATCAGTCTCTGCCCTCAAGGAGCTTACAATTTCAAGCAAAACTCCTCCCAAAAGGGGAAGGTCTGCTTTAAGTCCTCCTCCCCAATATTTGGCATATTATTTTTTTTTTTTGGGTTACTAAGTTTTGACAGGTACCTGCTCCCCCCTCTGCTGGGATCGCTTTGGCAAGCTGAGCGTAAGTTCTCCTTTCTCGCCGCTGTCTTCTGGGACAGGTCCCAGAAGGCTGTAGGACCATTCACAAAGCGCAACGTGGCACGTAAGTCTGACTTTTGATTTTTTTTTTCCCCCAGACTAGGCTTTCTCTTTAAGGTCCCTAACTCACATTTATACTTACACATACTAGGGCCAATTCAGACATGAGCCATTTAACCTCCCAGGGTGGGAGAAAACCAGAGTACCTGCAGGAAACCCACGCAGGCACAGGGAGAACATGCAAACTGCAGGCAGGTAGTGTCGTGGTTGGGATTTGAACTGATGATGCTAGTGCTGCTAGGTGGGAGTGCTAACCACTTAGCCACTGCGCTACAATGTAAACGGTTATTAAACGGTTATTCTCTACAGATTATCGTTTTAAATAATAATCAGATGATTCAAGTCAATTTTGTGTTGGCCTTTGATGGACAGATATCTCCCTGAGAATGACAGATTGGGAGGCACCTCTGGAACTGGGTCCTGCCATGATACTTGCTCAAATCTTTCAGTGGAACATGTGCAGTACCCGAGATCCTTGATTGTCTTACATTGCATAGGGAGGGATCATGTTCACAAGGAGATTTCCCAATCAAAACGTATTAAGAAAAAATTACAAACTGTCTGAAAAAAATGTTGAAAGCCCCTTCCTTCTCCAAGCGTGTACTGGATATACTTCTTGTTTAGTCTAAGGGAGCAGAAGTATATTGTATTACCTGCCTGATTCCTCTAGCATGCAAGCTTCCTTCCCGCCATAGGACCAGTCCATCCAAAGCCACTCCTCTTCTTTGATTGTATGGCCTCCCCATCACAGTTGTCATCACTTTCAAGGTAAGACCAGTGGTCCAGACCTGTACCTGATGATGTGCAAGGCCCACCCACATTCTAGGCCTGGGAAAAGAGAAGACTGGATAGACAGTTGCCATCGAACTAGAGTGTAAGCTAAGCATTTGTCTCTATTGCACCCCCTAGACAAAACTTTATATACATGGGGTCAATATTTACCTTTGTGACCAGTCTGGAGTTGAGCTTTAAAGCCTGAGGATTAGCATAACAGGCAGGCAACTAGCATTTTCAGCAGGAGGTCAGAATTTGCATCCCATGTATTTCTCTGATGACAGATTGACGTTAAAAAGTCTGTTTACCTTATTCTCCCCTATCTTTCTTGCCCCTCACCCACTGGATTTGTACTCATGGCCCTTTACCATAAATAAACATCTGTACTAGAAGGGCTTTCCAATTACGTACAATTACCTCTGAAGAATCGTGTCTCAGGCTGAATAAGTTGTTTGGGTTTGAAAACTATTTTTTGTCAGTTGAAAACAAATTCATGTGCCCTTCAGAGGACATGTGGTAGTGATTTCATATTCAGCATCCGATGTGAATGGTACTGGCATGCTACAATTATTATATAAGGTATTTATGCTAATGCACACAGGATCGTGCAGTAAAAAGCTAACTATACCCAAAGGAAACATACAATACCTCATTCCCATATGCTTTTCTGAACCTTCACACCGTGCATACTGATCACGACTACCTGTTGCGATCGTGAGATGTATGCACAATGGGGTCGATTTACTAAAGCTGGAGAGTGCAAAATCTGGTGCGGCTGTGCATGGTAGCCAATCAGCTTCTAAACCTCAACTTGTTCAATTAAGCTTTGACAACATAACCTGAAAGCTGATTGGCTTTTATGTAGAGCTGCACCAGATTTTGCACTTTCCAGCTTTAGTAAATCAACCCCTATGTGTTAGTCAAAGGGGTTGATTTACTAAAACTGGAGAGTGCAAAGTCTGGTGCAGCTGTGCATGGTAGCCAACCAGCTTCTAACTTAAGATTGTTCTATTAAGCTGTGACAAAAAAATCTGGAAGCTGATTGGTTCTTATACAAAGCTGCACCAGATTTTGCACTCACCAGCTTTAGTAAATCAACCCCTATGGGTATGATTCACGTTGTCTAGGTGCTTTAGGCAGGTTAGTTTAACCGCTACAGGTCCGCGCTATTGACAAAAGACGTCAACAGCGCGGACCTGAAAATCCGGGGGGACGTCCATGGACGTCCGCCCCTTTACACGCCCCCTGCGCGGGCGGCGGCGGCGGGTCTCGCGCGTCCCCCGCACATTTCCCCGCCTGCAGGTACCTGCAGGGGGGCCTAAAAGTCCAGGCGCGACAACTGCAGAAAACAGTTATCGCGCCTGGACATCGCCAATTTGATTGGACGGATTTCGTGGATCTGTTGCACTTAGTATGGGTATCCCCAACTAAATGATTTCGACCACTCACGTTTTAGACCACGTCGAAACATATTCTTGGTTAGTCGAAGGTCTAAAAAAACAGTGTCGAATTATCTTGTTAGAATTCAATCTTCGACCAACCGATGGTACGTGTCGACGTGGTCTGAAACGTGAG
>BLSH010359296.1:473320-502345 GCA_018402905.1 Glandirana rugosa
GGGGGCAGACAAATTGTTTTTATATTGCTGGGTTTAGTAACACCTTAACTGCTTCCCGACCGCGCGCCGTCTTTTCACGGCGGCAGACGGGGAGCTGGGCGCGAATCGCCGTAAATAAACGGCGATTAGCATTTTGGCCACCAGGGGGCGCGCACCCGCCGCACTCCCGAGGAGTGTGCCCGCGGCTCGGGCGGACCCGATGTCCGCCGGCGAGCCGCGATGATCGGCTACAGGGAAAAGAAGGGGAACCGCCGATGTAAACATGGCGGTTCCCCGCCCTGTCAGTGGGGTATGAGAGATCTACTGATCCCTGTCACTGGGATCATTTAGATCTCTCATGCCCATGTTAGCCCAACCCCCCCACAGTAAGAACACACCCAGGGAACACAGTTAACCCCTAGCTCCCCCTGCAGGTTAACCCCTTCACCGCCAATGACATTTATACAGTAATCAGTGGACATTTAAATTTCTGATCGCTGAATAAATGTCATTGGTCCCAAAAAAGTGTCAAAAATATCCGACATGTCCGCTGCAATATCACAGTACCGCTAAAAATCGCAGATCGCCGCCATTACTAGTAAAAAATAAAAAAAAAATAAAAACCCCAGGAATGAATTCTCATCATCCGTAAACGCGGCCACTTTTGCGCAAACCAATCAATAAACGCAGATTGCGATTTTTTTTATCGCAAATATGAGGAAGAATATAAATCGGCCAAAAACGGTGAAAAAAAATGTTTTTTTATATTTTTTTTTTGGATTTGAATTTTAGCAAAAAGTAAGAAATTTGTTTTTTTTTGCAAAATGGTCGCTCTTCTTTTGTTTATAGCGGCGATCAGAAATGACGCAGAGGCGATCAAATACCACCAAAAGAAAGCTCTATTTGTGGGAAAAAAAGGACGCAAATTTTTTTTGGGTACAATGTCGCACGACCGCGCAATTGTCCGTTAAATCGACGCAGTGCCGAATCGCAAAAAGTGCTCTGGTCCTAAAGCTGCAAAACCTTCCGGGGCTGAAGTGGTTAACCTGACACAGATATAAGCCACAAGACTGCTAGCAGTTTATATTTACTAAGATAATTGCATTTCCATGTTCTGTGTACTGTGGGAGGCCAGATATAGTGAATGCAGGGTCCTGGGTTTAGTAACACTTTAAAGCTCTCGGGCCAATGGGCACACATTGACATCATCAGGTACAATGCAGGACCAGAAGCCCTGCATTGTATCTTAGGATGGTGAGGAATAACCCATATTCCAGAGCAACAGAGAGGAGAGATGAGCTCTGGAATGGGGCCGAAGCAAAGTATAAGGTAAGTGTTACACTTTATTTCTCTACCCCCAGATCTAAAGAGCATTTAAACTTTGCAGTGCGACAGGGACCCAACTCAAGAGTATCTTTAGTGTTTAGAATTCAATGTTTATTTGCAAAATACAGATGTATTTATGTACAGAGTTTTGTGTTTATTATTATTCAGGTAATTGTACAGATAATTGCTGTTTGAATTGTTGGCTGTCCCTTTATAACCTTGAGAGAGAGAGGACAAATGAACCCACCATAGATCCAGGTGGGATATATAAACCTACATTAAGTATCTAAGATAATGTTTGTGTGATTAGAAGGGAGAGTCCAGTTGTGAGTGTAAAAAATAAGGTTTTTTTTATATATAGAACCAGCTGTGTGTCCGCTTAGTGCAATTTCTGATCTTTATAATGAGGGATACTCTGAGTGGACAATGCCACGTATTGACTTTTTTATATAAAAGCCAAGCCATAATTTATATCTTGTTTCTGCCAGGATCCTCCAGCTTTGGGCAAACAAAGCAGCAGCATAAGCTTTATCAATCCATTGTGATTAGGTATTTTTTCATGTATCCTTTAGCAGTAGGGTTCATTATGATTCTCTTTATTACTGTATATTCAATAGATCTATTGAAACATGATATGTTATCATTGTTCTTAAAAAGCTGTCTTAGAAAACTGTGCTTAAAGTTACCATCCATTAAAGGCCATGCACACTGGACGCTATCTGCTCTCTCTCGGCGTCGGGCAGGAGACGCTGCTTAGAAAACGTTCTTTTGCAATGTTTTATAAGCAGCGTTTATCGGCGTTGGTGTTTTTGGGCATTTTTTTTTTCTTCATTAGCTTCCATTGACTGCAATAAACGCCGGACGCCGATAAACAGCCGTTTCCCAGCATTTATGAGCATTTAGTGGCGTTTAGCGTTTTTTGTGGTCAAAAGAATGACTTTTGAACGCCAATTCAAGGCGTTCAGATAACAGCCCAAAAACTCCACTGCTGATAAATGACAATTAACGTCCATGTGTGCATGGACACATAGGATAACATAAAGTGCCGTTTTTGGGCTGTTAAATCACCGTTTATCAGATACAGTGTGCATGGAGCCTTAATGTGGTCAATAGGTAAACATTTTGATTTTTCATGAAAAGGGAGCAGATCTAGTACTGTGAACAAGATAAAATCAGTGTATTTCCCCATCTATACTACACAGAATGGATGAAGGAACCTGCACTGCTGGCTATTGTTCAATCATCACCTACCATTTTCCCCATGGCTTGAATGATTTTTGTATCGGCTTTTGTCGAGCTGGGTTGTGCCAACAGAGCCAACCACAGCTCGAATTTCAGCAGAAATCAGTTGATTTTCAAACCGCGTATGCCGATATCAACAAGAGCTTTTAAAGTAATATTAAAGGCTAATGTTTTGTTTTAAAATAACAAACAGGTGATACTTACCTGCTCTGTGCAATCATTTTGCACAGAGCAGCCCTTATCCTCCACTTCTGGGGTCCCCTTCCTGCACTCTGAGCTCCTGCTTGCTTCTGGGGCACTTGTGCTTGCTTGCTTTCGAACCCTTCTCTGTGTGTCCTTATTACACACAGAGTGGGTCTCAGCGCCGCTCCCTCCTCACTGACTCTGACAGCAGCGTGAGCCAATGGCTCCTGCTGCTGTATCTAAGCCAATGAGGAGTGAAAGAGCCAAGAGAGCTCTCGTGTTCATTGCTGATCGAGATCAGGCTCAGGTATGTATTTAGGGGAGGCCAGGAGGAAGCTACATGCAGAAGGTTTTTTTTAAAGCAAGCCTTCTTCCTTTACAACCACTTTTAGCTTTTTATCTTAAAGAGGTTGTAAACCCTCAAGGTTTTTCACCTTAATGCATTCTGTGCTTTAAACTTCATGCACACAGGACTTTAAAAAAAGTCCAAAAAACGTCAGAAGCTTATCAGGGATGTTTTCAGCTTTTACCAGTGTTATATTAATGCAGTTTTTGCGGTTTTTTTTGCGTTTTTAAAGGGCCACCGTTTTTTGGGGGTTTTTTTTCAATTGGTCTAAAACATCCAAAAACGTTGGGGATCGGCGGTTTTGGGCGTTTTTGAGCTTTTGAACATTTTTACAGCTGAAAAACGTCCAAAAGAACCCTCTGGTCTTGGGTTTTTTTTACAGCTCAAAAACGTCACTGCTAAAAACTGTTGCTAACAGCCTATGTGTGCATGAACACATAGAATAACATAATGGAGGGTTTATTGACTGTAGAAAAAAGGTCTGCAGCTAAAAACAGCTGCTGTAAAACAGTTAAAAAACGTCCTGTGTGCATGAGGCCTTATGGTGAAAAATCTACTGTGATGTAGATGCATAGCACATTATGCTTCTACTGCAGGGGAATGTAGAGGAATTACCCCATCTGGGTTTACTTCCTCTTTAACAGGTTGAATCTCGACCAGTTGCTGCTGAACCGGCCGAGATTTGAACTATGTGTGGCCGGCCTAAGATATCCTAGATCATTTGTATGAGGTTTTTCTGTTTAAACCATTATATCATATAGAAACATTGTCTTGTCATGATGCACGGCATCTGGTCATTACATGGCAAATACTTGATTGATGCGACACAGTTTCCAGTGTTTGCCCTTGGCCGTAATGATCACTAAGTAACATCCCCAGGTTGTTCTCCTTTGATAAACTTTTTCATTTTTTTTAACCATACAGTGTTATAATGGCATAATTATTATAACAATATAATTATTATTATTATTATTATTATACAGGATTTATATAGCGCCGACAGTTTGCGCAGCGCTTTACAATATTAGGGCAGACAGTACAATTACAATACAATTCAATACAGGAGGAATCAGAGGACCCTGCTCGTTAGAGCTTACAATCTAGGAGGGAGGGTTAAATGATACAAAAGGGCAGTAAACTGTGGGGGATGAGCTGATTGAGAAAAATGGAGTGTAGTTATTAGGTGGTGGCAGGATAGGCTTCCCTGAAGAGGAAAGTTTTCAGGGATCGCTTGAAGGTGGATAGATTTGGGGACATTCTGACCGATTGGGGTAGGGAGTTCCAGAGGATGGGAGAGGTTCGGGAGAAGTCTTGGAGGCGAGTATGAGAGGAGGTGATGAGGGAGCTGGAGAGCAGGAGGTCTTAGGAGGAGCAAAGAGGACGGTTAGGTTGGTATTTTGAGACAAGGTTGGTGATGTAGCTGGGAGCAGAGTTGTGGATGGCTTTGTAGCTGATTGTTAGCATTTTAAATTTAATTCGTTGGGCGAGTGGCAGCCAATGGAGGGATTGGCAGAGGGGGGTGGCAGACGTTGAGCGGTTTGTAAGGTGGATGAGTCTGGCAGCGGCATTCATGATGGACTTCAGAGGGGCTAGTCTATTTAAAGGTAGACCAGTGAGGAGGGAGTTGCAGTAGTCGAGACGAGAGATGACCAGGGAGTGAATCAGGAGCTTTGTGGTTTCATTGGTTAGGAAGAGACGTATTTTAGAGATGTTGCAGAGATTGAGACGGCAAGCCTTAGAAAGTGATTGGATGTGGGGCCAAAAGGAGAGTTCAGAGTCCAGGATAACACCAAGCACCCTGACATGTGGGGATGGGTGGATGGTTGTGCCATTGCTCTTGACAGAGAAGTCAGGGGTACTGGAATGTGGGGGAGGAAATATTAGTTCAGTTTTGGACAAGTTGAGTTTAAGAAAGTGGTGGGACATCCAGGCAGATATGTCTGTTAATAAGCTAGTGATACGCGAGGAGACTGATGAGGTGAGTTGGGGGGTGGAGAGGTAGATTTGGGTATCGTCAGCGTAGAAATTATATTGAAATCCGTGGGAGGCTATCAGCCGACCCAGGGAAGAGGTGTATATTGAAAATAAGAGGGGTCCAAGAACGGAACCTTGGGGGACCCCAACAGAGAAGGGAAGAGGAGAGGGGGAGGTAGAATTGTAGGTTACGCTGAAAGTGCGATGGGTAGGACGAGAGCCACTGAAGAGCACAGTCACGAAGACCGAGGGAGTAAAGTTTTTTGAGGAGGAGGGGGTGGTCGACAGTATCAAAGGCAGCCGAAAGATCCAGGAGTAGGAGTATAGAGAAGTGTCCATTGGTTTTTGCAGTTAGTAGGTCATTTGTGAGTTTAAGAAGGGCAGTTTCTGTGGAATGTTGAGGGCAAAATCCAGATTGAAGGGGGTCCAGTAGGTTATTCTTAACAAGGTAGTCACTCAGTTGGTTGTAGACTAGGCGTTCTAGGAGTTTGGAAGAAAAGGGGAGCAAGGAGATAGGGCGCAGATTGATTAGATCGGTAGGGTCCAGGGATGGCTTTTTGAGTATGGGGGTGACTAATGCATGTTTTAGAGCGTTGGGGAAGATGCCAGAAGAGAGGGAGAGATTGAAGATGTGAGTTAGAGAGTGCAGGATAGAGTCAGAGGGTGAGCGTAGTATTTGAGAGGGAATAGGGTTCAGTGGACAGGTGGTTAGGTGGGCATTAGAAAGGAGTTTAGCAACCTCGTTTATAGTAGCAGGTTTGAATAGGGATAGTGTCGATTGTGCTTGTTGACATGGGGTGTCAACTGGGGAGGATGCCTGGAGAGTGGAGATTTCGCCACGGATTGTGTCAATCTTGCTTTTGACGTGGTTAGCAACCTCCTGGGCAGTGAGTGTGTTAGTGGGCGGAAGTGGTGGAGGACGAAGTAGGGAGTTAAAGGTAGAGAAGAGTTGACGGGGACTGGATGAGAAGGTGTTAATAAGAGTGGTAAAATAGGTCTGCTTTGCAGTATGGAGGCGAGAATTGTATTTATGGAGGGCAGTTTTGTATTGGTTGAAGTCTTTGAGGGACTTAGTCTTGTGCCACAGACGCTCAAGGGCGCGGCTACGCTTTTTGAGGTACCTGGTGTCGTTTGTTTGCCAGGGTTGCAGGGGTCGAGGCCTGATTTTGTGTGTGGTGAGGGGAGCAAGCTTGTCCAGGGTGGAGGACAGGGATTTATTGTAGATGGCAGTGGCTTGGTTGGGGCAGGACAGAGGTGAGATTTTTTCATAGAGGTGGTCAGTAGCAGAATAGAGGAGAGAAGTGTTGAGTTGGCGAAGGTTTCTACGGGTAACGGTTAGGCGATTGGAGGGGAAGGTGGTGCAAGACAGGGAGAGAGAGAATCCAATAAGGTGGTGGTCAGAGAGGGGAAAAGGATGTTAGCTCTTTAGCAGAATTCTGCTTCTGACATGATGCAGCCCCACAAGTGGACAACCCTCCCAATCTCCCGGACTATACCACCCACTGTGATTACACATTTCTGGACTCCACCAACCACCGAATGAGTACCTATTGTGGTACATGTATTATACCCTATTATTGTCTTACGGTATATAATATGTTATTTGCGCTTGCAATGTTTCCTCTCTCTAGCTCTTTAGTCAACTGCTACATTTGTCAAATAATTTACAGGCCAACAGCTTCCAAATGCTGGAAAAGATTTCTGTGACCGGTACTATAGATTTTCATGACTCTGAAATTCTTGTTAATGATCGTTGTCTAGCACACACTACCGTAGTTTCCTTTTTACTGCTTAAATCTTTGTTTTGTGCAGAGTATAGCCATTGTAATGTTTCATTAGCATATGTCATACAACCAAAATAAACAAGGAAACTATATAATAGCCAATGACAGAACTCCTTAGGATCAATGTAAAAGAGCGATGACTTCAATGGTTACCCTGAGTGTTTTCCTGATATCTTTTGTTAGCACCAGGCAATCTAATGGATAAATATAGGGAACCAAAATTGTGATTCTGCTAATCCTGCCACCACATTTTATATACTTTTCCACTATTGTCATATATAAAAATCAAATTTAATATATCAGACCTTATTATTTTTCTTGAACACCAATGAATCTTGTTGTCAGGCCAATTATGAACTGACCATACTAAGTAGTTTCTTTGAACACTAGCACAGGGAACTGTTTGCTGTAAAATATACAGGGGACCTTGAAAATGTGCACACCTTCTGTCGGTGTGATCAGAATACCTTTATTTTTATTTTATGTTTTAAGTGTTACTGCAAGAGATTGTAAACCTGCTTTGAATAAAGGCCTCATTTTATGTTTTTTTTTGTTGTGACACACCCGGCCTTGAAACACAGTTTTGCCGACCATGTGGCAAATTAAATTCCCATTCATCTCTGCCCTCTGCCCACCCAGACTTCCTAATGACTAAGAGTTATATTTTTAACTACTAGCAGTTACTGTTGCCAGACAGACATAAATTGTTTTTCCTTTATAATGGGGCGGCACGCTAATATTAAATTTCTGCCTTTAGCAATTTTAAGTTTCTGCTTTTCAGAGCATGCTCTCTAATTTACTAGCTTTTGTGATGTTAATGATAAAAATGAGCTGCGTGAATTGGAGATTTTTTTTTTGGTTTGTTCTTTACAACTGCTGAACCACTTTTCATAAACTATGGACATGATCTGAGATACCTTCAGCCATTTTTAACTTGCCTTTTCCACTTTGTAGTCTATAAAGCCTGAGTAGCGGGTGGCTTAGGCTATGAAAATGGGAAATGTGATTTAAGGTCATAGATAAGAGTGATTGCCTTTTTCAGCAATTATTACATTTCTGTGTATGTAAATGATTTTCACAAATAATTTTCTCATCTGATGCATAAATAATCACTTTGATAAGTTGTATTGAAAAGGGAAGAAAACAACAGGGAATTTTAAAGATTTTAGAATTTAAGAATTTACTGAGCTTTTTAAGTTTAGCTTTTTATTTGTTTGGCCTGTATAGTCAGCTTTAAGAATGCTAGCATATAGGGGAAAAGTCTTTGATCAGCAGACACGGTTCATAAGACATAATAAACCAGGAGCATTATAGATGTTTCTCATCAGTGAAGAAAGCAAAGAGTCATTGGCAATGACTAAGCAGGCAACAGCTTAATCCACAGAAACACACATGGAAACTTTAATACACCTGTGTATATATTTGCAGTCTATAGGCTAAATTCACAAGGCTAAAAGACCAGGATAAGGATCCTTATTTTTCAAAAAAATTAAATTTACTTTTGGAGATTTGAAAATAACAGTCACATGACTAAAAATAAAGATCCTTGGGTTAAAAAGGTTGTAAAGGCTAAATTTTTTTTTACCCTAATGCATTCTATGCATTAAGGTGAAAAACCTTCTGTGCCAGAGGATGCCCCCTCACCCCCCTAAGCCTGCGTTCACACAGGGGCGATCCGACTTCGGCGCAACTTTGCGAGGCGATTTTTAACGCGACTTCCGAGCGGCTTACAATGTGACTCCATGCCAGGCGACTTTGCCTGTGGCCAATCAAAGAAGGGAGGGAGGGTGTTGCCTTCAAAAATTATTGTCTTTTAAAAGTTGCTTTAATATAGATGGGGATCTGACTTGGAGGCTACTTCCATTGAATTCTGTGGGCACAAGTCAGATAGAAGTCACCTTGAAGTCATACAGGAACCTTTTTTGAAGTCGGAGCGATTTCAGTAGCGTGCATTAAGACGGCTCCCATTCATTTCAATGGGATTTAAGATGTCAAGCTACTTGGGGCAACTTTAGGTGACACAAGTCAGAGCGCATGTCGTCCCTGTGTGAACAGGCTCTTATATTTTTCCTGTTTATCCAGTGATGTGCATGAGAGCAGCGTCTCTCTCCGCTCTCTCCCTTGCCACTGGGCAGATTGATGGCAGTGGGAGCCATTGGCTCCCACTGCTGTCGATCAAATTCTGTGATGAGGGGGCAGGGCCGAGCTTTGGCTCAGGAGCACGTCTGCACAAGTGCCCCCATAGAAAGTGTCTTTCTATGGGAGCATCCCCTGAAGAGGACAAGCCAGGAGCGCTGGTGGGGAACCTGGAAAGAGGAGGATTGGGGCTGCTCTGCAATACCACAGAGCATCTAAGTATTATATGGTTATTATTTTAATATGCAAAAAAATTTGAGGTTTAATATCATTTTAATGCCTCATGAATTGATCCATGTGCACAGAGACTCATAGCACATCAGCTAAATCACGGACAGCACAACTTTCGTCTGGCAACACTTGGATTCTCAGTTTGAATCCCAACCACAGCACTACCTGCACTGAGTTTGCATGTTCTTCATATGCCTGCATGGGTTTCCTCTAAAGCCTCATACACACGGGACGACGATCGCATGTACGACCGTGTTGAATCGTATGTTGCATAATGTAAATGGCATACTGACATGCACCCGATGGTCGTACATACAACTTGCGGCCGCCCGAACGTGATGACGCGAACGAGCGTATAAAGAGGAAGTAGCGTCACCCTTTGGGCTCCTTCATCTAATTTCGTGTTAGTTGAAGTGGACTTGGCGCATGCGTGTTTAGCACAATACAACTTGTTGTACCCAACTGCTCTACACACGATAAAACGATCGTATGAGAGCTTGTTGGTACGACCAAGTTTTGTAGTCTGCACATACAACTACCATGCACGACCGATTCCGCATGCAACGGTCGTGAGTATGACGTGTTGAATGCGATCGTCGTCCTGTGTGTACGAGGCATTATACTCCAAAGACTTGCTGGTATGTTAATTGGCTCCTGTCTAAATTGGCCCTAGTATGTGTATGTATGAATGTAAGTTAAGCTTAGTACACAGTGCTAGTTTAGGGGGACAGCCCCCTGCCAGAACACTCCAGCCATTGGTTAAAAGCCCTGACCGGGAGCCGGTCGGCAGACCATGAATGTAAGTTAAGCTTAGTACACAGTGCTAGTTTAGGGGGACAGCCCCCTGCCAGAACACTCCAGCCATTGGTTAAAAGCCGTGACCGGGAGCCGGTCGGCAGACCTCTTTCGGTCATGCCCCTTCGACAGAAGCCTGCCAAATAGCCAACTTCTGTCTGACCAGCTGCAGTACACGCGGGCCGAAAGTCGGATGATTTCTATTGAACCGGCTGATTTGCCGCCTGACATTTGGCCCCTGTATACAGGGCTTTAGGGACCTTAGATTGTGAATGTACAATATATATGTATGGTACTATATAAGTACATGTAATAAATAAAATATCTAAAATACATTAAAAAGACTGTATTTGCCCTTTAGATAGCCTTTAATTTAGTTTGTCATGCAGTATATGAATTTCTGAATGCTAATACTGTTCACCTATAAATTCTTCTTTTCAACAGGTGTTGTACCATAGCTATTCCCAGAGATATGATTCATATCAGACAAGTTATCTCGCAACATTTCTCAATCATTTTTCTTTTTTCTGACTACCTTCTGCTCATCTCTGTCATCAACTAGTTTTATCATGTACCCTGCCTGAAACATTCAGTGGTGTGCATTCTGTCTGTAATTAGACTTTGTATGCTTTGTTCATTGGTACTTGATGGGTGTTTTCACCAGGCAGTCTTCTTGCTCTTTTGACATGTGACACAACGATTAGTAATGAATGACTTGTAGGCAAGTGCAAATCATTTTAGCCTCAGGTAGCTGATGGTTCTCTTTCCTAAGTAGTAGTTTAATCAGTCATCCTATGTGAAGGGCGTGGTGTGACTTTGATTTGTGCTAGTGACTTGCGCAATCAGATATCAGATATATATTTAAATGACTCTGTAGGTGTCATCAATTTCTGAAAAGCTTCAGGAAACATAAGAAAGGTTACTTTTGTGTGAAGGATCTGCTATGTTATGTGCAGATATTTGTTTACATTTGTAGCCATTTATAAAATCATTCAGCATTACCCATGTTGGATTCTGTCTGATTGAACATTAGTAGGTTATCTATATTGGCTGTTGATGGTAAAATTATCATTATTTCCACCTATTCCTATATTTTTTTCATTAGGTGAGATTTTCATCCCAACAGTTATTGAAGGTGTACAGACATTCTTTCTATTTTTGCCCTTTTTAGTTAGACATGCTCTGATTGCACATGCATTTCTACGTAGGTCTTTCCTCTGAAATTGAGGCTAGGGATGTCTTGTCTCATGGAGATCTATTCCCTGATTTTCCCCTTTTTTTTATACATTCATAAAATGGCTATGAATATTTAAAGCGGAACTTCACTCAAAAGGGGAAGTTGCACTTGCTTGCATCCTCCCCCTTCACTGTCACATTTAGCACTTTTTGGGGGTGGGAGCGGGTACCTGGTTCTGACAGGTACCCACTCCCACTTCCGGTCAGATGCGCCGCAGTGATCTGAGCTGAAAGTTTGGCCCCCTTCCTTCCCCAGCAGCCTTCTGGGACTCATCACAGGTCCCAGAAGACCATTCCCAAAGTGTAGCGTGCTTTGCGCAAAGCTTCACTACCAGTCTCTCATACTTAAGATGCAGCGCCTGCACCCAAAGCCATTCGAAGAATTGGCTCAGGTGAGGTCATCACTGGATCCCTGGGCAGCTAAGCGTCCTTATATTAAAAGAAGTATAGTATTTTTAGCTGCTGATTTTTAATTTTTTTTAGGGAGTTTGGAGCTCCCTGGAGCACCTGTTTTATATCTTTAAACATGCTACAAGTACATACATTTAACTTTCAACCTGCTAAAAATCTGGTGTAAACAATAACCAGCCCTGCCTGCTGGACTACAGAACTCTATAACTCTATAAATCCTGACAGTCCCACTCCACATGCATACATCGATTTATTTCCCAGCAAAACAACGCTACTCTGTGCTCATGCACTGTGTAAAAGGAAAGGGCTCTTGGGAGGTATAGTCCAGCAGCTACCCCTAAAACTTTACATGCCTGGCAGTGATGCCACAGAAAGTAATATAAGCTGTTTTTTTTTTTTTTATAAAAATATATAGGAACAAGATAAAAGAAATAAAATGCCTGGGCATGCTTCAGATGGGGAGAGGGAGGTTTGGAGGCTCAGTATTCCTTCACATATACTTTACATACATGGATTTGCAGCGTTCATCTGCAACATGTGGTCATGCAGGTCTGAGCAGTACTGTAGACATGATTTCAGAGTGTCAGAGGCTGATTTTGCTGGTACACCTGTAATCTTGAAAAAGTAAATTTCAGAACCACCATTCCTAAAAAAAAAAAAAAAAAATCAGGATAACACAGATTGGCAACATATATATTTTAGTGGAAGACTGACAGTGATCATTTTTCATTAGCAGGAATAAGAATTGTGTGTCACTGTGTGTTTTCTGAGTTTCAGTTTGCTTAGACTTTGTACTTTCTTTTCCCGTGTGTGAATATTTTACATATGACTAAGCATTGGCTTATGGCGCTGCTGCTGCTTTGATATTATCTTTTACCTGGTAACCTTTGTACCTAGGTTACAGCCTGTTAGTCACTTCCCTCTATGGCATTGGTTGGGTTTCTTGTTTGTGGGAGGCACCTGAGCCATGTACTTTTTTCAAACATTTCAAATTTTTAACCGCCTTTATTGATTGTAAAGTACACCTGACCTGCCTTTCCAACCGTCATTCAGCTTCATGCAAAATTATTCAATAAATGCTTCATAAAAAAGGAATTAAAGTAATAGAAAAGTTCTATTCTTTTTTTTTACTTCCTGCTGTATACAATGGCATTTCATAGAGCGGGCCTGAACTTCCTCTTCTGGGGTCCCCCGCCTGTGCTGCTGACTCCTCCTCTTCTCCGGGTGCCCCTGTAGCAAACTGATTAGTGTGATGGCACTTGTGCGGGCTTAATCCCTAACTGTACTGCCTGTATCCATAGTAACACACAGCATGACCCTGCCCTCCACACTCTCGTCACAGAATTTGACTGATAGCAGCAGGAGCCAGTGGCGCTTATTGAGCATTAATTCTCGATGACCAGAATAAATAATTATTCTGACCAATTAAATGAATTAACGCCCAAGTGATTGATGTGCCTAAATGTGTCACACCAGTTTACAAGTGGCAAGCAGTTTTTACGCCAAAACTCTGCTGCCAGGAGTTTAGGAGAGCTATCAAATTTTCCAGTGTGCATGAGGCCTAAGTGTGGAATTCATCAGAATAACAATATTAGTACCATACATGTTTTAAGTGCTAGTCTGTAGGGATATATAAAAATGGATATATGAACATTATAATACACCTTTTGTCTGAATTCTACTCTTTGTTTTTTGGGTAAATCAAGATCACTTGTAAGGCCGGCCATAGACGGAGCGTTTTTCTTTCCTGCAAATGGGTTGCAGGAAATAAAATCGCATGATTCCCCCCATCAATGCAGTCATTGTTGATGGGGGAATCCCTCCCACAGAGCCATTGTGTTCTCTCAGAGGGGGGGCTGTCCCCGCCGGGAGAACGCAGCGATTAATGCTAGCGGCTATACCAGCCACTAGCAATAATCTTATGTAAAATCCAACAGGCTGGTAATACCCAAGTTGATTAATCGATCAACTCAGGTACATTCAGCCTGCCCATACATGGTTATATCCGTGTATGGCTGGCTGTAGTCTTTGTTGTTATTTGGAGAGCTGTAGCTGTGGCGTTTATTTGGTTAATTTGTTTTCAGAATTCTTTTCTATTTCATTTTACACACAGGTACATTTATTTCTTTGATTACCAGTGTCAGTTTTTTCTGCAGGGTCTATGACCAGAAAGGGATGGAGGATGGAACAAAGGTCATACTTCCTTCCTGTCTTCCAGTCCACTGAACTGCTCACCAGTAGTGTTCACCTTTATACACACCATTGAACTCATCAGGATAGCTCAGACTTGATTTGTGTGTGTATTCACTCTTCAAACAAACGCCTGCCATAAATTCTCTTATTTAGCAGAATTCACTAGTAGTAGTAAGCATTGGTTAAAATAGTTTGAAAATAGTAGCTCAATACTGTCCCCCATGTAAATTACGTGTAAGCTGTATATTTTTTATTTTTATTCTGGTGTTTTAGTTCTGGAAAACTTGCATAAGTCATGTTGTAACTGAGTATGTTTACATGTATTGGTCCTCTCTATGTGTAATTCTGACTTTGTAAATAATAAATTATTGTTTGTGGTGGCTTCCTGCAGTGAGCAGAAGCTGCCGTGTAAGGCTCCTTTCACCGTGGGCATGGCCGTTTTGAAGGACTCCTCTTGTTCAATGGGAATCGATCTGTTGATCCCCACTGAGCAGGTGGATGATAAGTCTGTCTTCGCTCACTGCGCTGAGATGGACCTGTCAAAGCCCCGCTTTCCTCTATGGGGAGATCGGATGAAAATGGACCGCCTGGCCGTTGTCATCCAAACCGCCAGACGGATGGAAAATAGGACCTCCATCCGTCTGGATTTGGCGGACCTGACATCCATCGCTCCAGAGATGAATGGAGTGTCCGATCAGGTCCGCCTGAAAAACTGACAGGCAGGCCTGATCGACAGCATGTGTGAAAGGAAGGGGCCTAAGGCTGACCATAGATAACTATTTTTTTTCAAGTAACCAGTGGGCTGATCGAAAAAACAAAACAAAAAACAAACAGATTCCACCCTCTACATAAGGAATCCTTCCTTCTGTGCCATTGTATCCTGACAGCGGGGCATCTCCGCTGTCAGAATACACAGATCAGCCTCTGATCGACAGAAGTTTTACAAAATTCCTGTTCAACATAAGTCAATAGGTAAATTATTATTATTATCATTATTATTATAATACAGGATTTATATAGCACCAACAGTTTGCGCAGCGCTTTACAATAAAGAAGGGACACAGTACAATTACAGGACAGTTCAATACAGAAGGAATAGGAGGGTCCTGCTCGTGGAGCTTACAATCTAAAGGGAGGGGGAGGTGGTACAAAAGGTAATGGCTGCAGGGGATGATCTGATAGAGGTGACTCAAGCACAGTTCTTAGGTGGAGGTGGGGTAGGCTTCCCTGAATAATTACATTTTCAATCATCGCCTCAAGGCGGACAGGGTAGGGGCTTACCGGACATTCTGGGGCAGGGAGTTCCAGAGGATGGGAGAGGCTCTGCAGAAGTCCTGTAGGCAAGCATGGGAGAAGGTAACAAGGGACCTAAAGAGCAGGAGGTCCTGGGAGGAGCGGAGAGGATGATTTGGGCAATATCTGCAGATGAGATTGGTGATGTAGCTGGGGCAACGTTGTAAATTAACTTCTGTTGAGCGTGAACAGCCATACATGTCCCTGCTAAACCGGCCATATTTTGATCCATCTATGGCCAGCTTTAGGGCTAGTTACTACCACTTGAGATGAGTGGTATTGTTCTGCAGAGATCAATGCCAGAGCAAATAGAAGGCAATTATTTTCTATGTGTACTGCACATTGCACCTCACCTCACCCCATGTCAATGCTGGTCACCATAGCTCAGCTGCAGTGCATAAAAGTGAATGTAATTTCAATAAAGTTAAAATGGAAAAGGTAAACAGTGGCTTGCGTTGTAACAGCCAAAGACACCGCCCCTTATGACCACTACACAGTGGACGCCAGCCCACCCATTTTAGTGTGCTGACCGGTGGGACAGAGCTCTAAGTCACACTGGGTGATGCAAGCTGCAGAGCAGGGTTTACTATAAAACTTTTCCTGTCTGGATATAAAGTAACGTCAGCTGAACAGCAGCATTTGTTGTCCTTAAAGAACATTCTCCAGTAAGCGTAGGATAAGCCATCTATTTCTTTCATCTCTTTATGGAAAACATGTCTTTGCTTTATGTAAAGAATAAATAAGGAATTTCCATGTGCCGCAGGATTTAAGTACCATAAATGAAGAAGGAAAGCACTTGCAGCTGTTAAACTAAAATATAGCATCACTCTAATGTCAATTTACTTGGCTGGTAGGATCTGTAGTACTTGTTAATCAAGTTCTCTCTTCAAACACTCTTCCCAAATGCTTTACAAATAGCCTATGAGCTTTTATTAGAGAGTGGCAGTTTTACCTGAGGCTTTTCTAACCAAGCAAAGCAAAGTTTTCTGAAGTCTTGATGATTGCCCTAATGCTGCAGTTGTTGTCTTACATGAGGCCTCTGTCACCCCATCCCACCTGCAGTTCTGCTACAACTAAAGGTCCAGACACCTGCATGAGATAGTTTAGGTGTTTCTGTTTGTGCTATCCCCACTATGTTTCATAGGAATAGAATACCAGTGCTTAAAGAGATCCCGGCCATTTATTTCAACAACAGACTTCCCGTAGGATGATTTGTGCATTTAGCGTATTTTAGAGCTGTCATTTTCCTGTAAAAACCTCCCCTGTGTTGACATCTAAAAGACATGAGACTGCTGCTAGACATCTGTATCTTGTATGTGATATCAGCAGCCCCAGCAAACTCATAGCTGTCACTCAAATGACTCCCTATAGCAGGGATATGCAATTAGCGGACCTCCAGCTGTTGCAAAACTACAAGTCCCATCATGCCTCTGCCTCTGGGTGTCATTGTTGTGGCTGTCAGAGTCTTGCTATGCCTCATGGGAGTTGTAGTTCTGCAACAGCTGGGGGTCCGCTAATTGCATATCCCTGTCCTATAGCATTGCCCTTAACTCCTCCCCCAGCAGCTTCATAAAAGGTTATATAGAGAGGTGAGGGGAGGAGCAAAGAAGCTGGGCCAGCACAGAGAGTAATTAGACACTCCCAGAAGTAGAGGGGGCTTTAACCTGGAGAGGTAGAACTGCGCTAAGGAATTGACTCTTGCTGAAAGTTCAAGGGCACATTGAAAATTAATTGTTTAAGGGAAAGAAAAACTGCAAGCAAGCATTTAAAATACTTGATTATTTTATGCTTTCACCTGCAATTTTATATATTTGTGGCAGGGTCTCATGAAACTGCAAGTCCTTGATGGTTTTTAGGATGTTATTTTTGTAGGTACATGTCTTTCTTAAGGGCCAGTTCACACCATGAATCACAGAGGAACGCTCTGTGCACTGCTGTGCTATTCAAATGTGATTTGCGTGCAGTGCAATTTCAGCCCATTCATTTGAATCACTCACCAAAATGAGTGCATGCCCTACTTTATAAAACATACAGGAACCAAATCACATGTTAATGCTGTGCAATGCAATCCATCACACTGTGTTTGTGATCTGCGTTTGCAGTGCCATTAAGTTTACATTGATACCCACTGCAGATCGCAACTACAGTGCATTTTGAATGCAGCGCGGGAAGCGTGTAGGGAGCGTGGGTTTCTTGCGTTAAGTTCTGCTGTGAACTGGCCCTAAAACTCATGTGTTAAATGTTTGGTTTTTTTTCCCCTTTTTATCAGTTATATAATCAGGTTGTCGATATTATCATGTCTGAACATTAAGGGCTTTAACAGATATCATTGGAACTCTTCACATTTACAGTAAATATATCAGATGCCAGTGGACCAAAGGCTGAAAAAAACAAGCTTTTTAACACTGGGCACACAGTACTGCTGTGCCTGCTTATGCCACTCAGTTTTTTTGGTGTATTTTGCAACTCTGCTTGCATATTCAAGTGTAACTAAAGGCAGAACTTGTGCGAGAGGGAATAGAACACCTGTCAGGTTTTATTGCTGTCTGTGCTCACCCCATTATTATTGAAAGAAAGTACAAACATTTGGGTTGACCCCAAAACAGTATTAAAGGGGAAATCTCCTAAGGGGACACTTATTCTGGTGACACCCTGGGATTCCTTCACTTTGGAGGGATTTCTTCTTACTTCCTGTTTCGACTGTGTGACAGGAAGTGAAGGGAAATCTCCCCATCGGGACACAGATGGCAAAAACAGATAAGGGTTATAACCCTCCCTTACTCTATCCAAAATGAAAAGTTTTACCTTTAATTACACTTTATTTTATAGATGTTTAGTTGGCTGGAATCTCTGTGCCATGAAATCCTGTATGCATCTGACATGGATATGCATAGGACAGATCATTGATACACAAAAAAAAATGGTTATTATTATTGTACAGGATTTTTTTGTCTCCAATGATTTCATATACTGTGTATTTGTTTAAAACAAATGGTAGGTCTTGTAAGTAAGGCCACACTGCTGCTGGTAAACGGACGTTTGAGGCATTTGGGCATTTTTTTTCAGCTACCCCTGAACTTTCCTCTGTTATCTTGTCAGTACATGTACACAGAGTCGTTTAAGGTCGTTTCCAGGTAGTAGAGTTTAAAAATTGTTTTTGGAACGCAAAAAAATGGGTTCAGACGCCAGTTCAGAGGCATTTGAAATGCCAAACAGTTTGTAAACGCGCCTAAATGCGGTAACTCGCATCTAGAACCATTTCGTTTACAGGCATTTCCATTCTAAAAAAAAAATATATATATTTTTTTAAAAACGCTCCTAGACACAAACGCTGCCAAACACGGCTAAATGCAACATGCAAAACGGCCGTTTTAGACGCCAGATTCTAGCTGTCAAAAAAAAACGTTCAGGGGAGGTTGATGTAGCGTCTCGTGTAAATGGAGCCTAATGCTATAATGCTATTTGAAATACCATTTCAAGATGTTTATGTCAATGAATATTCAAAATCAATGTCAATCAACATAGTAGAATGTTGTTTCATTACCACTAGCTAAGTTAATCAAATAAAGCCCAAGATTCCAAGAAAGACAAATAATTAAGTGTTGTCTTTTAATTATACGTGTGATTTACCTGATCACATCTGGGCAGATTATATTACAACAGTGACCTGAAAACAAAAAAGGCTTCAGTCACTATGTTTATCTAACAAATCTCAAATTACCAGTTGAACTTTACTCCTGACTTGGTTTGGGAGGACCACAGAGGTAAACTGAAGACCACACTGATATCTTCATTTTTACTTAGTTATTACCCCTTGTTAAAGTCTGTAAAACTGCCAGATGCCATCCTGTTTTATATAAAGTAATCTAAATCTGAATATCTATCTACTGTGTGTGTATATGTGTATATATATATATATATATATATATATCGACTGTGTGTGTGTATATATATATATTGTCGTGGCCCTATGACCAAGACGTATATGGATCACATAAACACGAGACAAGACTTACAACATAACATAGACCTTAGGTGTGCCTTGGTGGTCTGGTCGGTATGCCATGAAAAGGGGGCATAGCCAAGATAAGTGCTGGATGATTGTGGAGAGAAAAGTGCGAGAAGTGCCCTAAAAGGGGAATAGGAGGGAGGGCATCAACAAAGACCACAGGTGAGTGGCCTGCTTAAATACCCTCCGGGCTCCTCCCATAAATTCAGGCCCCCATATTGGCCTTCTAATATATATATTATACACTGTATATTTACAGTATATCAGCCAGTAGTATTTTAGTTATGTGGTATATTTATCAGGATTATTTGAGGCCACACATAATTTGCCTCGTTGTATTGCCAGCATGGTAGCACATACATTTATTTATCAGTTTCTAGAAATGTGCTGCATCATATTTTTCTTACGTTTACTATCTTTATTTGGCTTGAAAGGGAAAAGGCAAGTGGCATACATAATTCATAGGAAACCTGATTATATGATTTTTTTTAAGTATGTCAAAATTGTCAATCGGAAGCTTTTTCTTAGAGTTCTTAATTATGCTTTTGCTCTTTTGTAATGAGACTACTGTATCTGTATAGTACACATTCGTTTTATCTTTTCCTTGTTTTGAGTAGTCTTCCCTACTACAATGCACAAATGTTTTTATTCAAATATACGCCATGCAGTAGAAGTTGAGCCGCCTATCAGCTGTCACCTGCAGCTTCCACTTTACTGGGAAGCTTATCAGCACTTTGTCACACCTGGCTTCTGGGCTGCTGGACTGTCACAGCTTGTGTGCTTGAAGTATGCTTTTGTCAATGTTATGAATCAGATTACAGGGTAATAAAAAAACCTCAGCAGTACACTGCATCCAAGTATTTTCAAACCATGGTCATATTTTCATCCCTGGATAAGAGGTCTTGTTCCATAGAAAATAATGAAACGGAGTCATATGTAGCCTGCATTGTAATACCTGGAGTCATCTGAACAGGGTGCAGTAATTGAAAGAAATGTTTTACAGTGAAATATTCTAAAACACAATCATCTGCAATCTTCCAAATAGTACATTTAATATGGAGCTTCTTGACTATTTTTATCAGATAATTTCTTGCAGAAATGATTGTTAAACAAATCAAAACATATGGGCCCTCCATCTTTAAGTATTTGCAGTGTCCACAAGCATACCAATTACTGAGCAGGTTAAAGTGGTAATAAACCCAAAAACAAAAATTATTTGCAATTTACCAAGTCTTGTAGTGACTACATGTTTCCCTTTATTTCACATTATTTCAGTATTTGTAGCTGCTGCATTTTCATTTTTTTGGAGAGAGAGATTAGAACACCTCTCATTTTTTATTGTGGTCTGTGCCCCCATTAAGGAGATTCACCCTCTCTGTTTGTCCCGTATACCATTGTCAATGGAAGTGAAGCCCTGCCCCACCCTCCTGCTCCCTCCTCGCTGGCAGTGATTGACACTAGCAGGAGGCAATGGCTCTGGCTGTTGTGTCTGAACCATTGAGGGCAGAGAGAGTTGCTGTTCTTGTGCACATCTCTGGATCGAAATCAGGGTAGAAGGAGGTTTTGTTACCTTAAAGCTGAACTCCATCTTTTGACTTACTTTACATAGTTTGTTTGAGCCAGCTTGGCCCTCACCAACTTGTGAGGCTGCTGGATGTGTGGTATAAACTGTATGTAGCTGTGGCTACATACATACAGCATACCATACTGTGTTCCAGGTTCGAGCCAAGACTTCCAATCTCATACTAGGAATAGGGTCTAGATTGTGACATCATCAGCCTGACTCAGCTAATCAGAGGAAGCTTTGTATTCATTGATAGAATACATTACTTTTTCTGAATGGCTGAATGCCGCTTTGATACACTCTACTGTGTTTCAGGTATGAGACTGGAAGTCTCATCTCAAACCTGGAACACAGTATGGTATGCTGTATGTATGTAGCTGCAACTACATACAGTTTATAACGCACATCCAGGGGCCTCACATGTTAGTGGGTGACATAGTTCATTTGGGTTAACAAACTATGTAAAGTATGTCAAAAGATTTGAGCTTTAATGCAGAGAATGCATTAAGGTAGGCAGAACAGGGAAACGCCAATGTAAACACGGCGGTTCCCCGTTCTGTCAGGGCACATTACAGAGATCTACTGTTCTCTGTATTCGGGAACAGTGAGATCTGTCATGCCCCTGCCAGCCCAGCCCCCACACAGTTAGAACACGCTGAGGGAACACATTTAACCCTTTGATTGCCCCCTACAGGTTAACCCCTTTCCTATCAGTGACATTTATACAATAATCAGTGGCTATTTTTAGCTCTGATCGATGTATAAATGTCATTGGTCCCAAAAAAGTGTCCGATCTGTCCGCCGCAATATCACAGTTCTGATAAAAATAACTTATCGCCGCCATTACCAGAAATAAATAAATAAAAATGCCATAAATGTATTCCCATAGTTTGTAGACGCAACAACTTCTGCGCAAACCAATCAATAAACGCTTATTGCGATTTTATTTACCAAAAGTATGTAGAGCAGGCCTCGACAAACCCCAGGCGCCAGGTCGCCATGGCGACCAGAAATCGCGTCCTGGCGAGTGTCAGCCGTTCCTTCTCTCCCCATGTTAAAACAGCGTGTCAGATTCAGCGAGAGCCGAGAGCCTTCTCTGCTTAATCGAACAGCTGTTAAACTTGGCCGGCTGCCCGGCTTCCCGGGATATTTGTTTCTACTTAGAATGAAGAAAAGTAACAAACAATGTATCTTCTTCTAGTTGTTGAGAGTTACAAGAATAAAGGAACAACAATGTATCTTCTTCTTTCAAAGCAATGATCTCCCGGGCTGTTGTCAGGAAAGTTTAACCATTTAAAGACTAAACCCTCTCTCACATTAGTGGCTTACAATTAAATATCCAGTGTTTTCTGCTAGAAAATGACTTAGAACCCCCAAACATTATATTATTTTTTAGCAGAGACCCTAGAGAATAAAATGGCGGTTGCTGCAATATTTTATGTCACATGGTATTTGCGCAGCGGTCTTTCAAGCGCAATTTTTTGGAAAAAAATACACTTTTAATGAATAAAAAAAAACTAAACAGTAAAGTTAGCCCATTATTTTTTTGTATAATATGAAAGATGATGTCACACCGCGAGAAACGTGACCTTTATTCTAAGCAACAAAATTGTGATAAAGCCCTGTGTACCATCAACAATTACCACTCTATGTGCAGCTGGGCTCCAGTATTTCATGGTGACCGGAAACCCACCAGAGCAATGAAAAGTCACTGTGGGGGACACACATGTAGGCAGGAAGTGGCTGCAAAGAGGCAGCAGAAGATCAGCAGCGCTGGAATACTTTTCACCTTTTTTTTGTATTTTATTTACAATGTCACTAAGGCTTTGTTTAGATGTGCAAGTTGGGTGGTAATAATGTGCAGTAGAGACATGTTTTTGCCACCTTTAAGCTCCATTAGGCAGCAGATGAGGGCGTTTTACATGCCGCAGTCACGATGCATTCGGCATAATTAGGAGTTTCCCCATAACAGATTTTTTAGTGTCACTCTTTCTGGCCAGTCTATAACCCTGATGTAATGGTGGAGTTATTGACTGGCTGCTCTGCTGTGAGTAAGTTAGGGTTAGGGGGGCGCAAATTACTTGTCTTACGCCTGGCCCTGACAACCCCACACTACGCTATAAAAAACTGGCTCCTAACTTTTTCAGCCGGCTCCTAGATTCAAGGCAAATTTGTCAAGCCCTGATGTAGAGGAATACATTTTGGCCTAAATTGATGAATACTTTTTCAAATATTTTTTTGGATATTTATTATAGCAAAAAGTAGAATTTTTTTTATTTTTTTTATCAAAATTGTCACTCTTTGTTTATAGTGCAAAAATAAAAACAGCAGAGGTGATCAAATACCACCAAAAGAAAGCTCTATTTGTGGGAAAAAGGACGTCAATTTTGTTTGGGTACAGCGTCGCACAACCGCGCACTTGTCAGTTAAAGAGACGCAGTGCTGTATCTCAAAAAGTGCTCTGGTCATTAAGGGGGAAAATCCTTCTTGGGCTGAAGTGGTTAACTGCCCTTGTATTGTTTTTTTATCCCTTAGTGAATTGCATGTGTCATGTCTGTAGCATTAGTTTAAAAAAAAAATGCATAAACTGAGTGGAGCATTATTCCCTGTAGCAATCACGGAAAATCCAAAGGCATGGCAAAGAAATACCATGTAGGAAGCATCCAAGCAAGTTTTTGTTTCTTTACTTCTACACTGCACTTGTGGAGTTATATACTGTAAAAAACTATTTTATGTATCTTTTTCTCCTTCCCATAACTTAACACAGTTGTATATTCTACACAGGGTATATAATACCCCACAAAAACTGTACTCTTGGGGCAGGATCAACTCACCTTGCTGCCCCAGGTGCTCAGGTGTTGCCACCACATTAATTAATATGCTCTGGGGGGTGCTCTAAATTATTGTGATATTAGTCAGCTGTCTTTCCAACTATTCAATACTTGTGCTGCATTCATTTGACCCCGAGGTTGCCCTCCTGAGCATTCTTCCTAAAAATTTAGTACCACCATCATCTAAATTATTGCTGGTAATGTTATTGTTCCTCTCATGTAAGCTCATTGCTCATTGCTGGCTATCTCCTGGTCCTCCCACCTTTCTACAATGGCATAACACAGTTAATGCAGTTTTAAAGAGAGAAAAACGAACATACCAATATAGGGGTGGTCCTAAGAAGTATCAAAAAAATCTGGTCCCCCTGGATATCGTCTCCTTTGCTGGCCTGCTATTCCACAACTTTGCTAGACTTTAACTGAATCATCTTTCACATGCTAAACTAACTGCTAGTGAGAACTAATTATGTCCATTGTCAAGCCTGTGTTTCTGTACTCTTTGGGTCACCTTCCAATCTTACATGTTATGCTATTGTCATAAGAGGGCCGAGATCTTCAGCAAAAAGTCAAACAGTTCACGGTTATAGCATAAAAGGAAGCACATTACTGGCTCATCGCCGATTCCTTGGTTCCACACTGGGGTAGGGTTCCTCTGTGTTTCAGGGTGTTGGATAGGCACCGGAGTTCAGCAACAACCAAATCAGGTCTCAGAGCATTCACGCTTGCTCACATCTTGTGAACTGCTCCACTCGGCCTTACCGACACAGGTTCCGATTCCATCCTGCTGTTTTTCAAGCCTCCCTTACCTATGGCATAACCTCTATGGCACCAGTATCCTGGTAGTCAAGGTTTGGAGGCTCTTCCCACCCAAAACTCTTCGAACCTCTAAAATTCCGGGTCCCTACGATGGGCTTATCAATCCAGAGAGTATTGGAAATCAGTCCTCTCTAGCCAAATCCCCCTGGAACACCTCACCCTACTTGGGTGAAAAGCCCTGAGCACTCAGCAATGATTCCAAAACAAAGTAACCACAACTAAAATTCCCAGGGGCAATATTCCTGCCATCCAGGACACATTACTGGTGTCCTGTACACTACTGTATGTACATTGTAACTTTCTGGTACAAATATTTTTATTCAATTTTTTAAAGAATAACAAAGAAGCATCCAATCTGCCCATGCAGGGGTTTGGATTGGCAGCATAAATCAGATTAAGACTGCAGGTATTGTCAGATATAAAGGAAACAGTGGCATTGGTAATATTCAAGGAGCATGCACAACTGAGAATCAAGGTCCAGGAAGATCCGCAAGGATATCAATGTCAAGCCTGGACAAACTAACTCCCTGAGAATGGTGCAGTATACATTACATATTCAAGGAGTTCAAGGTAACCACAAAGAAAAAGGGGGGGGGGCAAAAACCACAGGAGGAAGAGGAAGAAAGTCAGGACAAAATAAAAGAAAGGAGAGAGGGGGGAGCCATCAGAAGAGAAAAGAGAGGGAGGAAGGGCAATGGGGATATGGACTCGCGATCGTCAGGCAGGGCAGTCACAGGCGTCCAATACTAGCTGGAGGAAGTTAGGGTAAGGCGAATTGCAGTTCCCAAATCTTTAAAAAATTGGCGTGAGAATCTTTGAGAATGCTAGACATCTGTTTGTTAAGCATTAAAGTCATCATACGCTCTCTAACGCCCCGAAAAGAAACTGTAGGCTTCCTCCAGGCCTGGGTTATTGTCCTCTTGGCTGACAAAAATAAGAAAGTATCAACGTTTGCTGACAAGCATAGATGCCCAGGATAGGGAAGTGCAGCAGAGGTAATTTACCATCCTTTTGAATAGTCAGATGGAATAGAGTGTGTAGATGACCCAAGATTCGGGACCAAAGGGCTATCAAACGTGGGGAAGTCCACCAAGACATCTCCACAATGGCAACAGCCCTGGAAACAGCGGTCACTAGAGCTAGGGTTGGCATGGGCAATACGGGCTGGGGCCCAATACCACTGTAGGAGCAATTTATATGCTGCCTCTAAGGTGGCATTTTGCTACAGAGGACCAGGCCTTGCTCCATTCTGCTAGGTCTATCTCGGACTCTAAATTCTGTTCCCATTGAGAAACATATGAGAGAGAAGGATACATTCTACTAATCAGGGATGCATAAAGGGTGTAAATGAGACCAGACAAGCACAGGAAGTCTTGGCATATGTGTTCAAAGGTTGTTTTCGGAAAGGGGTAGGTAGAAGTGTGGCAGAGGGATGATATCCAGTATTGGAGTTGGAGGTAACTGAAAAACTCTGATTAAGGGGTCTCATGTGCTTCTCGGAGAGATGCCGTACATCATAACTTTCTACACATTTTATCACACACTGGGCCTGGGGTTGATTTACTAAAGCTTAAGAATGCAAAATCTGGTGCAGCTCTGCATAGAAACCAACCAGCTTCCAGGGTTTTTTTGTCAAAGCTTATTTTAACAAGCTGAAGTTAGAAGCTGATTGGATACCATTGACATCTGCACCAGGTTTTGCACTCTCCAGCTTTAGTAAATCAACCCCACTGTGATGTGTAGCTTTTCTTGTGAACCTAGTAATGGAATTTATTTAGCTGCTATTTTGCATGCCACGTCTAATTGTCTATTTTTGTACCCTGTAAACCAAACTAAAATGTTATAAATATTTTGTTATTTAAAAAAAACATGATCTGTTGCAATGGACATCACCTTCAGTTTCTAATTCAAGATGATATGTATTTTGCATTTAACTGTAAGAACACAGTTGTGGTATCAGAAAGTGGTTGTGAGGACAGAGAAATATTGTCCCACATTATACAAGAACTGCAAAGGTTCAGTTTTTCCAGCTGAAAAGAATAGACCCATTCTATTAACACAAAAGCATCCCCATGCTGTATATGAGGGCTTTAGCACTCAGGTGTTAAAATAGCTACACGTTTTTGCACTTTGTCATGAACTAACCTTGCTATGCCCTTTTTTATTAGTTTAAACCTACACATAATTAGAATGTTCATGAATAGTCTTGATTGTTGCCAATAATTTTAGTCTATGGGACATTTTAATAGCAAAAACATGAACATTAGGACATTTCAAACCAAAGGGAAGATCTTGTAGATAACCAAACTACTCTCTACCCAAAATCATGGCATAGTGGGTATGAAGGCCCCTTCACACTTTTGTGTGTGCATTAAACTGTGCATCGATGCACATTATCATGCATGATGATACATGGTACAACAACATGACATTTATACTCTTTACTGTTCATTGACATTCACTTTATATGCCACACCAATGCACATACTTGACCAATACAAATGCTTGATTAGCAATCCATTGCACATTGAGGGCCTATTGAAAGTAAATGGGCATGCACAACACAATACACGTCACAAACATAAGTGTAATGGGGCCCTAGAGCAGTGTTTCTCAACTCCAGTCCTCAAGGCTCCCCAACAGGTCATGTTTTCAGGCTTTCCATTATTTTGCACAGGTGATTTGATCCTGCCTTAGTAATTACCACAGCTGTTTCATCTGAGGGAAATCCTGAAAGCATGACCTGTAAAGCCTAGTACTCACGGTGCGTCGGTCGTATGACCGAATGGACCAAATCATATGTTGGATCATGTAACTTGCGTACTAACATGCACTAAGCGATCGTACAACCAAGCCGAATGTAGTGACGTGTTATGAATGTATAAAGAGAAAGTTCAGGTGCATGTAATTTGTGAATTAGGAATGAACGGACACTTCTGGGTGTTCCTGACTTCTGAGCATGCATGTTATGCACAGTACAACTTGTTGGACCAACTTCTCTGTACACACGATACAATGGTCGTACGACCGCTTGTTGGTACAACCAAAGTTTTATAGTTTGCTCATACAACTTCCGTTGTACGACTGCCGTACGTCGGCTGTTCTAATCGTGCATACTAACGGTCGGATGATCGTACAACGAGCGGTCGTACAACCGTTTGCATATGTCCGTCGCACCGTGTGTACAAGGCTTTAGGGTGCCTTGATGACTGGAGTTGAGAAACACTGCCCTAGAGTAACATACACTCCTAGCTTATGTACTATTGCAATTTGAAAGTGCCCAATGAAAGATTGCTCTGCTCTGCTTTCTCATAGTAAAAGGAAACACCAAAGATAACTTCTAGGGCCCTACAGAGATTGTTCCCTAATTTGTTTTTTAACATCACTTTAGTATTTTATGTAGCTGCCAGAAATGCTTTGATACGCTGTATGCTGTAGTCATATATGTGCTTTCGAATTGATAGCCTGTAATAAGTTACGTTTCATGTATATTTGTTATGTTTAAAATTACCCTGTAAGATAAATGTTATTGGAGCCATTGGCAGACTGGTTAGGAGGCTGACAAGTCCTATAGAAATGCAGCTGTCCACTCATAACTAAATTTGCCAAATCCCAGAGGCAGCTGCAAGTGTCAATTGTACCATTCTCTTTAAGGCTCATTCTTTGTAGGTTTTGTGTTGGCAGCTCTACATTTTTAAGTCAACTCAATCAAACATATGTATTGCAGCTTTAACTGCCAGGTGTGTGACAATTCTTCATCACCTATGACACCTATTGTGTCAAAATGTTGTACCCCATTTGACAAATTTACAATGACATCCATTTATTGTTAGTCTAGTATTTCTCAGCCCTTAGGAACCACTGTCAGGGCATTTGTTTTAAACAGTGTGAAAGCCAATTATTTAACTTGTAATTCTTTAAAAGGAACTGCATTGGATAAAAATCACCCCATGTCTATGAGTAGTTTTATACCATATTGATGGTATGATGTTGTGGTTTTAGAGATGGATTTAAAATATTTGATTGCCTTGTGGGCCCTCTGTCTGCCACAAACCATTTTCTCTTTTAATTTTCTGCACCTCATATATTGAAATGTGCTTGTTGATATCCTTAATCATAATATACTATATCAACTTGTATTTGCTACCTATTAGTTTTATTTAGGGTTGCACCGATACCACTTTTTTGCCACCGAGTACAAATACTGATACTTTCCCTGATACCAATTACCAATACCTATCGCGTAGGTAGGGGGGTGGTTTGGAAGTGGGTGTGGGGGTTGTTAGAGAGCTGGGCAGGGCAGGGTTGAAGGGGGGGAGTAGAGGGGTAAGTGAGGGCAGGGTAGTTGAAGGTGGGGTGATATAGAGATTGTGGGGTGGGAGAGTTGAGACAGAAAAGGCTGTGATCGCTGGGGGGGAAGAGGATGAGAATGGGAGGGTCATTGGGAGACATGGGGGCAGAGGTGACAGCTAGTGGGGGAAGGATGAGGCAACACAGGGTGGGCAGGAGGACTCAACACAGGGAGGGCACAGCACAGGGAATTAGAAATGCAAAGTATAGGGGGTTTGGAGGGCACAGTACAGGGAGTTAGTAGGGGACAGCACAGGGAGTTAGGGGGGCACAGTAAGGGGGTAAGAGAGCACAGTGCAGGGGTCACTGTTGGCAGTGCACTAGGC